>CM055835.1:22212862-22635362 GCA_029582265.1 Zoroaster sp. YZ-2022 | reverse complement strand
GCGACCTGAGCGGAGACCAGAAAGCGGAGACTTTTGGAAATTGGAAATTGGAAATTATTTTACTTTTCTTCTAAAACAATTAAAGCACCTTTAACAAAATAATTTCTTACTACTATCATCAGCTTTACACCAAATCAGGTTTTTATAAAATCCCACATTTTGTAATCATGTTGAATTATCAATCCTATGTAGCTTATATTCATGTAAGTCGATACAGCATTTTGTATACTTTTCTCAGTTTATGTTTGAATAAGTAACATGAGGCGGGATGAAAGGTAGGCATGGGAAGTGCGTGATTCAATTAACAACGTTTGTTGGAATATTATATTTGAATTTTTTTAAATGTTCTGAATAGAGTGTGTGTACACGAGTTAATGACGAACGGTCGAGACTGTGTGTATTTTCATTACACAGCTCTTTTCCTCTCCATACTTCCATTATAATGTATTTGTACTGTGAAACGGCGACGATGTTAATTTAATTACCCGTCAAACTACGGCATCTCAAATAGCCTCCCAGTCTATAATTATTGGGAGAAAACTGCTCTCACGAACTGACCATTTCGTCTGGCAGCTATGGTGAATATTGTGAATTCAGTAGTTTTTATTCATTGTTTGTTTGTTTGTTGGGGTGTTTGTTTGTTTGTTTGTTTGTTTGTTGGGGTGTTTGTTGGGGTGTTTGTTTGTTTTTTGTTCTGTTTTTGGTTTTGATGGTTAGTTGTGTCATTATTGTGTTCGGTGTCCCCCAAAAAACAATTTCCATGTTTTTATCATGCCCATACTTATTTTCATTTTATTTTGTTTCATTTGATAAGATGGATTCGAGTTGATTCGGCATGGAAATATAAAATGTCATTCATAAAATGGCAGTCCTTTATATATAAACGTATAACACTATATACACACAGTTAACAAACACATTTTTGCCAGTCTTTTTTCGTGCGTGGTGTACACAATACGTGCACCGTGTATACTATATCCAGATCAGGGAAGCTCCAAATATAAACACATGTTACATGTAATGTTGGCAAAACTGCTAAAGTCGGCAAAACTGCTTCTATGAGTATGCTTACTCTCTTTTAATCAAGATTAATATGTCAACTGAAATGAATAAAATTGATGGTGCAATCCTATTCAGTGACACTTCAAATCTGATTATTCCAGTATAGATTGTCGGTGTGACAAAACTGAAAGTGGAGGAATAATTAACCTTAGCTTAAGGTACCATAATTTGACCAATGGTTAAAAAGGTGGAGTCGGTTAAGAGACAGAATTTATAGCTGATTTCATCTTGTCCTACACCGACGTGTGTATAGCACTGGAACTTGGTGCTTTCCGTGTGTCTGTGAAAAAATTCACGGGCGACTCAAACCCATAGGTCAATGAGACAGGATATTTTTTTTCAGATCCTTGGGTAGCAAGGACATGTGAAAGTTCCGGCTCAATACGGAGTCCAAATCATGAGAAAATGAGGGGAAACATTCACTTCTTAGAAAAGATCGGTAATTGTCTGGCAACATTATAGCATTGTTATCACTGGAATAAGAGTACTTATATTTCAGGATGATTAGTGACTTTACCAAGGTTATATAAAGCTACAATCCCGGCCAAAATAGTTGGGACGCATGACAATAAACGTACCCACCCCTGTCCCCCGCTTCAATGTATTGTCCCTGAGACAAAGACAAAGACTGCGGTTTGGTCACGTCATTGGCGGGTCCAGGGGGGAGCTAAGGGGGGCTGTAGCCCCCCCCCCCCCAAATCGTTAACAAAAAAAATTAAAAATTAAATAAATTAAAAAAATGTTAAAAATAAAAAAAGAGAGAAAAAGAGAGGGGGAGGGGAGGGGAGAACGCACTCCCATTCCCACAGTGTGCGGGATAAACATAAGGAGGTGACCTACTTAGTACTGTACTGAAAAATAATTGTTTTTGATTCTCAGCCCCCCCCCCCTAAAAATGTTCTGGATCCGCCCATGCACGTCTGGTCACGGCTTCATAGATGAACCAAGAGAAAATTCAGACAATCCCGGCCAAAATAGTTGGGACACTTGACAATAAACATACCCCCACCCCAGCAGACCACCCCAGTCCCCCACCAGTGTTGTTATCTCCAGCCGGAGCTCAGACCGCGCAATGAGAGCCAACATTGTCCGGGGGCCGCGTGGGGCAGCGAGATTTGGCCGGGATTGTAGCTCTCGGTCATTCGATCATTTTGCCAATGTTGTTACTATAAAGCCTACCGGTATATAATCTTACGTTGATAATAGTGTATTAGGTAAAACTCGTAGCTTTGCATGGTGAGGAGGATAAGTAAGACTAATTGGGGTGACACCATGTGAAATTCTCAATTGAGTATAGTAATTAGTTCTGAAAAGAACTGGAGGTACAACTCGACGTTTCGATCAGTGTGCTCAGATCGTCCTCAGGAGTGTATTAAGTGTTGAAGGTTCGTACACGGCCAAGACTCCCTCATCTTGACAATTGATGTCCATGGTCTATCACCAAGATTGGTTGACGGCAAGTCTTATTCCGGCACGGATTTATTGGTGCGAATGAAGACTTATAGGAAAGGTACAACATTGGTTATTACCAAATTATATTTAACAAACACACGAATTGTTAGCGAAAGCTTTTACTTGGTTAAAAAGTTGGAATAAGTATCAACCGTCCTGAGAAATTATGCAGTCTGAAAAGCTTTCATCTTAGAGACAAAAAATTGTTTTGTCGAACCACATTTTGTTGGTAATTTTCTATTGTGATGAAACTTACATTGGAAATATTTATGATCAATTTATTGACTACAAATGGGTTGAAATAAACGTATGTTTCCATATATCAATATTGTGCCGTCACATTCAGATATGCTCGTAAAATGTTTTTTTGTTTCACGAAAGTCAAGGTCGAACCGACTCTGTAAATAAAAGAAAGGAAGCATGGTTATTGAACACAAAAAGTAGAATATAGGCTTAAATTATTGATTTAGCGTGGCAATCAAACGTGACTATACTATTCATTTCGGAATCACTTTAGTTCAATGACAGAAGACGAATACACAATTAAGTTGCTGTGCAGGAGATATTAACTTAATTGAATGTCCAGCGAGGTACAAGGTTTGCCTGATATACCGGTACGAAAAAAAATATTTATGTAAGAGGCACGTGTTTGGAACTGAATTACAACCACTGTATTGTCAATTTCTTGAGAGACTTATTCACATCCTGCCCCGGTCCAAATCTTAATACTCGGGTAATCGTTTGGACGTATGGGAGATTGTGTATGATTGATTGATCAATCTACATATAGGCCTAATGCGAGAAAAGGCTTCTCTGTAAGTCTCCCCTCCCAAAGATTTCAGATTTTAGTTTTAAACATCATATTTATAGGAGTATTATTTTTATTAGTCTGACGCCCTGGGGAACCGCTTGGTAATCACACTAATACCCATACAAATACTCGCTAATGCTTGGGTGTAATTGGATCGTTGAAAAGAGATGTCCCAAAGTGCTGTGGAATTACCCGTTCAATGATTTATTGTACATCGTGGGAATGTAATGTAACTACAAAGAAGGAAACGAAAATATAGAAAGCAAATTGACGCCAGAGTAACCGAACCCGAGTCAGAAAACGTAATCGAGCTCGGAGAGTTATATAACTGAAAAATGAAAATGACAGACAGGAGCGAATATTACACAAAATGTGTAGGCCTATATTGGGCGGTTTCAACTCAAACAACTTATAAATGTCTCGAATTTGTTTCCCAAAATACCTCGCAATTTCGTCTTTTGAACATTCTCCTGTTAAGACGATCATAGCATACTGATCGAAACGTCGAGTTTGTAACCACCAGTTCTTTTCAGAACTAATTACTACTCAATTGAGAATTTCACATTGTGTCACCGCAAACGGTCTTTGCTGATCCTTTTCACCATGCAAAGCTACAAATATTAAGGCCTACTTTTGAACAAAGCAGTGGAAATAAATGGGGACTTTATTTGACATTAGGGCTTACTTCCTTTAAAGAATATCTTGTTTTTATTTGTTTTTCCTTGTTTACCATGATACAGTTTTCTGGAGGTTAAAATCGTTATCCCGCGCGCTCGTGAAACACGGGAAAATGTAGCGCGTCTGCGTATAATATATGTGAAATCATGATTTGAAATAAAAACTGTTTAGTTCCATCTGGCAAAAAAAACACGCGATATCATTTACAAGACAGCAACAGAACCTAAAACAATATTTTGCTTGTGATATTTATAACCCGTTTGTCTAAACACTGCGGTCTAAAAAGGAATCACTTAGAGGCTTTATAGGCCTACTTGTAAACTGTGATTGGATAGATTATATGTATAGACGTAAATGCGCGACATCATTTACAAGACAGCAAAAAGTACCTCAAACAATATTATGCTTGTCAAGAAATTTGTAACCCTTTATGTCTAAACACTGCGGTCTAAAAAGGAATCACTTAGAGGCCTTATACCTGTAAACCTGTAAACTGATTGGATAGATTATAGCCTAGACGTAAATACGCAATATCATTTACAAGACAGCAAAAAGTACCTCAAACAATATTATGCTTGTCAAGAAATTTATAACCCTTTTTGTCTAAACACTGCGGTCTAAAACTGACTCACTTAGGCCTATAACTCCTGTAAACTGTGATTGATGTGCCCATTATAGCAGGTGAAAGGGAGTTTGTAATATTAGCTTGCTTTCTGCTTCTGAAGATAATACGCTCTTTGAATTATGATATACAATAAAAACCCAATTGTGAAAGCTTAAAAACGTCCTGTCTTTAACGAGGAAAATAAAGAAAATCAGATTTTTCGTATCTATATATTCTAACGTGAAATGATAATTTCAGCACGACAATATTTTTACTAAAATGGTAACACTTTTAATAGAAAGATACAAAAAGATGTTTGATTTATCACCAACAACGTATAACCAGCATGCGTCAAGGTCAAACTTATAGCACCTTTAAAGTGGGGCTATACGTAAATATTTATAATTGACCTTCCTCCAGTTTTAGAGAGGTTATGTTATAAAGACAATTCAACAACAAACATTTTATTATTTAAACCCACGGTAGAATATTGTTAAAAGTCACTTTCCCGAACCCATCTCGTCTCGAGTTCATAAAAATAAAAATAATAATAATAATAAAGATTTTTTAGCGCGCACATATCCACCCTGCTGGGCGCTCAAGGCGCCCAAAACATATAGGCCTAGGGTCCGCTGATGGGGGGGAGGGGGAGAGGAAGAGGAAGAGGAAGAGGAAGAGGAAGAGGAAGAGGAAGAGGAAGAGGAAGAGGAAGAGGAAGAGGAAGAGGAAGAGGAAGAGGAAGAGGAAGAGGAAGAGGAAGAGGAAGAGGAAGAGGAAGAGGAAGAGGAAGAGGAAGAGGGAGAGGGAGAGGGAGAGGGAGAGGGAGAGGAAGAGGAAGAGGAAGAGGAAGAGGAAGAGGAAGAGGAAGAGGAAGAGGAAGAGGAAGAGGAAGAGGAAGAGGGAGAGGGAGAGGGAGAGGGAGAGGGAGAGGGAGAGGGAGAGGGAGAGGGAGAGGAAGAGGAAGAGGAAGAGGGAGAGGGAGAGGGAGAGGGAGAGGGAGAGGGAGAGAAGGCCATCTGACGTTAAAGAATCGCCCTCCCGATACCGCACATTCAAAGTCACCCTTTCAGTGGACAAGATCGTCCAAGTACTGGCCAATGAAATCGGCCACAGACACCGAAAATATCATCACTGTTGTACGTGTAAACATAGAAGGGCCCATTTGTTTTCCCCAGTATACCTTAGACATTTCTGAATTTTCGGACAAAATTACTTATTACAAAATGTTGCCTTAGATTGAGATAATAAAATGTATGTTGTTTAGTTTTCCTATGACACAACCTTAAGGCTGTGTCGGGTAGCCTTTCACAGACTTGCTGGCTTTTGTTTGAAACTTGTGTTTGTATTGGTTATTTTATACATTCAGGAGTATTATAAATTGTTTACGGATACCTGGGTATCCGAAGATTTCAAATTTCGGGTATCCGGTTCCCAAAATAACCGAAAACGCACAAACTCTACATAACCTCTCTCTAAAATGGGGGTGAAAGGTCAATTATTGACATTTTACTTAGAGCTCCACTTAAAAAAACATTTTAAAAAGAACAAATGATTAAATATAGCGTTAATGGGCTTTAACAGGAATACGGTATCTGAATTACAACCTATCCTTTCAAGTAATAAACAATCAACGTCATTTCAAATTTGTGTAGGTTCTATTTACAGATGTTGTGGAGGTTGACAACTTAAAAAAACGGGGAACGAATACGTTTTAGATGAATCACGTCCCACAGTGGTATTATTAATGAAATTCATTTCATCTTAAGGTGGCCTCTTGTGTCTATAATTATACGAAACTCAGAACAAACAAAAAAGACGAACGAAATCTCCCGTTACATGAAAGCGCCGACACACTTCTTTGGGGACGACACCGAATATGGCGAGTAAATAATAAGCATGCAGATGGCTTGTAACATTCCCCCTAATTTCACCAAATTTGGAGATATCAGGTAGAAACGTCAGCCGTCATTTTAAATTTGTGAAGGTATAGGCTATTTTCAGATGGTGTATAGGCTGATGGCTATAAACAAAAGGGGAAACTTGAGAAAAAATACAAGTGATAGATAAATCACGTTCCAGAATGGTTTTAGAACTAATGAAAGCCATTTCATCTAACGGTGATCTGTTTTCCCTTGTGTCTTTTAATATGAAACAAAAAGATGAACGAAATCTCCGCTGTTATTTAAAAACGCCAAACCAACTTTGGCAGACATACTTGTGTGGGGACGACACCGAATATTACGAGAAAATATTAATTGTGCCGCTGGCTTGTATAAGTATCCACCCAGTTGCGCCAAGATTTAGAGATATCAGTTAGAAACGACGGGTTGATGAGTTCGCTCATCTGCGTCCCGTGGGAGCAGGACGGGAGAGAAAGAGCGAGACTCAACTCAAATCCGTGCCGCTTCAAACCCACTTCGTCTTTCACTCGAACGGTAATCTTTTGAGAGCATGTTTTGAAATCGCCCTGTGCGCAATCAATCATTCAACCTCTTTTTTATGGTCACTTCCTTCAAACAAATTGATAGCATAGCGGGTCTGTCGGGGATGAGCGAAAGTATGTACTTAAAATCACAGCAGAAAATACAAATATAGGTGAAAATTGTGTGTGTGCGTTGGGGTGTGTGTGTGTGTGTGTGGGTGGGTGTGATCAGGCCGTATGTGTAAAATCCGATATCTACCGCACGTGTTATAAAACCCGATCATCGTATTAACGATTTTATTTCCACTAACGAGAAAACATTCCAAAAAGTGTAAACTGAAAATAATCCAAATTAATCATAATTTCCATACAATTTCAGGATGATAATAATAATAATGGACATTTATAGTGTCTGTCAAAAATGGTACTCCTGGTGCCTAGAAGCACATACACCAAATGCATGGCTAGAACAGTTCTGGGAATAAGTGGGTTTTAGGGTTCATTTTAAATGATGTAGAAAACACAATTGTATGTTTATTTCTTATAAAGAAGCATAGTTTTATTATCTACTGTGGTTGTTGATCAGTCCCCATAATTATCCAAACAAGGAATCCCTGTCATTGTCCTGTGTCCGTCAAGAATTGGACCACCAAAACTAGACAGTCACCATTACCGCAAAACTGTGCGGTACCTTAGGGTATAGGGTTTGGGAATGAATTCAGATCCAGTCTATATTATTATTAAAGGTAAGGTACAGCATTTGTAATGTAACTGCCCCAAAAGAAGAATCCTCACTCTCTATGATTCACGATATAATGTAGAGTATTGGTAATGTAACTGTCTCTATAGAAGAATCCTCACTCTATGATTCAAGATATAATGTACAGTATTGGTAATGTAACTTCCTCTATAGAAGAATCCTCCCTCTCTATGATTCAAGATATACTGTACTCTGTTGGGTATCTCGAATAACATAAATGATCCGTCTTACACAAACCTTACTTGGTTTAAAGTTGATGATGGTATCGAACACATTTTGTCTGAGGTACTGATCATTTGTGTACATTTAGTGAAACAATTTTCAAAATCCGAACAGAAATTTCACGTCTCAAACACGTAAACACCTCATTGTAAGAATGAAACTTTCATTTTTTTTTTTTTTTTTTTTACTATGAAACGATGTCCAATTGCAGCCACAATTAATACTGGATAGACTGGAATTCTGCCGTGCTGTGTTTTAAACGACTTTTTCACAAGATATGAACGTTTGCCCGATTTGCGAGGCCTCTCGTAGCCACCATAGGCTATTTTGTATAGGCCTATTTTGGGAAATTTTGTCCCCGCGTATATCACGTATTTCCCTGTTGGGAAAAAAGATTACCAAAAATAAGGAAAAAGCGCGTCATACATAACCAAACATCAATGTTGTAGTTACTCTTTACCTACAGTATCAAATTATTTATCTTAATTACCATTTCTATAAGATGCCTTTCCAGGAGAAGTCCCAGATATTTAGTAAACTTCAACCATGATGCAGAAATAGAATGGTGGACATAATCTTATCTCACATTCAAACTGAGAATATCTCTCTTTATTGTTTTTATCTTATACAGAAATAATCATGTCTAACTACATCTTATCCGTTGGCCTGGTACTCGCCATGTTGGCCCTTCTAGCTATGCCCATAAACTCCGATGAAGGAATGGACAACGAGATGGAAACCAACGACGAGGCAATCAAGACACTTGACCACCTCCTACAGGGCGTCCTGCAGTCAAGAGTGGATCGCTCGTGGCGTAAACCCTGCGAAGACAACTCTTGCATCCAGTCTGGGAATCGAGGTTGGAAGAGGACCAATCAGCGCGGCAGCCCGTTCAGTATGGACAATTTCAAATGTGTGGGAGAAGGGTGCAGCAGGGCATGGAAACGGACCCCCGAGAAGAAGCGTTAAGTGGATACACAACGAGGCGGATACCAGATAACTGAAATGGCCATCAACAACGGAAAAATAATATATAATTAAATCTGGACAGTGGATACTTTTTTGGGGAAATATATTAATAATAAGAATACTTACAAAACTTAAATAGTATACAGCTTTTGTACGTGCGATGCAACAATATGCTTATTTAATAGTTGGTTCCAGATGAGTGAAATTAATGGAGCAATGAGGGACAGCAGACATGTCTAGATTTAATGTGCAACAACCCCTGAAAATATGGTTACTTCATACTTCGAATACAATATTTTATTTATTTGTTTCATATTAGCTGTCCACATTAATGTATGTATGATATACTGTAATATATAATATCTTAAAAAACGTGGAGTGCAATTTTAATGTTAAATAATTTGTTCCTTGATTCTGGTGACTCAATGGTAACTAGAATCAGTGGTGTAACGATGGGGGGAACGGGGGGAACGTGCCCACTGCCGAGGTCCCCCCCCCCCCCATTCAGAAGTTTGAAAAAAAGAGGTCCCCATTTGAGGCTGCAGGATACAAAATGTTCAAGTATTAACCGTGCCCCCCCTAGAAAAAGTGGTGCACCCCCCTAGTGCCCCCTGAACATTGGACCCCAGTTACGCCACTGACTGGGCACCCGATACTCCAAATTTGTGTCAGTAGATACCGTCTCAAAAGGATCAATTTCATCTTGCTATTAACAAGCACAGATTATAATCTGGTAGTCTGGATTACAATTGGTGTCGTTTTAAGTGAGTGGCACA
The DNA here is from genome assembly GCA_029582265.1 of Zoroaster sp. YZ-2022. Lineage (NCBI taxonomy): Eukaryota > Metazoa > Echinodermata > Asteroidea > Forcipulatida > Zoroasteridae > Zoroaster > Zoroaster sp. YZ-2022. Next base: position 22,625,606 of record CM055835.1, on the reverse strand, counting down.
TGCATATCGCGTACCATGCAGCAATGGCACGCTTAATTCACACGGACGTCACAGTACAGGTTGGTTGACGGGTTGACGACGATCGTTTCATAAATAATCAAATTGTTTCTGTATACATCGTGTAACAGTCGTAGCAACGTTCTAATTAGGCTATAACTATTTTATGTTCTTCTTTAAATTAAATGTTAACGACGAATACATGTATATTTATGCATGTGCCACCCAGATTATAACGACTGACTGACTTAACGACACCAATTGTAATCCAGACTACCAGATTATAATCTGTGCTTGTTAATAGCAAGATGAAATTGATCCTTTTGAGACGTTATCTAGCCTACTGACACAAATTTGGAGTTTGCCAAGTCAAATTTTCAGTAAAGCAAACACTAAGTCTATACACCCAATTTTAGCGTAAAGTAGCAACATTATTTTAGTAAATGATTATTAATTTTAAGCGAGACAAAGGCAATCTAAATCGAGCAGGTGGGACTCATTGGGGTCAAATTAGTCCACATAAATTTTAAAAAGGGACAGAATTATAAAACTTTTTACTAAGAGAGAAACCATAAATTTAAAAAAAATTGTTTCAGTAAATGCACCAGCCGTACAAAAAAAATTTAAACAAATTCTATACATTACTTCTATGGTCCACAGAGAAACAATATTTTACTCTATGTAGGCCCACCCCAAACTGAATAAACCGAACTGGAACTGCTTTATAGTCAGGCATCAGCGAGGGAACATACTTTATAGATATTATAGCAAAAAAAGAACATCTTATTAATGCCTTGTCTTTAATCCTTTATTTCTCTTCAGAGACAAACAGTCAAACTCACGGCTTGTTATTCTTCCATCAAAGTACTTTTAAAAAGTTGTCAGCTTATGCCGGGCGGCGGGTGCGCCGTCGGCACAACGGGTACTTAGACGGCTCGCTGGGATTTCCGTGTATATATAGATATGTTAGCTGTAATAAACATTGTGTTACGGTTTATTAAATATGATCAGGACTCTTTCAAATATCATCAAATCTTCTCTCGCTCTCGGGTGTGTGTCTCTTGGGATCTGACATAGGGCCGCACTGTCATGAAATCACAAGAGGGGGTGCGAAATTTGATACAGAACGTAGGAAGAGAGCACGAGCAGGCCGGGCGTTCCCCAAAAAGGCCCCAGTGTCTGTTATTACTTAATTTAAAGGGTATGCACATCATTTAAAATGTCGACAAATCTGTTTCTACAAGTATGCTAACTCTCTTTGATACAATATACAGTATAGGCATACATGTACATACTATATGATCAGCCTGTGGAGGTTTTAGGTTTTGACAGTTGTGACGTTCGAGAGAAAAAAAATGAAAATGCATTCAGATTTCTGTATTCATTCCAATGTGGAATTTAGGAAAGAGTACTCCCAAATTAAACATAACAGCACTTTAGACACATCATCAGCTTTAAATTAGTACGACCGATTGTTAACAAATGATTTTGCAAGATATAAAGATGATTTGTTCTTTCGAAATGTTCTGTAAACTATTGTTACTATTTGCTCGTTATGAAATGAACATGGAGTGAATGAAAACGCAGCATGTAATGAGTATACTTTTTTCAAGCGTGGGCGGCACAAATAGCATAGGTGTTTAAATAGGGTTTCATGTTTGCAAAATCAAACAACCAAACCCGTGGAATATTTCACAGAACCAAGACAAACAACTGGGCATCATGCATCTCGCTATAAAATGATAATTGTCGATAATGTTGTAGGCTTTCAATTACATAACAACAAAAAATAGGGACTGTTGGGGGAATCTCGAATCCCCCCCCCCCCAGCCCTGCTACCCTTTGGCCCGTTTCTTTTTTTCCTTTTTTTTCTTTTCTTTTTTTATGTTTGACCCACAGCAATATATTTCACCCAATTTTTTAAAAGGGAAGGGGTATAGTTGTTCTGTGACCTCAATCAAAATTGTTTAATATTTTTCAGGAGCTACCTTTAAAAAAATAATTTAAAAAAATCACTGCCCCTTCCTTGACAAATGTCTGGCTACGCGTCTGACAACCGCGCACACGATTGCACCCCCGTTGGCTACAGCACCGTATCAGAAGATATTTGTTGTTCAGCAGGTTTTTTGTCTCGCGTTCTTGTCAGTATTTTTTCTCGTCAGCATTTTTCTTCTCTTTTAGAAAAAAAAATCAACATTCGTCTACAGATGTCTTATGTTTCCGCCCCCGGAAATATTTTGTAAATTAGATATAACAGACCCAACGGCCATTTAGTTTCTCTATTGATAATATGCGTCATCATGACGTCGAAATGTACATTTTGTCCGAGGGGGATGTTGACATTTTCCTAACAATGATTAAAATGTGTGATTATGAAGGGGGTGTTTTGGGTAAGTTCGTCCCTGTGCATCGGTCCATCAAAGTGAACGTCGATTAAAAACTACAACCGGCAATTTACCCCCTCCGGTGGTATTGTAATGACGCCATTACGTTAAAACGACCAGTGACTACGATGTATGCACGCCATCCCGTGCTTATTATTTTTGATTCAATTATAAACACGATTCACAAAAGACACCATGACCGGTAAATTATCACTACCGACAAAACCTCATCAGAAACAACCCGAAACTATCAATATACTGATCGAAACGTCGAGTTTCTCGCCACCAGTTCTTCTCAGAACCAACAATCAATTATGACAACTCATACGAAATTGTTTACATGGTGCAGAGCTAGCTCCTACTGTACTTCCTTCATGAAAGCTTCGAATCCTACGTATCAATATATACTACTCAAAACAATTTAGGGAACACCGGAATAATCTCAGTTAAAGCAAGATCATTTATTTCAGATAAACACAATGTTTCACAGAATTGATGAGAAACAACTGCACAATGAAACAGATGATAAAGGATGCATGTAGTGATTACACATTTCTTGACATGACTACTGAAAGAGAGAGGGGGTTGCAAATGAAAATCCCGGTTCATGGAACATTTCAAACCTATTTGATGTTAAAAATCCGGTGTTCCCTAAATTGTTTGGAGTAGTATATATTCGCCATACCCCTACAAAACCAAGGAAGAACATCATCATACGTATGGAATAAACCACACCTTACTTATGTTCTAGAGAACGAAGAAAAAAGGGGGCCCAACCTATAGAATAACAAATCAACATGGAAAATCACAATGTGAAAGACACCGGTCTATTTTTGACATGAGCCTCGTTTGGATTTTCATCAATTTTTGTTTCAGCACTAAGGAAGATGGCAATATATGCAGATCTATTCCATGACTGTATAACCACCAATGTATAATCTGCCTAGTAAAAGAACTGCGAAATTTAAAGACCCTGTATAATGTTGGTAATCAAAATATAAAATAATGATCACAGTTTTACATCAAACTTATTTGCGTTAAGTTGATATGTATCAAATACGCTAATCCTATACAATTCAGAATGTTTTCATTTCAGTAATATTAGTCAATACTTACTGAACATTTAAAAAAAAAAAAACGCGAATTCAAATAAAAATTCTTTATTGAATTGTGGGGATTTTAAGTGAATTTTAGCACTTTTGTTTTTAATGTGCATACCGACTTAGCGGAGCATTTCACAGGTTGGATTCTAACCACATGTCTTGATCTTCACAGATCTTTGCAAATACCACAGAGCGTACGCACAAGACGATTTGCGTAATGCACGCTGGTCAAACTGAAGACAAAATACTGCAAAACTAATCTTTTATTCCCATGTATTGTACATCATTGTAACAACCAAACTGAAAAACAGTACATATTTTTTCTAATTTGTTTGTTTTCAGCTATAGGCCTACGTAGATTCGTCCCTAATTTGCCATAGTGACCAATCCCGAACTAAGTTGGCGTAGTGACCAATGCGGTATTGGTCACTTTGCCATATTACAAAAATAGCCAGTTAGAGCATTCGTCATTTGAATGCATGCTCTATCTCCAAAACTATAAGGAATACATGCATGTGGATTAGATAGAATGGTAGGTCTCTTCCTGAATGTACTAATGGGCGGGAAAACTTAAAATTGAAAAAAGTCGGATTGGTCACTATGGCAAATTAGGGACGAATTGTTCGATTACAAACTATACACAATAACGTACCGGGAAATGTGAACCGTGAGTCACCAGCTAGACCGAGATCCAATGCGCTTATAATTTGCGGAGTAGTCTATTATTTACAAAATGCCCGTGATGATCTGTATCCAAAAGGGAGATTTCACTGATCGCCAGAAATCTAAATAGCAGATAGCTTTTACGACTTGGGGGTCCGTGCATGGACAGTAATTTCTCGTTAGATTCCGTCACTTGCAGTTTAATAATAGACGCTAAATTGTGTGGATAAAGATTGCCAGTGGCCGATACAAGGCAATATTGATGATATTATAAGCTGATCCTATCCCATAGTGACTGTAAAGAGAAGGTACAACATTGGTATTGGTTTAAGTGCGTTAATTCCAACCCTCTTCTTTCAAGATATATAACCTAACACGGAGACAATTTAATTACTATAGATGCTCGAAAAACAACGATAACGTGTTTTTGGAGGTTTTTATGTTATACAAAAAATTGCCATCCAACAACCTTTTTTGTAAATACGAAATTACAGTTCCCGTAAGACGAAAGCACCTTAAAGACAAAATAATTTCTCAGGATGATTGATAAGTGTACCAACTTTACACCAATTAAGTCACAATTTTCCGTTAATTTGATAATTACCAATGCTGTACCTTCCCTTTAAAGCCAGTGTATACTTATAGGGAAATGTCTGTAAAAAAATCCATAATTTACACAACATCAAGATGTAGAAAACCCAACCTGTGAAAGTTTCAGCTTATTTTATTGTGTCGTTCCCGAGAAAATAGTGAAAATGCATTCAGATTGTTTGTATTCATTCCATCGTGAAATTTCTGTCTTTGGATGACAGAAACTAATTTTGGACATGATTTCACTAATACAACAATAGCACCCGAGACAGATATATTTCAAGTGTAATGTTTGATAATGTTTATCAACTCATTTTCAAACATGTGTCATATGTATCTGTGACCGTTTATGTTTACATAGATTACCAATAGTATACAGTGGCTTTGAGTGACAGCTGTATCACGTTCGAGAACATTCTTAGATAACTAAAAGACAAGTTCCCATGGTGATAACGCAACAAAATATTATCAGAGCCGCCGGCGCTTTTTTCTCAGTCGACAGAGGGCGCTTCATACAGTTTATGGTCACAACGACAAGGGGATTTCGCTCGCTTACAACAAAGAGGATTGTCTTTTGGTTTTCATACAACATTTAACCATTATGAATGCTTTACTTCTACAATGTTGTTCTCCTTTTTAATGAATGAATAATTCACGATATTCTATTGCCGTCCTACGGAACGAACACAAAATGACTGCGGTTTATAAGACCGCTGATATCAAAAGACTTATTATCATCAACTTAAAGAGGCACTCTAAGGTCAAATTCAGTTTTGTGATGCACTCATTTTCCAATAGATAGAGTCCTTATTAAAGTGTGAAAAAAATTACAAGTCTCTAACTTCACTTTAAAGTGGTGTAACATATCATTTTATTTGATACCCTTTCAGAGCGATATTTGAAACATGACGTCACTATTTTCTTACGGTAAATGAGTCTGTAACATTCCATACAGGAATTTTTTGTTTGTCAAAAAGTCAATTTCAACGCCGATTTGATCAAATATTGTGGAGATTCAGGAATGAACTGCAAATTCACCGTACAAAAATGTAGAGATCCATTTATTTGAAATGTGACGTCACTGTTGTCTTTGGATGTTAACAAATTTCACACAGGAAGGTTATCAAATAAAATGACATTTTACATCACTTTAACGTGAGGTTAGAGACTAATTTTTTTTTGAAATTTTTTCACACTTTAATAAGGACTCTAGTTATTGGAAAATCACAAAACTAAATTTGACCTTAGAGCCCCTCTTTAAAGGTATCCTGATGGAAGTCACAAAGTAGACTTCCATAGTCTATTATAACTTATTCACAAATTATCGAAACGATGACTTTAATGACGAAACACAGACTACGTATAGGCTAATATACACAATCTACTGGATCTTTGACCGTTGTCAACAGAGGGCACTGTTCAAAGGGCACGTTGAAGTACATGCAGTACACGGCACCGGATCTGATGCAATTTGCCCTTTCAATTTGCAGATGAAATAAATATCACAAATCCTATCTAACCAATATATATATATATATATATATATATATATATATATATATATATATATATATATATATATTACATGTACGTGCCCTCTCGCAATGTACAGTTTTTTGGACGGAAGTTAATATCACAAATGTTGTTTGTTGGCCAAACAATTTTATTCGAAGCTTTATCCTCAGCACGATTCAACACAATGACCGTGAGTTCGTGCCCATTGACGATCGTCCTGCTTTTGCCGAATAAAAACATCAAACAAACAAAGCGAACTTTTATTGTAAAAGGGACATTGTAATACTGTGATGTCACCATCCAAATACAAAATTAAAAAAAAAAAATCTACAGAATGAACTGCATTGTTCCTTGCAGGTATAAAGCAGTATTAAAGCGGCAAGAATACAGTGCAATTTAATTTTTTTTGGCATTAAAATGCATTTGTAAGCTGCATATATAAGCATAGAATTGTGGTCATCAAAAAAGTGAAAGGTTGGTATAATGACTCACCCCAAACTGTTAAAGTTGATGGGGGCACAGAAAACGTACCCAAGAAGAAAAACAGTTGAATCATGCTTCATCTTATTTCAGATGGTTGCAAAATTGTTTTTAAACTTGAAAATAAAAATATTGTTTTAGATTTTTAAAATAAAATGGTATAATTTGGAGAAGCTCTCAAAACTTTTAATCAATATTCTTGAAAGACCCAATAAAATGGAAGGCGGTTCAAATTTTTGCAAAAAGTACTTTAAAACTTTTAAATGTGTAAAAATGCTGTTTACATTTTGTCAAATAAAAGATTTCTTTTCATATGCCTAACCATGATATTAATGTTTCATTTTCTCAATAATTTTCCACTACCGACGAAATAAACACCAACGAATTATAAGTAGTCTTCATTCGCTTCTTCTATAAGGAATGTGTCCATTTTGAGGATAAGTATTTCTTTAAAAAATCATTGCAAATGCAAAGCATTCATATATTTTGGTTTCCACAGACAACAGCTCATTGACGGCATAGAACAATAAAATCACAGATGTTCGTGAAAAAAATAGAAGTCATGTAAATCCCTTACTATTTGTAGCTAGTAAAATCAGTGGCTAAACAACTTTTTCCACTTTCATAAGCACTAACTTTCCAGTAAATCATACAATTTCACTATGATTTTTATTTTTTATAACAAGCACGACTTAGATAAGTTTATGCAACCAGTAATACGCCATGGTTTTGTAAGTTTTCCGAGAAATGCTAAGCCAAAGGTAAGTGCGTCATTTCACAAGTGCGGCGAATTACGTACATGGTCGATATATAATTAATAGTCAGTGTACTTATCGTGTTTATGGGTCAGGTTCGGTAACAACCAGTGATATTGATCCCAAAAGGAGAAACACATCATTATTTGAACCAAATACCAGTGGCGCCTCTGGGCTTAGCACCACTGAAAGCTACACCTCCCAGGGTATCACCCTTTTCAAAAAGAGAAATTACGGTCGTGACTTCATGGTCTGAACGGACAGGTATCACACCACAAAAGTCCATTCCAGTGTAGCTAGGCCTAGGCCTATATAATATTGGTACAAATAAAAGACCAATGAGCATGGATGGCAAACCAAACAGTAAACAAAGGTTCGTCCATCATGACTGTTCGAGAATGCTCATTTTCAAATTTAGATTATTCACAACTGTGGTCAAGAGAGGGCAGTTTTCTTTCCATCGGTGAAGGGTATGCATTTCAATTGTACGTATAGGCATGGCCTATCTCTAAAAATGACAGCACCGCAGACTATAATGATTGTGCACAAACTTAACATAATACATAAAAGTAACATTTAGAACGTTTCAACCGAGATTGTACTTCACCAACCTATATGTATATATGTATATATGTATATATATATATATATATGTGTATATATATATGTATATATATATATATATGTATATATATATATATGTATATGTATATGTATATGTATAAATTATGTATATGTATAAATTATGTATATGTATATGTATATATATATGTATATGTATATGTATATATATGTATATGTATATGTATATGTATATGTATATGTATATATATATATATATATATATATATATATATATATATATATATATATAGGCCCCTATATATATATATATATATAGCTATACACACACACGTTGGTGTAGGGCAAATTTAAATCAATTGTTTATCACCTGACGCAAGAATTTCACCAATCTAAAGATTGTACTTACCGAGGAGAGGAATCAGGGTCTCGAAAAAGGGGTGGGGCGTATGGAAAAAGGGGGCCACAGTAGCCAAACAGGGCGGCCACCCCCCCCCCCCCAAAAAAAATTAATTAATTAATTAATTTTTTAACCTGTTATATGTAAACGCAATAACAAAATAATGGGGGACTATTCCCCCTGCAAATGTCATTAAATACAAATGATGTAGACGGCCGAGCATTATAATCCATTAAAGGTTCAGAATACACGAGACTTATGGCTATTTTAATACCAATGTGCTTGGTACCGACAATGAATTACTTTGCCCTTCCAGTCGACTTTTTGCATGTTCTTACTGCGAATACATTTTCAATGGAGCCGCACTGAGCAAAACCCATCTTGAGAACGCATATCAAGAGTGTGTTGTTTTGGTCAATAGTGTATTCTTTGCAGCGACCTCTATATTTATTACAAAATAGCTTCAAACATTGAGAAAGTATAAAGCCTCGAGTGGTCATTGTGTTCCCGCAAGAAAAGTTATCAAGGCCTTATTGAAGTGTTTCAAACCTGTACCGTCCTCTCTAAATTGAGGTAGTTATTTAATCTCATCTGATTGCTGTTGGATCTCCAAAAACAACCGATAAATTGTCACCGAAGGTTGATTCCGAATAAGTCCCCTATAGGGTATTTTGAAAACACTTATGTTGGACCTCCAAAAACAACTGATAAATTGTCATCTAAGTCCGGTAACCCCCTGATCCCCTGCCCCTCGTGTCCTTTATCAGTTAGAACTGACCTCTACCTAAGGGATGTCATGATATTATATTCTCACCAGCCATTAATCATCCTGGATGATATTCTAGCACGATCTTTTCTTGTGAAAGAAACGGGATTGAGTTATCGTGTACTTCAATGAAAAGCCATTTTAAAAAAAGGTTTCAGATGTGGGACTTCATACAGTATAATGAAATTTAGCAAGAGTGCATTTTTGTTGGTCAATATTTACACAAAGCGACTTTTCATAGCTTTTCATAACTGAGCGTCACTCAACCGAAATAATTGCATTCAATTCACCTTGATTATTGTACTTTATAGGACTAGGACTATACGTGCCAAAGCTCTGAAGTTTATATGTATCACGCGTATCTGTAGGGGGGGGATTTAGAGCGAGGCTAGGCAGCGACTGGGTACAAATGAAGGAAACTTAACTGATGTCTAATTGTGGAACTGAAACTGGGTAAGCACAAGCTCGTTCCCAGGGCTTTCGAGCAGTTTTTTTGTTTACCTCGTACCCCACTGCTCTAACGAAACAAAGATTGTATTTATTTGAACTAGCCGCTAATGAGCCATGATGCTGTGGGAGTATGACGTCAGCACGCCACACTATATGGTACACTATTATGGTACGCTACTGGAGCGCATTTGAGATCAAATGGTGGATTGTAAAGTCTAGAAAAGAATACAAAGATTATTCACAACTTCAAGACGTATAAAATTAACCGAGGCAGGTTGTAAATGGATTTGGACTGATTATCTATACAAATTCTTCTGTGCATTCTTAAAACTAAAGTGTTGAATCAACCTTATAAAAGTTCTGTGAGTGACAACACTTTATAAAGTTAAATTCAACTCAAAGAAAGTGTTGAATTAACACGGAGTCAAGTTAAGTCTAAGTTTATCAATGTTAATCCAACACTTTTAAAAGTTAACTCCAACTTTATAAAGAGTAGTCACTGACCGAACTCTTTAAAATGTTGATTCAACACTTTAGTTTTAAGAGTGTACAAATTGCATCAACTTAATACTTTAGTTGCGATAGCGAAACCATGTCGAAATTCCTCAAACCACTCATCTCAGAATTTACTTTTCGTTGGTCTAAATACACAATATTTTTGGTGTTCTTTAGAAGTCTACCGAGTTTTCAAGGACTTCGTTTTCTGGATATCATACCGTATATTTTAGTTTGGCTTGAGAAAAATCAATCAGCGTAACATTATGATGATTTAACGAATAAAAGATCAGAAGGAGTTGCGTCGAAATGGGCGTTTATTTATTTTTATTTCCATTGAAAAGTCATGCCATATCAATAACACTGACTACACACCCCAAGGACTGTGTGGGAAAAATAATGTTTTCGAAATCTTTCTTATTGGTGAGAACTACAGCAGCCATTCGTATACTGCCACGCACAATTTTTTGGCGTTAGTTGACCCGTACAAATTGCTGTTTTTCTTTTGTTTTAAAGCTAGGTTACACATTTGTTATACAGTTACCCTGTACAATTACCAAATTGATAAATATTCGGTCATCCTGTCAACTTATTCCGTCTTCAAGGGAATGTAGGCTATACATCATTGGTAATGTTGAGAAAAACTGCTTCTGAGTGGGTATGCTATAAAAACTTCAGTTGTTTATGTCATGTGTTGTTTACAAGTAAATTAGTAAAAATTATTGTAAAATTTTTGTACTCATTCTTTGGCCAAAAAAGTCTCTGGTTTGTGGTCTAGCTCCGCGCGCGTCGCCTCAGACCGATCTAATGGAATTCTGCCGTGCTGTGCTTTAAACGACTTTTTTCACATAGGGGTATGAACGTTTGCCCGATTTGTGAGGCCTCTCTTAGCCATCATACATGGGAAATGTGGAGTGTCGTGGCCGAGCGGTCTAGCTTACCGGACTCAAGTTCTGGTATTAGCAGCAGAATGTGGGTTCGAATCCCGGCCGTGACACTATTTGTGTCCTTGAGCAAGACACTTAACCATAATTGCTTCTCTCCACCCAGGGGTTAAATGCGTACCTGTGAGGGCAGAGTTGGTTGATTAGCCCTATATGCGCTGTAATGGCAGCAATTGAGCTGTACACTCCCCAGGGAGCTGAGATGGTTTCAGGAATGATTTTATGAGTCTTATGAGCAGGGGTAATAATATAATGCGCCTTGAGCACCACTCAGTTGGTGGATACGTGCGCTATATAAGTGCTGCTGCTGTTGCTGTTGCTGTTGTTAATTTGGTCCCCACACGTATACAATGTATCACGTATTTCCCTGTTGGCAAAAAAAGATGGCCTTATGGGGAATTTAGGAAGGAGTGCTTTTCCCCTCAAATTGAAGTGGACATCAGAGTCGGATTTAGACATGTGGAAGCCCCTGGGCAGCCTTCAGTAGTGGAGGCCCACCCTACCTTAGAATACTAAAAACTAAAAGGTGACAAGAGTCACAAGACATAGTTACAGTCATCCATAAAGCAATTTTTTTCAAGTGGAAAGAATCTGAATAAGCAAGCAAGCAGGTCAATCATGATCAATCATAACAAGAATATAGTACAGTACATATATTTACAAACCAGACACTTTACGAGACTTGGCCCTTGCAAACCATACGTAAAACGCGCGCAATATGGTTTTGATTGATACGTGCGTGTCGTTCAGGTCAGCCTACATTTTTCCTTACAAATTTTGTTTTCATGAAATATGTGGAGGCCCCAGGGCAACTGCCCAGCTTGCCCAGTCCTAAATCCGGCCCTGGTGGACATTATTTTACTTTAAAAAATGAAAGCATCTCCGTCAAAACTATTTCCAATGTAGATAAATACAATCATCATACACTTCCGTTTTAGAGAAAATATGAAAGAATAATAAATAAATACACATTAAAAAAAAATAAAAAATAAAAAAAAAAAAAATAAATAAAATAAACTATGCTATAGGCCTACAGTCGTGTAGACAAGGGGACATATTTTGTCTTTTGGTTTTAAAATTTTTAGAACTCATAAGTATTTTTTTTAAAGATTTTTGAATAATTTGTATTTAGCATTGGTTGCTATAGGAGTGTATTTATTGGGGTGAACCCTTTACGTTTACCGACTGAATTAGAAACATGTTGTGAGGCAGAGTAAGTGTGCACCCAAGCGACAAGTCGCCTGACGGCACTTATGCCCTAATATGGTAATACTGCATTTGTAACAATGGATGAATAACAATGACACAAATGGTGCTTTCCCATATGAATCCCCACTGGGTACCGTTCCTGTTCTTTGAACCCCATGAATGATCAGTGTAGATCCGCCAGCTGATGAGGCAAAGATGGTCCGTACTGGAGTGAATTATCAAGGACAAAATGTCGTGACTCATGAAACAGAGAAACTCGATTTCACAGCTCGAAACTGTTATGATTCTGCAGAAAAGGACTGATTATGAACCCTCCTCCTCCCCTCCTCCCCCCCCCCCTCATAATCCGAACGGTACATGATTATGTAATGCATATATACTTGTAGCTCTAGATGTTACATTTACTAAAACACTTTCTTACTCACACCTTTTCCTGACTTCAGTTTGAACTGTTGCCGATTACTCACAGGGGTGGATCAAGAAATCAAACTCGAGGGGGGGGCCGAGTTATTTTTAGAAAATAAAGAAATAAATAGCAGGCTTTTATTTGTGTTGATCGAACGCTTTAACTCCATAATCCGCCATTCAGAAAAGCAAGCATTGCTTCATCTCATTTCAGTTTCTGATAATTAAACAAAAACAGGAATTGGAAATATCAAGTTCAGGCAGTGAAGTACCTCTAAACACTCTAAATACGGTTGTTTTGTATTTATTTCTATGTGAATTTCGAAGCTTATTATGTACCTGGTTAATTACCACATGCAAGAAGGCTATGGAATTTGCATACTTTTTCCAAAACCAAAATAATTAAAGGGAAGATAAAAACGTTGGTAACATTGACAAAAAACTGTATTTGTGAATATGCTTACTTTAATTGAAATAAGATATACATTCAAAAGGAACGTGTAAAAGTTTCAACTCAATGTGGAGGGAAATAGTCACGTGAAAAATGTGATATTGAGCATTTGTTTTCTCTTATTTTTTATATAGTATTGTATTACTTTCGTATCTCCTGTGCGCCTAGGAAGAATACCAGAAGGTAAATGGCCTACCCAGGTTAAATATTTTGAAATAAAATAAATAAATGTACAATGTTTACAGAAACAGTTCGAGCAAAAGATTGCCGTAAGGCGACATTTTGGGAAAACGTGCAGATTTGTTCATGTTTTCTCTTCATATCAAGACAGTTTTCGGACCATAATTCCGTGATTTTAAATAAGGTTATTGCAAAAATGATTGATAACAAAGGGTCAGGGGTTACAGCCCAACATCTTAATTCTTAACTGCGTCGGGATTGAGACATGACTGAGGTTGCAGAATCGATAGACGATCACAGTACAGGGTGCGGCGCGTCCTCATTAATTTGTACAGTTTCGTGTATATGGTGGCGCAGTCATAATATTGACGTTTGTGATTTTAAACTGAAGGCAACAAAAGGGTATTTTTAAGCAAGTACATTTCAATCAGGACCATACAAGCCCGTATGGTAATGTGATAAGGGTTTGAAGGTATGAGTTTTCTTTTTTGGAAAAACTCTTAAAGGGACTATCGTCATGATCAGTGTAGACTTTCAACAGGGCATGGAATCGGTGTACTAGTTTAAGATGAACACAATGACTTAAAATTACGGCCTCATTTATGCAGCAGCAAAGTTAATATGATCTTATCATGGGGTATTAATTTCAGTCACCGAGTTAATCTAAAACTAGCACTCCAATTCCTTGCCCTGTTGATCGTGACGATAGAATGAATCAGTCATCCAGAGAATCTTCGTGATTTCGTATTGTCCATCGAGAGGTCGACGGTGATGGGGGTGGTATGAAGGGTTGCAATCCTCCTCCCCGCAGCTTACGTACCCTGAAAAAAGCTCATCTTGCCCCCATGGTCTCTGAGTTTTCCAACGAAGGCTTTATCAAATACTGAAAAGGTTAAAAATAAATACAAAGAAATTCTGATTTGAACATGGCAAACACTTCATAAATGATCTCATCTGATGACATCATACTGTAGCATTTTAGGCAATGCAATTTAAAGTACGGTGACCAAAATAATTTTCCATGACATCACTGCTCTTTTTATCGTTTTATTTCCTGCAGACGTCGGGGGAAAAAACTAATGAATTGCAAAAAAAGATTCGACCTGATTAAATCAGAGTTGTCATAGCTGGTAACTCCCAAACTCGAAAGTATTCCGAGAGTACCTGACACGAGTCCCTGACCCTAATTATACGTGATTAAGGCCTCTATTATTTCTTCATGCCTTGCGTAAATGTTCCATAAATAATTTTACAAAAAGAAACTGAGCGATTTTCCCCCTAAAAAGGACAATATCGTCACGATCGGAGCAGACTTTCACACAGGGCATTGAATCGGTGTCCTAGTTTAAGATGAACACAGTGACTGAAAATTACTGGATCATTTATACAGCATCGGTAATATGACCTTATGTGGGGTATTAACTTCAGTCATTGAGTTTATCAAAAACTAGCACACTCCGATTCCATGCCCTGTTGATCGTGACGATACTGTCCCTTTAAAACTTACTTGGCTGTAGCCTACCTAACAGTTCTATGCCGTCGGACGAAGAAGGTATTCTTTATTTTTTAATTTTTGTTATTATTATTATTTTTTTTTAAATTCTTTGAATCAAAGTTTAATCCGAATTTCGACCATTAGCTGATGATCCTTTTCCACATTAGAATAAATTCAAATAATACAGTCCAATATCCCGACGTAAGAATCCCATTAATTAATGTATTAATGCAAATTGAGGTACCCGCTGCTACCGGCCTCTCGTCTTTGGGCAATCTCGGTGGCCAAGAGGTAATAATCAGACTAGCAAGCAGGAGGTCTCGTGGATTCAAGTCCCCGCCCGTGAGATAAAAGGTATATGGGCAGAATTCATACATACCAATTGTTCAATATCCCGGGACACAAGAATCAAATAAATTTATACACATAAATTTATACACATAATCTGAAAAATCATTTTCAATTTTTCCCAAAAATACGAAATGAGCTGAATCGTTCACAGGTCGGTTTCTGTACAAATACGTATATTTGGATTATGAAACAGCATAATAATAATGTGGACTTATATGGCGCACGTATCCATGCACCAAACTGGTGGATATATACAACAAATACAACAACCAACTCTGCCCTCACAGGTATCCATTTACCCCTGGGTGGAGAGAAGCAATTATGGTAAAGTGTTTTGCTCAAGGACACAAGCACCACCACGGTCGCGGCTGGGATTCGAACCCACATTCTGACGACTCAGCCATCAGAAAACAAATCCGATGCACTAAACCGCTTGACCATGGCACAGCAAGTGTGTATTACGGACATTAAACTTATATCCTGATTTTTTTCATTGTTTGTTTTTTATTATTTAAAAACTCAAGCACCATTGACTTTTCTCCCAACTGCTGTTTACGTCACAGACACTCGGAAAGCACTGAGCATACAGTGCTATACACACGTCGGTGTAGGGCAAAATTAAATCAATCAATTGTTTACGTCCCATTGGTCACTGACAATTCTTTACTCTTGGCAACACAGAACAAAGCCCTTGTGTTATGATAAAGTGAATCATATCAGAAGACTCTTCCACTCTAAAATAGGGGAGAACTTAGTGAAAACGCCGATGATTCTCAGTCAAGTGCAAAAACGGGATGCGCTCGACTGGCTCAATGAAAAATGCCCTTTTTTTCAGAGACCAACCAACTGGAACAAAAATATTAATTGGTAGTATAGTGAAGGCGTATGGCTACTGATCCTTTGGATTGGTTGGTTTATAATTCATAAAGTTGTACCATTTTGATAATGCATTTCTGCTTGGGAAACAATCAAGTGTCCCTGACTGGTCATCGGTGGTTAGATAACTAACAATCGGCAGGACATCATACCATTCACAAAGAGGGCCTTGTATAAATATAAACCTTCTTTTAAACTGACCCTTCCAATTGGTTCAAAATCAGTCAAAATGTTGATATACATGTAAAGGTATATCAAGTGCACTTAAAAGTCGAACACTGTCAAACCTTATACGTGTAGTAAATACATTCACGGGTCAAAATGAGTCGACTGTTTTTGACTGGTAAAAGCATTAGGCTATCTTGTAATGTTGAGGGTGGTCAAAATGATAGTCAAAATCGGTCAACAATGCCCCTTTGTACACAGTTGGGTCAACAGTCAGTTGACTGATGTTGACCACAAGAGCTATTTGCCACAAAAGTTCAGCTACAGTAGGAGGGTTAAATGGAATCACTTAAACAACATTGGAATTATCGCTTCGATCGGCAAAACTGCTTCTACATGCAGCTTTCAGAAAACAGTGAAGATGTATTCGTATTTTGTATATGTATTTGTTGCATTCATTCCAACTTGATTTTAGGAAAGAGTAAATCTGGAAATTATTTCACTTTTCTTAAAACTATAGCCTCTTAGAAAAGAACATTTCTATGGAAGGTTAGTACCAGATCAGCTTAAGACTAAATAAGATTTCCATTCGACCGATTATTTTTTTTAAATTGACAATCGTATACCTTAAAGTTTATTGTACAATTAAAAAGGGCATTGTATTATCTGTGACAAGTGACCGGTGATTGACTGGTCATCAGTGGTCATTAGAATGTTAAGCTCGATCGAAGAGTACCTTGTTATAATCTTCTTTGAAGTGTTATTGACCTTTCGTTTGAAATTATAAAATTAAATAAATGCATTGAATTTTGGAAATATAAATGAACTATGACTCGTCATGACAGGAGCCAACTTGTGGGATAAGCTCAACTGAATATCCCTCACCAGAACTTTTCCCACACAGAACAAAATTACGAAATCATTACAAAACCAGTTAACCGTTCGTAAAGAACCAATCTAGGGAAATTTTGAGTGCCCACAAAAATAATAACGATCGACCACTGATTGACAATGCCCACGCCCAGTACGTTAACACATAGATCTGCCCACGCCCAGTACGTTAACACATATATCCGACCACTGTCGAAAAACCAACAACTTGTAGCCTTCTGTGCTATGCTTAAGTTTACGACAAGACATGCATGAGACCAGCGAGGTAATCGTATTCCCAAAGCAGTAGGCTGGTTCAAGATAGTCGACTAGAATAGTCAAACTACCTTCGTCATATATATCGTAACACTTAACAGTCCAACAATAGGGACAATGATTATCTTCACGATCAACAGGGTATAGAATAGGAGTGCTAGTTTTAGATTAACTCCTTGACTTAAAATTATAATACCCCGCATGATAAGGTCATATTACCATTGCTGCTGCATAAATGAACCAGTAATCTTCAGTCACTGTATTCATCTTAAACTAGGACACCGATTCCATGCCCTGTTGAAAGGCTGCTCGGATCGTGACGATATTGTCCTTTTAACCATAGATTGCAGTCGGTATATAGGACATGTTTGTTGAAACATCGAACTACAGGAATGCCATTAAAACCATAGCCTTGAGAAGTGTTAATGATCTTTCGTTTGGCGGCATACTGATTTATTAAATATTATTTCAAGTTATAAATGTTTGTCCAGAAAAGGGTTGTGATTTGTTACTAGCCAGACGGTAGGATATGCTTGATTGAACTTCCTAGATCCACGAAATACACAATAATTTGAAAACTGCATTTTGTGTTTTGTTGAGAAAACGAATATTATGATTTTAACGTGGTCTTTTTGTCTTTTTTTTATTTTAAGAAGCTTGTCTACAAACTAAGGTAGGCTTAATTTAGGGTAAATCGCAACCTTTGCAGAAAGACATCTTTGTAACCTTATTATGAAGTGTTTGATCCTCTGCTCAGCTGAATTGTCGATTATCGGTAGCATTGGTAATTCTAAAATAACTAAACAATTGAACTGTAATGTGAAATTAATTTACTCAGTGTTTGATCTCAAAATAAGTGATGACTTCAACTTTAAGAAAAGAAGGGACAATTACTCTAGAATAAAGACGAAATATGTAAAAGCATTTTTCCCGTTATGTATCATCAAAGACACAACGTGAAAAGCAGACAGTTTCACATACCGGTAGTGGTTGTTTAAAAGAAAGACGTAACATCGGTATTTGATAACGTACGATAATTTCAACCCTCCGGTTTTCAAGAAATAGGCCTATATCATAAAACTAACAACCGAAAGTTTCATCACAAATGGGGCTCAAGTTTTTGAGGAAACAGCGATAAAATGTTATATAGGGGCCTACATGTTTTTTGTATATTACTTGTTTTTATTTTAAAGTTATTTTTGTTTAAATCGACATACAAATTTATATTTTCTCTAAGCAATCTCAGGATACGTGTACCAAGTTGAACTTTACACCACGTATAGGCTGAGATAATAATTCGTTAATTTGGTAATCTGGTAATTACCAATGTTGTATCTTCCCTTTAATGTATATCTTGATTCAAACAGAGTAAGCATACTCATAGAAGCAGTTTTGCCGACATGACCAATGTTGTACCTTCCCTTCAATGTATATCTTGATTCAAAGAGAGTAAGCATACTCATAGAAGCAGTTTTGCCAACGTTGTATCTTCCCTTTAATGTATATCTTGATTCAAAGAGTGTAAGCATACTCATAGAAGCAGTTTTGCCGACATGACCAATGTTGTACCTTCCCTTCAATGTATATCTTGATTCAAAGAGAGTAAGCATACTCATAGAAGCAGTTTGGCCAACATTACCAATGTTGTATCTTCCCTTCAATGTATATCTTGATTCAAAGAGTGTAAGCATACTCATAGAAGCAGTTTTGCCAACATTACCAATGTTGTACCTTCCCTTCAATGTATATCTTGATTCAAAGAGTGTAAGCATACTCATAGAAGCAGTTTTGCCAACATTACCAATGTTGTACCTTCCCTTCAATGTATATCTTGATTCACAGAGAGTAAGCATACTCATAGAAGCAGTTTGGCCAACATTACCAATGCTGTACCTTCCCTTTAATGTATATCTTTATTCAAAGAGAGTAAGCATACTCATAGAAGCAGTTTGGCCAATATTACCAATGTTGTACCTTCCCTTCAATGTATATCTTGATTCAAAGAGAGTAAGCATACTCATAGAAGCAGTTTGGCCAACATTACCAATGTTGTACCTTCCCTTCAATGTATATCTTGGTTTAAAGAGAGTAAGCATACTCATAGAAGCAGTTTGGCCAACATTACCAATGCTGTACCTTCCCTTTAATGTATATCTTTATTCAAAGAGAGTAAGCATACTCATAGAAGCAGTTTTGCAAACATTGCCAATGCTGTACCTTCCCTTTAATGTTTATCTTGATTCAAAGAGAGTAAGCATACTCATAGAAGCAGTTTGGCCAACATTACCAATGTTGTACCTTCCCTTCAATGTATATCTTAATTCAAAGAGAGTAAGCATACTCATAGAAGCAGTTTGGCCAACATTATAAATGTTGTACCTTCCCGTCAATGTATATCTTGATTCAAAGAAAGTAAGCAAACTCGTAAGAGCAGTTTTAGCCCAAAATGGGCGAAAAACAACAAATCTACATCCATTTTATTTGGTCTATCTCAGTACAGGTTAAAATTCTCTATAACATTTGATTTCCGAGTTAAAGATGTATCACCCGTGGGAAAATTTTTGTTTTCATTTAAAAATTGATTTGAAAAAAAATGTCAGTAGCTTGGTTTTACAGTTAAACAAAAAGGTGCCAAAAAAACTTTATGACAGGACCCATCATAAAGTAATTTCGGTACATATTTACTGTAAAACCATGCTTCTCACGATTATTATTATAAGAAATGTGTAATTTTAACGCATCTGTTTTCCTTTCTTCAAGTAAAATAGCTATGTTCTGATGAAAAAGAACATTTCCGGAAATTGCCGTAGAAATATCAAAAAACACGGGCGATACATCTTTAAAAGATCATACAAAAACCAGACGATAGGGCTACATGATTATGAATGCATTGTCGCGCCTATAGGTCTTTGTACGTATGCACTGCAAGGACAATATTCACGGTGTGTTTACTTAAATTATTCTACATTTTGTGATTTGTTATGAACTCGTCGTTTAGTGAAAAGAAAAATTGAGGAAGGAACAAAATCACAATGGATTTAGTTCTATACAATGATTGCAGTGAATCAAGAAATACATTTTTCCTTTTCTAAATTCGTCCCTAATTTGCCATAGTGACCAATCCCGAATTAAGTTGGCATAGTGACCAATGCGGTATTGGTCACTTTGCCAAATTACAAAATAGCCAGTTATAGAGCATTCGTCATTTGAATGCATGCTCTCCAAATACATGCATGTGGATTAGATACAATAGTATAGGTCTCTTCCTGAATGTACTAATGGGCGGGGAAACTTAAAATTGAAAAAAGTCGGATTGGTCACAATGGCAAATTAGGGACGAATTGGGCCAATGATGTTATTTCAAATACAACATTCAATGCGCAAAATATAAGTAGGAGTTACATGACTGTCATTGCAGTAATAATATGTATATTTTTCCTTTGACCAAATCATGTGCAGAAAATTAAAATAAACAAGCTACGTAATACACCAATGGCAAAATATCACAAAAAATTAACAGTAAGGCGGAATACGCGTCCACAAGAATAACCCAAAAGTAACAAATTACTTTTTATTAAGGGTTCTGTAAATGTAAAGTCGTCGACACATAATTGAATGTTGCAAGTATAATGAAATTGAAAGAAAAAAAACACGTCGGTGCATGACTTGTATTGCCTCTCCAGTAAGGTAAACATGAAAAATCAAAAGCAAACGAATTGCTAAGAAATATAATGTTGTTCTCTGGCCAAATAAAACAAGACCAAAAGCCCGTAAAACAACAATAGACATATGAGGTTGGCGCGTGAGAAACGGTCCCAAAACGGTGCTTTTAAAAACATTCGTTTTAACGACGCTGCATGGGTTTCAACTGTGGCACAGAGATAGGGAGAAATTGAGTTGATATTTTACAACACACGATAATTCAAACTTTTGGTTAATTAATATGGCATTATGATGTCATGTTCTCTGGTGTGGTTTATGATTGTTATTCATTTGATATTTAACAATGCACGATTATGAAAAGTTCTGTTTAATTAATGTAGGCCCCCCTATCATTACGTTGTCACTGTGTTCTTTGGCGAAGTTGATTAATCTATCATGACGATGACATGTTTTTTAATGAAAATTACTTGGAACAACACACACATTATTAATCAAAGTGAATTTCTGAAAATTAACAGAAAGTTGGAAATTTACCATTCTAAAGGTCTCAGGTACAAACTCTCGGAATATTATTATAGCGCATGCAGTATGCTCACTACAATGTAAAAATGGTGTTAAGAATCCAAACACATTTCTAAACACGTAGCTTGTACTCATTTTTCACATGTTTAGCCTAAAACATGTTTAGATTGTGCTTTTCTGTGATGTGTGTTTGAATGCTAAAAACATATGAACAGGTGTCAAAAAGCTAAGCACGTTTAGCTTTGTGACATGTACAGAGGATGACCGTTTAGCATAAAAACGCATTCCGAATTGCGTTTATTTTGCGTGTGTTTAAATTCTAAATACCGTTTTTACAGCGTACGAATATGCAACTTTTATGAACGAACATTTTCACATAGGGTAAATTTGTATCAGACCTGTTCAGAAATTGCTAAATAGGAATATTCCAAGTAAAAATACAATTTCTGAAAATTGCCGTCAGCATAGCGAAAACACGGGCGATACATCTTAAAGTGGTTATTATCTCTGACAGCTGTCAAGCCACAATTAGCGAGCGGGAATCAGTCAACACTCCGTTTAAGAAACTTCTATTAACAACAACGATGATGCTATGCAGTATCGTCACGATCAACAGGGCATTGAATCGAAGTGCTTGTTTTAGATTAAATTGGTGACTGAAAAGAATACTGGAGGTTACAACTCCATGATGTTGGTCATATTTTCGTGAAATCTCTTCACTGTTGAACAAGATTATTCTTTGCAACTCTTCTGAACAACCATCCATTATGGTTATTGATTTAGCCGGTGTCATCCGACTACATTGGTAGCGGAACGACCATGAGCCACGTAGGCAACGGTCCCGGGGCTACGGCCGCTGGTTACGGCCTGGGACGACAGAGCCAAATACAGGACGAAGTACCCGTCACACGACGTTCTTTGTGGGTATTCGTAATTAATAGCCTTTTTTAGTGGCATATTTACCCCGCAATGAATGACAAGTGGGGACATTTATATCTTTATTTTTCAAAACGTATAAGATTAGGGAAAGAAGGGAAATTAAAAACCTCTTTCCTAGAATTATTATTCTGAACATTTTCGATGATGTCATCGAGTTCGGCTGAAACTTTTTGTGGTTAAAACAGACAAATGGAGTGAATCCGTATTTGGTGAAGGAAATGAACCACACAGTGATGAGGTTGTGGAAATCCCAGCGCCTGCGGTAACAGGGTGACCAAAAAATGAATTATTTATTTCCATAAACTGTGAAAAGGTTCAAACCTGAGCAAACCGTACAATGACTCATGTTATAATCGGAATTGTGATTTAGCCAGAGGGGATGTCGATTTGCACATCACAATCAACAGAACGATACGTGCGTGTTTTTATGCAATGTTCAAGCCTATTTATAAGTTTAAAGTGAAGGTACAACACTGGTAATGTTGCCTAAACTGGTTCAATGAGTAGGCTATATGCTCACTTTCTTTGAATCAAGAATACAATAAACAACCAAGCTATGAACATTTCTGCTCAATATACAGAGTGTAATTCATGAGCGAACTGTGAAAAAATACTGTTCACAATTTCTAACAAAAAAACACTCAGATGCCGTCTGATTGTTTGTAAAGGTGCACAGTATATATTTGCTCGTGTTTTCTCTGACTGAATCATTTTCTTTTAGGATGATTTTGTACATTTACCAAAGTTTTGTCAAGTTAGCTTTCAGATAAAAACTTTGTGATCAGGTTTTTAAAAATAATGGTGTACCTTTTTCTAACTATGGAGGGCCCATGCTTAAACATGGCGTAGCTGATGGTAACATTGTATGAACAGCACTGTATCCATTTTGACATCAGTTTCCTACAAGTTTTAATGTCTAATTTGTGAGGGTTTTGATGCTTTTTTCTTAAGCAAGATTGGTTTTATTCTTATTTATTTTGTGCACTTTCACTGCTGCGTTCCTCTTGTGTTCTCACAAAACAGCGCCCTCGTGTGTCAAGGATAAGCATAAACCTTTTTCTTCTCCAAATTTAAACAGTATATACGCTTAATTTTCACTTTACATCAAAAATAGACCATCCAGAAAACTGGATATTTGCTAAAATATGTATCTACATAAAACTGCATTTCATAGGTTCTTTAAAAAATCTTGCTTGTGCCAGAGTTTCATAGATTACAATTTCTATTATTTCTTGAAACGGGTTGACAGAACGAATTAAATCTATACATAAATCAAACACAGGCCTACCTGTCGATGTTCCCCATGTTAGTCCTTAATCCTATATGCACTTATCCAACCTGAAATGTACAACAAAAAGGTCAGAGTGGTTAAGTGTAACTCGGTTTTAACAGAACAAAACAATTACAAAATAACACCGATAGCAACCTTGTGTACCACTTCAAAAAACAATAAAAACACAATTAATGAACAAAAGCTTTCAAGAAATTTTAAACAATACACTCAAAGGAAAGAAAAACAACCAAAAATGTTCAAACGCGACACAGAATTCACAAAAAGAACACCATGAAGCAAACAACAACAACAAAACAGATAAAAATTAAACAAGCAAAGTTATAACTATAATAGAAACTGGTCATAAAACCCGATCGTATCACACACAACAACAAACGACAAAATTCAAATTTAAACACACACACACACAAATCCCAAATCAGAGTTTTCAACTACGGGTTCAATATTCTGTCACTATTATGTCATAGATCATTGTGCACTCTAAGGACACATCACTATACCAAAGATTTTACTCTATAATCTTGTTCGTCTAACACTGAATGAGCTAATGCGGTTTTGTGCTGCGGTGAATTTGTTTGTTTTTAAATCATAGTGTTGAAACACGGAACCTACTGAAAAAATTAACAAAAATACTGTTGGAAAATGCGGACCAAACAATAGCCATTTAACTCTTGCATGCCAGCTCCTCTGACAATGAGAACCAAACCATCACCCCCATACCACAAAATGGTCTAATCCAGATGACGTGTATCCTATACACCGTGTATCCTGTACACCTTTACAAGGTATACCTATTGTTACGTAAATGAGTCAGTTTTGTCACACCAACGGTTCACAGGAAAACCCCTTTATAAACCCTCTTTCACTTCACCCTTGAATAAAGTTTTGAAATCTCACCAACGAGACAACACCTGTGCATATACCCTGCTGGTTAGGGTATTAACAGAATATACCGTGCACCACCGATTCTTACAATTATTAAAGTTTATATTCCTAAACTGAAATTATTTATTTGTCACTGACGGTTAAATCACCATCTAAGGACTGAGGAGACAGTCATGTTTCTCACGGGGTTAATGCTGTGTATCACGGTGTTTGGGAGTGTCCACGATCACGTCGACGCACGTTACGTGGTAAGTACCAACTTTTAAATGGCTAGTTAAATGTAAAGATTCGTAAATCAAAAGTAACACTTGTAGCTTTACACGGTGAAAAGAGATAAGTTAAGACTGTTTGTGGTGACGTCATGTAGAAATTCTCTTTTGAGTAGTAAATAGTTTTAAACTTTTTTGTAACCAATCAGTTCTTTTCAGAACTATTTACTACTCAAAGGAGAATTTCTACATGATATCACTGCAAATAGTCTTTACTTATACTCAAAAGTAACCAAATACTCAAATTGTAATGAGAAAAAAAATTCCGATATGAAGATAATGGTGGTATCAATCTACCCTGTCTGAGGTGCTGCCACTTTGAAGAAAATAAATAGAGAATTAGCTGTTGCAAACTGTTCCAACCTAAAGGACCTGTACTAGTATAAATGCCAAAGAGTAGTTATTGGCCTTACGTTTCGAACATTTTGGCTTTGAGAAAGAACCTGTTATAGGATCGACACGAAAGGCAAAAAACTACTTCTTCATTTTGAAGAAAAAGTGAATTTCCAGTTCGTAATCGGTGTACTATGGTGTTATTTGCTGTCCTGTCAACTTTCAGAAATGAAACGCTTTAGAACATTCTCCTTTAAAGCCGGTCTACGCCTTTGCTAAAATGTCTGTGAAAACCTGTCTGTGAATATTTGAGCTTATTAGATTATGTCGTCTACGAGTAAATCATGAATATTCATTCAAATTGTATTTGCTCCCGACGTGGAATTCCATTTTTTCGGATGACAGAAATTCATTTTGTAAATGATTTCATTAATTTAACTAAAATGATATCACCCGAGACAGAGATATTTCATGGGTTGTTTGATTTCATCATCAACTTTACACAAAATAATTTGTATTAATTTTTTCATTTGTTTGTAATGTGATTATTTATATTTTTCGGGAATAGTGTCAAGTGGCATTAAGAAAATAAACGTTCCTGACATTGAATATTATCCATGCTTAATTAAACTCAACAATTGGATTACAACGCGTAATGTTGCGTTGGACCTCCGTTGTCTGACACAATAATAAAAGCCTATGACGCTTCCCATGAAAATAGGCTGCTAGATGACTTTATGAGAACGGTCAAGTGAAATGTCATTGTAAGTGATCAAGGATTTTAATTCGTAGACAAAGTATTGTCTCGGTCAGGAATGTTTGTACGTCTTCAAGGGTGACGTCAAGGTTTCTTACGTAGGCTTATATACATGATACTTGGGTTGACAGACCAGCCTTGTCGATACGGAAACACGATGTTTGGACCAGCTCGCCGAGCTACTTCCGCCGTAAGCGGAAGAGGCAATTGCGGCACGTTTTTCGGCCAGATTTTTGAAACTATTTTCTGCTGCTAAGGAAAACTTTTCCCAAATCCCTCCCAACCCTTTCCCAGCCCCTAGTTTGTTACGCCGTTGGATGTCGAATCAGTTCTGGTTGGGAGCCAAATGTGTAACTCTTTTCTCAGGACGAACGCGGATAATTAAAAAAAAAAAATAACAATAATAAATTTTAAAAACACATTAAAAAATCACAATTTCTGTAAAAGCCGTTTGTTAATAAACAGTTTTAGAAGTTGATTTTGGATTAATTACTAAAGTTCATCCTGCCTGGGAAAAAATACACAAGCCTAGCAACCAACATTGGTGACTTGAATTGAGTCCTCTTGTAGGTCCTGTACTTGTTTGGTCTCCAACCCAATGTTTTTCATTGTTCCCCTTGATGCCACCCCCTGAACCCACCCCTTAGCGTGACAAATCATAATCAATGGATGACATTACGATCACTGAAATTAGGAGCAAAAACCGGTAGTGGTAGTACTACAAAATGTGCGTGCTCTGTATGTTTACAAATCAACGTGTTTACTTCGGGCCAAGTAAAGCATTGAGCGCAAGTCCACCGGTGGCTACACCCTTGGCTCCCCGCTACGGGTTTAATTTATTATTTAACTCCACAGCAGTGCTCTAATACGAAGAAATTAACGCTTTTTCAAGAAATTTCATGAGTGAACGTTAACTTTTGTTGAAAATTGTTGACCTTAAATAGGATATAATACAGACTCTGCCCGAGGGGAATCTCATAATAATTTTAGATTTAAGGATTATCCGTCCTTTCATGGTCTTTCATGACAGGAAAAAACAAAAATACCGCCAGTTCCAGTTAGAATTAGAATAGGCTACTCACGCTGAAATCAGTAGAACTCTGTACCTGAACAAAAAACAAAACCAAAAAAAAGTAGAAAAAACTGTCACCAACTATTTGTTGAGATGTGTGTATATAATTGTGTATATAACTGAATATAATTGGCTTTACTGTAGTTGCAAGTTTAAAAAAAAAAAAGTACAACGATGTTTTACTGATCTAGATAAATAAACTACACTCACAGAATTTAAAAACACATCAACTTATATTTCTCAATAAATATGTATCTTATTATATGCAGTGATAAATTGAAGCCATAATTGTACAGAGCACTTTTATTGTGCCAGTATGATGTGAAAATTTGCGTTCATGCTTGACTGAGAAAGTATTGATTAAAATATCATAAATTGTTAACCTATGTTCTTATTTCTCACTGCAATAATCTGCTGTTGAAAAAAATGTGAAATATTGGGATGATGCGTTTTTAAATTCCGTGAGTATACTTGATTTATACTTAATAACCTGCCTCACCCAATGTGTAAAATATTACTCCACCCCCATAAAACAAACAAACAAACAAATAAATAAAAATCAAATGGGACCTACAAACAGACAGGCATCAGATGATATATCACATATAAAATTCCACAGTGCTTTGGTCTGTATTTAATTTAAATTTTAAGTGGTTCTTTTGTTGCAAAGCATATCAATTCATGATCAATTATATTTTTGTGGTTAGTTGAGCTTCCTCCTCGGTGAAATCAAGAATCTGCTAGTAAACAGTTCAGGTTTAACTGGTAAACAAACAATAAAGTTTGAAATATCATCAACATCTCGGTAAAATAGAAATATATATCCAGAATTGTCCAAGCGAGACCGACAGACAGACGGGACAGTTTGATCAAAGACACGGCGTCAAAAGGCAATCTTCCCTGGCGGTGTCGATAACGGTTCATCCACCTACGATGGAGACTTGCAAACAAACAGTGAAAAAGAACAAATCCCGTGGGATAAGAATTTTATATGGGAACAAATAAAAAGCCAACCCCTGCAGTATGACTGTCCAACCGTTCCAATTAACGAGTTTTGTACGATTTCGAGGCCATTCCGTGAAACTTTCAAAAGAGTGGCAAACAAAAGACTGAGGATTGATGGGTCAGAGTTTAGAGATGGTTGGAGTGATGAACGATGTTATGACTTTGCACTTGGTGGCGAAGAGCGTCTAAGATTTGGAAAAGAGGCAATTGAGGTTTTCGTCAAAAATAGTTGCTTTAGGGTGTATCAGACAATCTGTTTCTGTTAATGCCTTCAAGAAGGCTCTTAAAACTCACTTGTTTCCTCATTAATTTTGCATCAATTTATGTCTTATTCTATCCTGATTTGTATTTATTACGTCATATTAACTTTTGTAAGCGCCATGAGCCTCTCGGGAATGGCGCATGATAAATACTTGTTGTAATGTAATGTAATGTAATGTAAACAAGATATTCATGGATACGGTTAACGGTGGTAGTGAGAACATGTACATATTTACCTTAGTTTTTACTTTTTAGATATATTTTGTGGTATTTATTATATATATTTTTTATATAAATTGAATTAAAACCAATTCCTTGTACACTGCAAAAAATGTGGTGTTAAAATAACACTAGTGGTGTCAACTTTGTTCTTCCATGGTGTTTATATATTGCGAGTTGCCTATTTAAATATAAACACCGACGGTATAATTTTTAACACCAGTTTTTGCAGTGTAAATGGTCTGAATCACTGGTATACTTCTACTGCCGTGCTGAAGTCTTTGATCCCAACACAATGCCGCATTTGATGCCCTTCAAAGGACATTCCTGACTTTATGGTAATGAAACCAGCGTGAAACCGCCAAGTATTCAGCCTCATCTTTTTTGTTGCAATAAACTTCCTTTTTCTGTTGAATTGCATTGTCGAGAAAACCAACAATCAATGGATGACAAATTACTTGCCAGGCAGCCTTTTCACAATTCATCTTCTAATTCTTAAAATAATAATTATATATATTTTTTAAATGGGGCCCATTCATTGTTTGCTTGATTGCAGGATCCCCAAGTTATGACACTAGCTGATGCCAAACATTACATGGATTCTTCTCCAAACGGTAAGTAATTTCTGTTGTTAAAACTGTTTTATGAACATTTCAAATGGAATAGGCCTACTCGTGTAGATGATGTGGACGCTGACATTACCAGGTGGGCCAATGGGAAATAATGTAGAATAAAAACGAAATTTTTCTATCCAAATATGAGAGATTCTGCTTTAAAAATTTATAGAGGACACACTTGAGGAGAGGAAAGTGTAGTTAAGTGAGGATTGGAAACGATAACACACATGCTTAGGCCTATACACGTGGCGCAACGGTTGGGTTCGACATTCTTTAAGAAATGCGTACTGGCAGGACCCGCCCTAAGAAGTTGCTGTTTTTTATGTCGTCTGTCAATTTTGCTCAACATTTTCCCCCTTCTACTTACAGACCATGAGTACGAAGTGGTTTCTCCATGGGAAGTGGAAATTGCAAGGAAGAGACGGGGAGTGGATTCCCCAGTAGACGTTTCTGAATTTAAATTCAACGCTTTCGGTGAAGACTACCACCTTCAACTCACAACTAACGAGCATCTCACCCGACGTAGTCTCAAGGTCGAGTACGTGAGCGAGGACGGTAGCGTTGAAGAGCGACCTCTATCGACAGAACAACAAGACTGCTATAAATTTGGACGAGTGCTTTCGCATGATGGGCCCAGTCGAGTGTCTGTGAGCACTTGCAACAATGGAGTCGTAAGTTATTACTAAGTTTTCTCAATTATAATAGACCTTTCATTTGATTATTTAGAGAAGCAATGTGCATGGGCAGCGATCCGCTAGGCAAATGTTGATTAACTGAAGGGAAAGATTTTACAATCATGCTTGCAGTTGCACTCTGTACACAAACAATATGCACAGAACTGAAGCAGACGACAAAATGGCTGCCATCAAATAACTAAGTTGTGCACAAATAAAATGCAAACATTTTCTGAAAATATCCACACCTGACTAAATGTTTGCCATTTTATCCGCCTTCGTAATCGATCATGCACATCCCTCTTTCTTTGAACAGTGTTGTAAGGAGGTTGAATTAGAGTAGGCTAAACACATTGTTGAGCCGTCAACATAAGTTTATGCCAAACTTGTTCACCCTTGCTGCAAGCAATCATGCATATCCCTCTAATAAGTTGTTTGTAAGGAGGAAAAATCTCTGCTTCATTTTGCTAAATTGATTATCGATCAATGATTGATTTTGATACTTTATGCCTGTACTGTAACTTAGCCAATATCAGAATCGTGGTTGTGGAGAAACAGCAGTGGACAAAGTATGGGTGATGATGGTCAACTAATTATCAAACGTTAGCACATAATTTAAGCATGTTTTACCTTGGGTAGGCTCAATTATAATTTGCTTGGTTCCCTGTCTATAAACTCTTATTTGCTTAACTCAAGTATTTTGTTTTTTTCTTTTACTTAGTCTGGTGTGATTAAGCTGAATGGCTATGAATTGTTCATTCAAAAATTAACGGACAACCACACGGAATCTGTCCGACGTCGGAGGCGGGACCTCAAGAACCCCCACATCGTGTACAGACGATCAGCTCAGTCCGATGGCTTAGATGAAGAGATTAGTGGGGAAAGCTTCTGTGCTTTGGATTTCTGTAAGTTTTCCTGATGTTTTTTGGGGTGAAGTTGGCCTGGGGGGGAGGGGACAGGGGCAGGGGCTCAAGGGGTCGATCCCCACAATTCTGAGAAAAAAGTTTACAACTCTGACTTATCCACATGTTTATTTAATCTTGCAGAATTTTCCAGAAAAAAAAGAGGGGAAAAATTTAACAATATAACATACACTGTTTATTTTATTTGAACAATTCTTACGTGTGATTTGGTGAAATTGGCAGCAATATGGTCATTAAAATTTTGAATCTGCCTTCCCAGATGTCAAATTTAGCTTTGACTAATTAAATTATGTGTGATTCCGTCATCAACTTCAACACAAAATAATCATTTATTCTTTGTATACAAAACTTATTTGAATAGAGAATCTAGAATATAATAAATGGTAAGTGCAATTTTGGTCGGTTAACCATCCCAGCACTTTTAACCAGTTTGCGTCGGAGGCCGTGTATACATGCAATTTTTTTTGCACCGCGGATCGGAGAGCGTCTAAACACGCCATAGAAAACTCCGGAATATTTGTATGCATGCTTGGTTGAGCCACGCCGGACGCGTGTACAGTGACATGCTCGGAAGACGTGGCCACGAGCTGTGGAAGCTTCCATTAACGTGTTTGTGTGGGAAAAGGAAACCCGCACAGGGGCCCAGAAAAACTTTTTTATTCCCGACGCGAACTGGTTAAATGAGGAAATTGTGCGATACAAATGAATAATTATAAAAAAATAATAACTGGATTAATAGAGTGCCAAATTGCCAAAGGATACAAGGCGCTTTTACATTATTATCCCTGGTTATTGGGCCAGTATCAATCCTTAAACTTTTTCAGCTCCCTGGGGAGTATACAGCCATGAGCTACCATAGCGCATCGGAAGCTTTTTCAACCACAATGAAGTTGTTAGCTGACCATAACTGTATTGAAATTCATTTCTTCTGCAGCCGTCTACGATATGGCCACACACATGGAGATGGACATCCCTGATGGTAATGCTACCGATGGTGCGGATGGAGGGAGCAGGAGAAGGAAGCGAGCTACATCCTGTCCGAACGGGGTTCCCATCGGTGCTAGAACCCTAGAACTCATGGTTGTCGTTGACTCGTCAATGAATCAGTATCATTCAGCCGTCCGAAGCGTCACCGACTACACACTGACACTCATGAACACTGTAAGTTATCTCCTAGGCAACCACATCAACTGAAAATATCCCTGGATGAAATTGGGAGGGGGGTGGGGGATGGGGGACAAACTCTTGAGAAATCATATCACATCAATACTAGAAGAATTGTTATCAAAGGCAAACTTAATATTTTTTTCAAACCAAATATTTACAAATGGGAGGATGTTTTTTTATAATTTCGTTTTGTTAAATAATGAAATACAACAAAATTAAAAAAGGGTCCTCAGCAAAATATTTGACAAATTTCTGGCTACATGCCTGCTGAAATCTAAACCAAATTGCTAAAAAGGGTGAAAAATTTTTTTTTTTTTGGGGGGGAGGGAGGTTAACCAGTTCAGGAATAAAAGTTTTTCTGAGCCCCTGTGGCGGGTTTCTTTTTCCCACACACACGTTAATGGAAGCTTCCACAGCGGGTGGCCGGCACTTCCGAGCATGTCACCGTACACGCGTGGCTCAACCAAGCATGCATACAAATATTCCGGAGTTTCCTATGGCATGTATACACGGCCTCCGACGCGAACTGGTTAAGGAGGTTCTCCAAAAACCCTGAAAATGCCTGTGAGTTTACCTCTCAATTGTGAAAACTTTGTGTGTCATTCCACTCAATCTTTGCTCACAAAGGATTCCTGCATCTTGTTTTTTTTTTTCTAGGTGGCTAACAACTTTTTACACGAATCTCTAGGAAATCCTTTGACTGTTAAAGTCGTTCGATTCATCATCCTTAACAGCGTTTACGTAAGTATTGTGTAACGTTTATTTTGTTTCACCTGGAAAGTTATAAAACATTTTCTGTACGTTGTGATTATGAAAGAACAAACAACTTTCTTTAGGCTGGGGTTTTATTTTCAGTCACTTAGTTAATCTAAAACTAGCACTCCAATTCTATGCCCTGTTGATTGTGACGATGTTGTCCCTTTAACATTTGGTAATGATATTACATTTCTATGATGTTTATATTGTGTTTTGGATTACTTTTCCCACAGACTAGTTATCCAGGTGGAACTCTAACTGTGACCAACGATGGCAGTTCAACGTTGACAAGTTTTTGCCAATATCAACAAAATATGAATATCCCTGGAGATAATAATCCATCGCACCACGATAATGCAATTCTGTTCACAAGGTATGTCATGATACAAAGAGTGGTATTTTTCTCATCTCTTTTCCGCAACTTATTTTTGCTAGGAACCATCCCAAATCCTCCAAAATCCATCAACATGCAGTAAAAAGGTACCCCAATTGTTGGACTTGGATGGAATTGGTACAGTGGCAAATGCAAAGCATCCATGGCTTGGCTATACACAGTCCTGGCTATACACAGCCGATTCTGAGTGACATATGGAAAGAAGATGTGCTCGCATTGCTAAACTTACGAATAATTAGCTTTTCTACTTTATTCACAGATATAATTTGGCATTTGACGGCAACAATAATCTTCTTGGAATTGCCCAATTTGGAGGAGCTTGTAGTGGGCGGTACTCGTGTGCTTATGTTGAGGAGAATGGATTTGGCTCCGGACTCGTTGCCACCCATGAGTTGGGACATAAGTGAGTAAACATCACAATGTAATTGGACACCCTAAGGAATGTCCCCAGTTTTTGTTGTTACATAACCGGAAAAATACACAATATTAGGCCCCCAAAAAAGTGTCTGGTTTCTGTGCTCTGCGTGTCGCCTCAGACCAGAGCATCGGAATTTTAGTTTTCTTCTTTTTTTTTTTTTTTTGGCTTTGAAACGATGTCCAATTGCAGCTAAAATTGCTGGATTGATTGGAATTCTGCAGTGTTTTAAACGACTTTTTCACATAGGGGTGTGGACGTTTGCCTGATTTGTGAAGCCTCTCTTGGCCACCATACTTTGTTTATGGGAAATTTGGTCTGGTTCCAATAACTGCGTCATACATGTATCACATATTTCACTGGTTGGCAAAAAAAAAGATTACCAAAAAACACGTCACTGCACCAATTTTGAAGCCGACCTATGACCAGAAACTGGAGACTTTTTGTTTTGGCCTTATTCTTGGAGAATTTTTTGTTACTATGTTTTTTTCCCCCTCACAGTCTTGGTATGGAACACGATGGAGAGACTAGATTCACTACGCTTGCAGCAACTTGTCCAGATGGGGTGAATATTATGTCATCCGCACGAACCAAAGGATCAGAATCTTTCATATGGTCTACCTGCAGTCAACAACAGTTTGCTGGGTTTCTCTGGTAAGACAAACATTGCAAATAACAAGTTAAGTTGATCAAGTTCACAAAGCTTTATTATTAATATTATTATAATTATTATACATTTCTGGTAATGAAACCAAGGATCCCTCGAAAGCGCACTTAAGCACTGTAGCTCGGAAACCTGTAAACAAGGGTGCTTGCTATGTGAACCAGAAACACCAGGGTAAACCCCTACTCTTCCACAATAAGTATTCAGGGTTCTTTTACATGCATTACTTGGATAACCTAGTACACAGGACCTATGGCTTTATGTCCCATCCGAAGGACGAAGCAATTATGGTTAAGTGTCTTGCTCAAGGACACAAGCTCCATGACCAGCCACACCAGGATTCGAAACCACATTCTGACAACACCAGAACTTGAGTCCGGTGCACTAGACTGCTTGGCCACTTACTGATTTTGAATGATACACACTGATAGATTAAAAAAATCGACAAGGAACAGGGTTAATGTTAAAACCACTACACACTATTGGTGATTTAATCAAACATAAATGATTACAGTTTAAAATGATCAAAATTACTTGTTGCTTAGATTGTTTATGGTTTCAAACATCCTTTGAAATATTTCTGTCCAAGGTGCTATCATTTAATTATAATCAAACTATCTCACAAATGAATTTATTTGATAAATAGAGAATTAGCAAATTGCTTACCAACCTAAAGGACCTGTAGTATAAATGCAAAATAATTATTACTGGCCTTACGTTTCGAACCTAGCAGGTTCTTTCTCAAAGGTAAAATGGGACAGAATACAGACAACGTACGTGTACATACATGAACACAAGTCAGGTGTGAAATGAACACAAAAGAAAAAGATATATAAAAGATATATAAAAAAGATATAGAAAAGATATAGAAAAAAGATATAGAAAAGATATAGAAAAAGATATAGAAAAGATATATAAAAAAGATATAGAAAAGATATAGAAAAGATATATAAAAAAGATATAGAAAAGATATATAAAAGATATATAAAAAGATATATAAAAAGATATAGAAAAGATATATAAAAAAGATATAGAAAAGATATATAGAAAAGATATAGAAAAGATATAGAAAAGATATAGAAAAAAGATATAGAAAAGATATAGAAAAAAGATGTAGAAAAGATATATAAAAAACCTTTTTTACTTAAGATTGTTTTGACCGGAAACGAAAATTCCACGTAGGAAAAAGATCTCAATGCATTTCCACTATTTTCTCCAGTCAATGAAATAAGCTGAACCTCTCACAGATGAAATAAGCTGAACCTCTCACAGGTTGGTTTTTATACAAATGTCTTGATTCTTACAAAGTATGGATGCATAATTTATAGACAATTGACCAAAAGTGTATATTGGCTTTAGACAATCAACCTGTGAATGTTGAAGCTCAATTGTTTTTTAAATTTTGTTTTTCTCATTTTTATAGTGACTCATATGGATCGTGTCTTTCTGACGATCAACAAGGTACTAATGAGTTTCCCCTGAACCCGAATGAAATGCCTGGCCTGCAGTATACTCCTGATGAACAGTGCCGACTTATTAATAGTGACTTTGTTGGAATATGCACAAGACATGAAGTAAGTAACACCGAGTTGCAACATTCAGACTACTATCCAAGCGGGCGGCTGTTTGCTGTTGTTTTTGAACAGCTCACATTTAGAGTGAATTGTTTTTTGCGCAGAGACTTGCCAAATTCCAAATGCTTTTGGAACTCTGTGACTTAAAAAGTGACGAGCGCATGGGCGCTTTATTGTTTAGTACACGTACCACTCAGTTATGTGTCCGAGTTGTTCGTTGACTGGTCATGAGCCACAGTAGACCTTATTTGACTACAACTCGGTTGGGTTGTAGTGGGATCTTAGTAAAAAAATTATAAAGTCTTCAGTGGTCTTTTACCATCATTTTTCTGGAGTGGATTCATCTTTGAACTAAAAAAAAGTATGCCTTACGTTAACATTGTGTCATTTTCCTGAAAAGCATGCTGATCGAAACGTCGAGTTGTACTTTTCAGAACTAATTACCACTCCGAAGAGAATTTTTCACACGGTGTCACCACAAACAGTCTTTACTTGTCCTTTTCCCCACGCAAAGCCACAAATATTATTGTCATTCGTTTGTCTTTTGAACAGGATATTTGTGGTCATTTAGCATGCATGTTTGTGAGTGGACAGTGCATTGGTACTGGTACCGCTGCCCCTGATGGGACTGTATGTGGTGTTGGTCAGGTAAGGGATAAATTTTATATCAAATTTCTGTCATTTTATTGTAGATTTCTCTGGCAATAAAACTAAGGATCTCTCAAAAAGCACAGATATCACTGCAGCTGAGATTTAAGTGAGATTATGGTTCAGGGAGAACCAAATAGCGGGCAACTCGTTTCTCAACTATCGCCAAGTGAGAATGTGGGGGACTTCACAGGGTCTTCTCTAGGGATGCGAGTCACCCGAAGAGGTTCTTTCCAGAACCCTGTTACCTCACTTTAATAGCGACAGTTGAGATAAACATATAGTGTTACCGCAAACCGAAACGATTGCCATTGATGAGCTAACCTAATATTTGTTATTCTCATATGTTGTGTCTTTCACGTTTAAAGTGGCAAATTTAAACAATACAATTTTTGTTTTCACTGCTTATATAGAGGTGTTCAAAGGGTCATTGCGTAACCTCTGCTGGAGTTCCCACCGATTCCCAACCAACAGTGGTCAATGGTGGCTGGTCAAACTGGTCATCCTTTAGCCAGTGCTCTGTCACGTGTGGACAAGGCATCTGGACGCGGACAAGACAGTGTAACAATCCTGTGTAAGTAGCTAATAGACCGCTAAGGACAAGCGGAGCCAAAAGATTGCGCACCAACTCTGCAGCACCATATGGTGGGACAAAACAGCTTTGCGCATATTATTTTGTGTGCGTTTCAGTACAGTAGTACTTCAACTGCCAATTACTTTGCTGGTTAAAGATTTATCACCTGTGTTATTTTACGATTTTTCTCTTTCATTAGAACATTTATATATTACTTGAGGAAAATAAATGCTTGATGATGAGATATTTCTCAAAAATAATCGTGAGAAGCATGGTTTTCAGTAAATATATCTCCAAATTTATTTATTGCTAATTTATAATTTTATTTATTAACCCTAACCACCCCAAACCATTCAAACTCCAACAGCAGGGTTTGTTGGTTTTTGATGGACTCAGTACTGTATAGCCCAGACAGGGATACTCTGCATGGGGCCGGGTGTCCCAATTCCAGCTAAGTCCAACAGTTGGGTGGTAGTGTTAATGCATGGTGTTGGATTTCAGATGTTCAGATGAAAACAAAGATTTCAGGAATGTGCAAGTATGACATAGGCAATACATTTGTTAAAATCCATTATTTTAGAACCAAGTATATTCCCTCATGTTTGTTACAGTCCACAAAATGGAGGCCAGCAGTGTATCGGAAGCGCTACGGACTCACAGACATGCTATTTACAGGTATGCATCGTATTGTGATATAATTCATAATGAAATATTATATGGGCAGTTCCATGGTTACTCACGTTACATTTTTAAGGCATTGTGCCAACTCTTAATGCCGTAATTTCCTTACTTTTCATTCATCAGTTTTGTCAAAGAAGTTGCATTATACCCAGACCGTACTCGGCACAAAATAAGAATTTCAGAAATTTGTTATAAGTAACACTATATTAGAGAAAAATGCTGGTTACTCGCATTACATTTTTCAAACATACATAAAATGTCATATTTTCTCTTATGTAACATACATGTAACAAATTTCTGAAATTATTATTTTGTGCTGAGTTTGGTCTGGACATAATGCAACTAAAAAAAAACTGAGTAAGACTAATTGCGGTGACACCATGTGAAATTCTCAATTGAGTAGTAATTAGTTCTGAAAAGAACTGGAGGTACAACTCGACGTTTCGATCAGTATGCTCTGATCGTCCTCAGGACCGTCGAGTTGTACCTCCAGTTCTTTTCAGAACTAATTACTACTCAATTGAGAATTTCACATGGTGTCACCGCAATTAGTCTTACTTATCCTCCTCACCATGCAAAGCTACAAGTTTTACCTATCTAAAAAAAAACATTGTCTGATACTGTCATTAGCCATACCATGTAGATGATTCCAAATGTGATGATGTTGCAATTGCTTCACCAGGTGTCAAGTTACACTAAATCAAATCTTATATTCTCCTGAAGACAATCAAAGCATACTGATCGAAACTTTGAGTTGTAACCACCAGTTTTTTTCAGAACTAATTACCACTCAAAAGAACATTTTTCCACATGGTGTCACCGCAAACGGTCTTTACATAAATCTAATATTATGAAAAATTATATGCTCTGAAATGATTTTTTTAAATTTTTTATAAGAACAGGAAGTTTAAAGTAAATTACTTTTAAACAAATTGAACATTTTAAAGATAAAAATTGGATTGTGGATTGAGTGAGGGCAGAGCTTTTTCAAAAATGTGCTTGTTGACTTTGTTACTACTCAGAATTTATTTTCAACAGAATACCTCATCTCTTTCTGAAATTTAGAGTATCCAGAATCGCTGATTTCTTGAAATGGTAGGGCACCACACAAAGTTAAAGGGCAAAGAAAAGTACTACATCAATCAAACATTCTATTTTAATAAACAATTTATTTTTTTTCTTTCCAGTCTTGTCCAGCTGCCCCTGTGAATGGCGGTTGGTCCGATTGGACATACAGTGACTGTACCAGGACTTGTGGAGGCGGAACTCAGACTCGCTATAGAACATGTAACAATCCAGCGTAAGTTTTGATATATTTTCAGTCAGCATGGTGTTGAATATTAATTGTGCAATCAACAGTCTCTTAGAGGACTCAGAAAATGAAAACCGGAAGTTTACATTTGTCTATTTTTTGTTCGTTTCTCCCACAGACCTCAGAATGGCGGTACTTATTGCTCTAGTAATAACTATGAAGGAGGCATATCATGTAACACACAGGTAAACATTTTGTCTTGTAAAAGCGAAAAATCACAGTTCGCTTTGCTTTCATATTAGCATCAAGTATACACCATCCTTAATAGGACCTATTAAATAAACTTGCACCTACAAATCTTATTCAGAAGTATGATTTGTATTTTTATTTTATTTTTTTAAATAATCACAGTACACGTTTTGTTTAAATTTAGTTTTTTTCTTTGCAGTCTTGTCCATCTGCCCCTGTGAATGGTGGTTGGTCCGATTGGACATACAGTGACTGTACCAGGACTTGTGGAGGTGGAACTCAGACTCGCTATAGAATATGTAACAATCCAGCGTAAGTTTTGAAATATTTTCAGTCAGTTTGCTGTTGAATATTTGTAAACACTTACAATCTCTTAAAACAAGTATCTTTGAAGTCACAGAATATGAAATCAAAAGTTTTTATTTGTCTATTTCTTGTTTATTTCTCCCACAGACCACAGAATGGCGGTTCTTATTGCTCAGGTAGTAGTTCAGAAAGCGGCATATCATGTAACACACAGGTACAACAAATAATTCTTTTGTTTTGTATAATACATAAATATTGGTTCTTGAAAAACCGGGGTCTGATTTTATTAAATGCTAAGACGCATCACAGCTCAAGCTGTGATTACACCAAAAATGATATTTTAGAATAACTAAAATCAAATCCATAAATCAAAATTGAAAATGAACATGGCATAATTCAGTATAAAAAATGTACTCATTATTGACAAGTGTTTTAAACAATTTATTTGTTCCAGTCTTGTCCAGCTTCCCCTGTGAATGGTGGTTGGTCCGATTGGACATACAGTGACTGTACCAGGACTTGTGGAGGCGGAACTCAGACTCGCTATAGAACATGTAACAATCCAGCGTAAGTTTGAAAAAGTTTTTTTTTTTTTTTTTTTTTGTGGGTAAATTTATCATCAAATATTTGTCTACTCTCTCTTTCCCAAAGAGAATCTTAAATCGGAAATTTAATTTGACTATTGTTCGTTTCTCCCACAGACCTCAGAATGGCGGTACTTATTGCTCTGGTAATAACTATGAAGGAGGCATATCATGTAACACACAGGTAAACATTTTGTCTTGTAAAAGAGAAAAATCACAGTTCGCTTTGCTTTCATATTAGCATCAAGTATACACCATCCTTAATAGGCAGGGTTGCTTGATTTAAATCACGTTGATTTAAATCGCGATTTAAATCACATGATTTTTTTCCAAAAAATCACTGATTTAAATCAATTTTTTGAAAAATTAATTTTCTGAGATTTTTCTTATTTGTAAGTTTAATGTAACATCAATTTAGTAAATATAACCAACTGGATCATACTAATTAAGAGATTTAGAATATTTAAAAGAACCCCAAAAACCATCACCCCGATAAATTTGACAAGCAGATGTTTATAATTACCAATCTCATACAGCATTTCTAAATTTCGAATATAAAATCATTAATGACTCATTCGGACAAACTATTTTTCTATTATCTTCTTTTAATACATAAAACACTTTAATGGTAACAATACTCTAACTAATTGGTTGGCAAAAAGTTCTGGAATGATATCTGTACTAGATCAACATTACACTAACACAAAGTTAACACAAAACAAATGGAAATGTTTGTGGGGGGACATGTACTTTGAATGTATTTTACAACTTTTTTATTTACATTTTATTATAAATTTTAAGTAGATACCATATTGATTGGGTTAAGATCATCTTTCTACCATGGTCAAAAAAATTGGAAAAACCCACAAGCTACGAAATTTCCATTGGGTAATCAGACAGGGGATTTCCATGGGAAAAAATATTACAACAGAGATATACTTTGTCAGTTCAATTTGAAGTTAGAGTCATCAAAATTTTGTAGGCCTACACATTTCTACAGAAAACTAAGATTATAAAAATAATGCTTTTATTAGTGCAGCATTATATTATGTTACATTCAATTGAATAAAGTCACTCCAGCAAATCTAAATTTTATAAATTTAAAAAAATCAAAAAAATCTGATTTAAATTTTAAAAATCAGATTTTTTGATTTTAAAAAAAAATTCAAAAAAATCAGCAACCCTGTTAATAGGACCTATTAAATAAACTTGCACCTACAAATCTTATTCAGAAGTATGATTTGTATTTTGTATTTTTTATTTTTTTTAAAAATAATCACAGTACACGTTTTGTTTAAATTTAGTTTGTTTCTTTGCAGTCTTGTCCAGCTGCCCCTGTGAATGGTGGTTGGTCCGATTGGACATACAGTGACTGTACCAGGACTTGTGGAGGCGGAACTCAGACTCGCTATAGAACATGTAACAATCCAGCGTAAGTTTTGATATATTTTCAGTCAGTTTGCTGTTGAATATTTGTAAACACTTACAATCTCTTAAAACAAGTATCTTTGAGGTCACAGAACATGAAATCAGAAGTTTTTATTTGTCTATTTCTTGTTTATTTCTCCCACAGACCTCAGAATGGCGGTTCTTATTGCTCAGGTAGTAGTTCAGAAAGCAGCATATCATGTAACACACAGGTACAACAAATAATTCTTTTGTTTTGTATAATACATAAATATTGGTTCTTGAAAAACCGGGGTCTGATTTTTATTAAATGCTAAGATGCATCACAGCTCGAGCTGTGATTACACCAAAAACGATATTTTAGAATAACTAAAATCAAATCCATAAATCAAAATTGAAAATGAACATGGCATAATTCAGTATAAAAAATGTACTCATTATTGACAAGTGTTTTAAACAATTTATTTGTTCCAGTCTTGTCCAGCTTCCCCTGTGAATGGTGGTTGGTCCGATTGGACATACATTGACTGTACCAGGACTTGTGGAGGTGGAACTCAGACTCGCTATAGAACATGTAACAATCCAGCGTAAGTTTGAAATATTTATGTCAATTTTGTGTGATTTTTTTTCCAAGTTTGTTTTTTTAAATTTTTCTTGTGGGTAAATTTATCATCAAATATTTGTCTACTCTCTCTTTCCCAAAGAGAATCTTAAATCGGAAATTTAATTTGACTATTTCTTGTAGGTTTTTCAGTCACTCTGGTGTCAAATATTTGTAAAATCAAAATTTTCTTACCCAAATATCGGTGAAGTCTTTACCAAATATCTTTGATGTCACAGAACATGAAATTAGAATTTTCATTTGTTTATTTCTTGATTATTTCTCTCACAGACCTCAGAATGGCGGTATTTATTGCACTGGTAACAACTATGAGGAAAGCTTGTCATGCAACACAGAGGTAAATATCCTGTCTTCTTGTTATAGAACCAACAATATACTTGCATATACAAATCTTATTGAGTATAAAAATTATTTATAAAAAAATAACGAACTAAACAAAAATAATAATTTGTTTTGCAAATAATCACATATATATTTTTAAACAACTTATTTTTGTCCAGCCTTGTCAAGTGGTCGTTCACGGTGGTTGGTCTGGATGGACATACGGTCCATGTTCCAGCACTTGTGGAGGTGGAACCCAGACCCGCTCAAGAACATGTAACAACCCAACGTAAGTTTCAAAGATTTTCAGTCAATTTCATGTTAAGTTCTACATTCTCTTTCCTAAATATCTTTGAGGTCACAGAATGTGAAATCAGAAGTTTTCAATTGTCTATTTCTTGTTTATTTCTCCCACAGACCTCAGAATGGCGGTTCTTATTGCTCAGGTAGTAGTTCAGAAAGCGGCATATCATGTAACACACAGGTACAAACAATCAGTATTGTGTTTTGCATAATACATGAATATCTGTTCTTGAAACATGTAATACACCAAAGGTTATATTGTTCAGACGTTTACAGAATTACTCAATTAATAATTTTTTTTTAAATTTACCTAAGTAAATTTTAAAAAAAATTATTAATTTTTTTCCCTTCTAAATATGAAAGTGGCTTACTTTCAATGTTAATACAATAAGAAAGACTACTTATATTGACTGGAATATTAGTTAATTTTTTAAAGTGATTATTACAAAGGTTAAACCCATGGAGTGCCATGGTCGAGCGGTTCAGTGCATCGGATTTGTGTTCTGATGGCCGAGTCATCAGAATGTGGGTTCGAATCCCAGCCGCGACTGAGGTGCTTGTGTCCTTGAGCAAGACACTTTACCATAATTGCTTCTCTCCACCCAGGGGTAAATGGGTACCTGTGAGGGCAGAGTTGGTTGTTGTGTTTGATTAGCCCATATGCGCTGAAATGGCAGCAATTGAGCTGTATACTCCCCAGGGAGCTGAGATGGTTTCAGGAATTATTTATGAGCCTGATGAGCAGGGGTAATAATGTAATGCGCCTTGAGCACCATTTTGGCGCCATATAAGTCCACATTATTATTATTTTTAGGCCTAAACAAGATAATTTTGGGCAGCTAGAAATATGTCTGGACTATATTCAACAAAATGTGTTAACACCCACAAAAAAATGATGTTCACTGCAAGTAATATCTGGTAAGATTTCTCACAGATATCTAAAGAACTTATCACACTGTATAGATAAAATGTTTTAAACATTAATTTGTTCCAGTCTTGTCCAGCTTCCCCTGTGAATGGTGGTTGGTCCGATTGGACATACAGTGACTGTACCAGGACTTGTGGAGGCGGAACTCAGACTCGCTATAGAACATGTAACAATCCAGCGTAAGTTTCATCAAAATTTCAATTTTGTGTGAAATATTTTTTATCAATTTATCATCAAATATTTTAGAGGCCAGAGAATCTTAAATCAGAAGTTACATTTGATTATTTATTGTTTATTTTTCCCCATATGTTACAATCCATTGAAAGTTTGAAATATTTTCAGTCACTTTGGTAAATAAAGATAAGTCAATTTTTTATTTTCTTCCCCAAATATCTTGGAGGTCTTTCCCAATTATCTTTAGAGGTGACAGAACGTGAAATCAGTAGTTTACACTTATCTATTTTTTGTTCGTTTCTCCCACAGACCTCAGAATGGCGGTACTTATTGCTCTGGTAATAACTACGAAGGAGGCATATCATGTAACACACAGGTAAACATTTTGTCTTGTAAAAGCCAATATGTGATGCGATCTGGAAAAACCCGTCGGATGTCGGCAAACTTGTTTTGAAGATAATGGCAAAATAGTCCCCCAATTTTTTGTTTGACAATTTGAGTTTTTGTTACCATTTTAATTGTTAATATCTAAATGATCATTCTTTTTAAATAAAAATTCC
Source organism: Zoroaster sp. YZ-2022 (assembly GCA_029582265.1). NCBI lineage: Eukaryota > Metazoa > Echinodermata > Asteroidea > Forcipulatida > Zoroasteridae > Zoroaster > Zoroaster sp. YZ-2022. Next base: position 22,581,191 of record CM055835.1, on the reverse strand, counting down.
ATCGTTTTATGTATAGTTTTATGATGACAGATAATTAAAAAGCCGTCTTTGTTTTTCGTTTCCGCCATTGTTTTTTTCAGGACAGCGGCAGCTATAACTTCCCGAGAGCATAACTCAAGTTATAGACAACCTAGAATCATGAATAAAACAGTTTTGAAAACAACACAGTGTCCTCGTTAATTTGATGTATATAACACAAAAATGACAAATTTCACCATGTGAAGGGTTTTCCCAGATCACATCACATATCTTGAAATCAACAATGGTGAAATAGTGTGATTTCATTGTCAACATTGTATTAATTAATAAGCTTCACCTTATGAACCATCTTAATAAGACTTACTAAATATACTTATTCAGAAGAATAAAATTTCTTTAACTACTGAACTAAAAAAAAATCTAATTTGTTTTATAGATAGTCACATTAATTTCCCCAAACAATGACTTTTTTTCCCAGTCTTGTCCAGCTTCCCCTGTGAATGGTGGTTGGTCTGATTGGACATACAGTGACTGTACCCGGACTTGTGGAGGCGGAACTCAGACTCGCTATAGAACATGTAACAATCCAGCGTAAGTTTTGAAATATTTTCAGTCAAATTGGTGTTGAATTTTATTAACATTTTAGAGCCAAAAAACCGTGAAATCAGAAGTTTTCAATTGTCTATTTCTTGTTTATTTCTCCCACAGACCACAGAATGGCGGTTCTTATTGCTCAGGTAGTAGTTCAGAAAGCAGCATATCATGTAACACACAGGTACAACAAATAATTCTTTTGTTTTTCAGAGTACATGAATTTTTGTTCTTGAAACACATGAGAAAAATTCTACATGAATTTTCACTATTTTTAATCTGAAATGTTCAAAGTATATATCTGTTGAGTGTATATTGTTTCGAAAACATTAATGAAAAATCAAATTTGTTTGGTGTAAATATGTAGGTTAGACTTTGCGTGGTGAAAAGGATAAGTAAAGACTGTTCACGGTGACACCATGTAAAAATTCTCTTTTGAGTAGTAAATAGTTCTGAAAAGAACCGGTTGGTTACAACGCGACGTTTTGATCAGTATGCTCTGATCGTCTTCAGGAGAATCATCTTCCGTATGACGTTGAGTTATAACCAACCGCTGACTGAACATGATGCACACAAAAACAACATTTTCAAATGATTGATTTTTTTTTCTATGCAGTCTTGTCCGTCTGCCCCTGTGAATGGTGGTTGGTCCGATTGGACATACAGTGACTGTACCAGGACTTGTGGAGGTGGAACTCAGACTCGCTATAGAACATGTAACAATCCAGTGTAAGTTTGAAATACTTTCAGTCAATAAAAGCTTGGTTTCAAATATTAGTAAAATCGGCAATCCCTTTTTCCCAAGGGACGTACAGGCCACAGTGCATGGAATCATTTATCTATTTCTTGTTTATTTCTCCGACAGACCTCAGAATAGTGGGGCTCAGTGCTCTGGTAGTAACTATGAAGGAGGCGTATCATGCAATACCCAGGTAGAAATTCAGTCTTTATGGTTTTTACAAGATTTGTTATTTAGAAAAACTTGTTATAAAGCTAAGTGTCTGTTGCTTCTGAAATTACTTGTAACTGTTTATCACGTTACTGAAGCTGTTTTTGTGTGTGTTACAATAACTAAACAAAGGCTGTTTAGAACCAGCCATTATGATGCCATGGAAACATGACATAAAACTGCCATATCATGTACACTTTTTTACACAATTTTGTCAAAACAGGGGAACTACTTTTAGCACGGTTAACCAGGGGACAATTTTATAGAGTTAGTTATTAGCAGATAAAATTGAAAAAATTTCGCTTAGCAGATTTCGTTGGTCACCAGCCAACACATTGTTTCATACAAAATGTATGAAGTTTGGCTGGTAGTCTGTTTTATATGGCTTAGCAAAAATATTTGCCCGTTTGTGACATATACATAGATTCGTTTGTTCATTTACACAGACCTGTGATGCTACAAATCAGCCCGAACGTGGTTCATTTCACGGTGGGAGATATGGAGGTAAACAATTCTATCATCATTATTGCTTTTATTGTATATTTCTGGTATTGAAAGCAAGGAACTGTCATACATAAGTCTAAAGAAAAGGGAATGTACAACATTGGTAATGTTGGCCAAACTGCTTTTATGAGTACTCTCTTTGAATCAAGATATACATTGAAGGGAAGGTACAGCATTGGTAATGTTGGCCTAACTGCTTCTATGAGTATGCTTACTCTCTTTGAATCAAGATATACATTGAAGGGAAGGTACAACATTGGTAATGTTGGCCAAAACTGCTTCTATGAGTATGCTTACTCTCTTTGAATCAAGGTAGACATTGAAGGGAAGGTACAGCATTGGTCATGTTGGCCAAACTGCTTCTATGAGTATGCTTACTCTCTTTGAATCAAGATATACATTGAAGGGAAGGTACAACATTGGTAATGTTGGCCAAACTGCTTCTATGAGTATGTTTACTCTCTTTGAATCAAGATATACATTGAAGGGAAGGTACAGCATTGGTCATGTTGGCCAAACTGCTTCTATGAGTATGCTTGCTCTCTTTGAATCAAGATATACATTGAAGGGAAGGTACAACATTGGTCATGTTGGCCAAACTGCTTCTATGAGTATGTTTGCTCTCTTTGAATCAAGATATACATTGAAGGGAAGGTACAGCATTGGTAATGTTGGCCAAACTGCTTCTATGAGTATGCTTGCTCTCTTTGAATCAAGATATACATTGAAGGGAAGGTACAACATTGGTAATGTTGGCCAAACTGCTTCTATGAGTATGCTTACTCTCTTTGAATCAAGATATACATTGAAGGGAAGGTACAGCATTGGTAATGTTGGCCAAACTGCTTCTATGAGTATGCTTGCTCTCTTTGAATCAAGATATACATTGAAGGGAAGGTACAACATTGGTAATGTTGGCCAAACTGCTTCTATGAGTATGCTTACTCTCTTTGAATCAAGATATACATTGAAGGGAAGGTACAGCATTGGTCATGTTGGCCAAACTGCTTCTATGAGTATGCTTACTCTCTTTGAATCAAGATATACATTGAAGGGAAGGTACAGCATTGGTCATGTTGGCCAAACTGCTTCTATGAGTATGTTTGCTCTCTTTGAATCATTGTTATTACAATTATTATTATTAAAAAACCATCCTGTGAAAGTTTCAGCTTATTACATTGTGTCGTAAATAATGAAAATGTATTCAGATGTTTTGTATTCATTCTAATTGGGAATTTAGGATAGAGAACTCAAAACACGCCCCAGGTTACTGTTGCAGATGGGCAAACCGTAAATTTTTTCATTTTCTTTTTATCTTATTTTTAGAGTATGTTGAGTTTTTAACAGTTCCCATTGGATCTACCTCGGTGGCCATTACCAACAGCAACATACTGACTCATATGGGTATGTATAAACCATGACACATGTTACATTTAGTGCACCGTATTATCAGTATTATCAGAAGTCTGTCACCTAAATGAAGTGTGCCAGCCTGCCAGTCTACGGGATTCATTGTATTCCAAATGCGCGCACAGACTAGGAGCAGGGTGACAAGTTTTGCTACCCTGCCTGACCTGTCGTAGGGTATCATGGGATTAGGCGACCTACACGGGAACCTAATTCCTAGAACTAGATGCAATATACAACTAGACGTGTGCGAATTCACTAAATGCATACAGCACAGTAAAGATCTATGACAAACTGAAAGTACCCTCAAATTTAAAAAAGTCAGGCCTGTGATTTCTCAGGATTTTTCCTGACTTCAGGATTTTTTTACAACTCGCCCTTTGCCTCAGAATTTTCTTGAAAGAAGAGAAGTTGCCACCAAGGAAAGAAAGAAGTAGCCTGTATTGTGTCCAAACCTCTAGTTTCTTGTTTTGTGTGGATGTGGATAGTCTGCAAAATCCTCCACAATTAAACATCCAGGAGGTTCAGGGGGGTTTATCTAAAGGGTCTAGAGGATAAATGGCCCATTTTCAGAATTTTTATTTTTGTCAAATCACACCCTGAAAAAAGTGGATTTTTTATTTTAGATTTTTGTTACTGTTATTATTTTCTTCATTTGTGAGTCTTATAAAGCATTATTCATCTCTTGATATAAATGTTATTGTTATACAGCCATCAAACATGGGAATACCTATGTTCTAGGCTACATTGAAGAGTTGAAATTTCCACCACGAGTGCAGACCCAACACAACTACCTAGGCATGCGCATTGTCCATAACGTCGGCAACAGTGAAGAGACCATCAACATAGCCGGCCCGACAACTGTGGAGCTCAAAATAGCCGTCCGTGTGGTCCTTCTCCAATCACTGTTTGGTGACAGTGTCCTGGCAAATGTTACTTGGGAATTACAGAGCGGTGTCTCCACTGTCGCCAACTATCAGTGGGTCAGGACGACAGGAACTTGCAGTGTGACCTGTGGTTCAGGTGAGTGCCTTGGGGTCAGAGTTGAAAGGTCAAGATTTTGAATGCTATAATGATAATAATGAGGATGATTTGAAACTCGAAATGTGCTATTTCCATGTATTTGACCATATATGCTCTTCAAAAAAAGTAAGAACTACATCAACCACACATTGATCAGAAAAATAACGACAAAATTCAATACTATTTGACAGCGGTGCAAATGTCTCGTCAAAGGTTGGGGTGGGTGATTCCAAATTTCAAAGACCACCACTAAACATCACCCCGTCTTAAACCTCCTCCCCTAATGGTGGAGGAGGGTGGGGGGGGGGATTTAGAGCACATTTACAGAACAGCTTGGGAAATTTTAGGAAAATGTTTGTAAATTGTGGGGGGGGGGGAGGGATGTACATTTTTAAAATAACGACTTTCTTTGTAAAAAAATTTCAACCACTTCACTAAGGTGCTACTAAGGAATTTGTTTAACTATTTTCACTGGACCTAAACATTGGGGATAATCCTGTGGATCATCCACTGGACACAAAATGGAAGGGGGGTTCATACACCACATCCCCCAGGATATATGACTGTCCATGGTAATTGAAAAAGAGAAATCTTTCTTGTACTTTTGATTTACCTAAATCTTCGGTTTTGTGTCAATTTTTTAATTTTTTTTTATCAACCAGGGTCTCGTAGTGATGTTATTGTTTGTGCTGAAATGCTGAGCGGCAACCAGTACAATTTAGTTGACGAAAGCCTCTGCAATAATTTGGAAAAACCGACACCGACGGTGAATAATTGTTATGAGGCTGAGTGTCCACTCCCAGCAACACGGTAAGACACATTCTAAGAATTTGTCTGGTTTCTGATCCTCGCACCTCGCACCTGTCCCCATCAGACCTCCCCATTATATCTTTTTAGTTTACACAAATTTTATTTTGCTTGTAAATACTCCAACAATAATAATTATAATAATAAATGTGCATTTTTTACTAAAAGGCATTCATTCCATTGGGCGGGTCTCATGTTGCAAACAGAGCTTCTGAGAGGACAGTCCGAAATTAGCTTAACTGCATAAGACGTCTAGAGAAAAAGACAACCAAACGTTTCTTGGTTGTAAAGCTGACATGGTTTCTTTCTTCTCTGCAGTTGGTTCTTCGGTCATCATGATTGCACAGGCTTATGTGGTCAAGCTATGGCCCAGCGTGGTGTGTACTGTGTAGTCACGTCCGGTCCACGCCAAGGTCAGATCGTCGACGATGCCCAATGTGCGGGGCAAACGAGACCGTCTGAGACAGTCGAGTGCCCAAATCTGCCACAGTGTCAAATAGGTAACTAGAGATCAAATAAAAACCACATACAAATCCATTGTTAATTTGTCACGCGGATAATCACGGTTAGTTTAATTATCAACCGATGTGGGAAGTGCCACCAACTGTGTACTGCCATTGGATGATATCTTCAATCTCCATGGAAACTCGTCCCACATCTGGAAAGTTGCAAGTTGTCATATTATGTAGTCTATCTATCTGACATTTCAAATTCATTGTTTGATAAATTGACTAAATTTCCCTGATTGTTAATTCTTACAGAAGACTGTAACAAGGTTGTGACAACGCAAGGTGCGGTGAATCGTATGCACACTCAGACGGGAGGGTCAGTGTGCGCCTACACAATAGTAGCTCCGCCCGGTATGATCATCAGCTTACACTTTGTGGATGTCACCATCAGCTGTCCTACACAAGGTTCGTTGCTAAATCGTTTCAAACAAACGTATGTTAGAATAAACCTGAATGGTTCTGTGGTCTGTTCAGCCAATCCAACCAATACAAATGTGCTGTTTAAAGCTTGAATTGGTAACGATGTTACAAACAATGCACCTCCTCGTCGTCCTCCTCCTACTGTTATGTCGCCATCTTTTCTTTGTCTTTTCCAAGCCATTGTCCGTGTTTTCCCAACCAATTTGTCTCTCCATTTTGCACTATAAAAAATAGGCAAAATCGCAGTTTAGATTTTAAACAGGGTGTCTCCATGGGAACAGGGGATTTGTAATAGAATACTCCATAAAGTCCATGAAACTTATATTATTATTATTTTCCCTGACCCTTCGTTACATTTCAATTGTTCCTGAAACAATACCAACAGGAGAATACAGTTTCCTCGGCAGTCTGTTAGGTGGTCACTGGCTCATCAAACACAATAAGCATTCTCTACACTCACAATTTACCCATTTATATACGCTCCTGGGTGGAGAGAAGCAATTATGCACCACTGTACGTCCCCAGCCAGGATTCAAAGCCACATTCTAACAACTTGAGCCGTCAGACCACAAATCCGGTAGAGTAGACTACTCAGCTGTTACAGTCCATGTGCACCATGAAGTTCCACTCAGATAATTAATTATTATTATTATTTAATTTTTGTTTTTTCTTCTTAACATTACAGGGCAGGATACGGGGGAGCGTTTGATCATCAAGGACTTATATTACGAACCTACTGACATCTGCACTTTGAACCTCAGCCCAGGAGAAACGAAACTAACACGGTCAAATGTGGTGCAGATAGAACATACAACGATTCACGCAAACCACGGCTACCAAATCACATACAGTTTTGTGTCCAGCAGACATTCAGTATCTGGTAGGTTTGTGGGTTAATATATGTTAAAGACAGTGTACACTGTTGGTAAAATGTCTGTAAATGCATCCATACTTCATAAGAATCAAGATATACGTCTTCAAGGTTTCTCATCATCATATTCTCCTACATACATTCAAGACTCAATTCATCTACATGTACCACCCAGACAGTTGCTCTCATCAAACAACTTGCTCATCGACTTTCCATGTTCCAAACACTCATGGAGGGGACCGCTCCTTCTCACACTCTGGGCCTTCTCTGTGGAACAGCGCTAGCTTTCCACCTCAACTCAGACAAGCAGACACATGCTCAACATGTAGAACGAACCTTAAAACCCACTTATTCCTAAAACTGTTCCAGCCATGCATTTGGTTGTTTGTGCTTCTCTGCAGAGTTTTTTTCTTGTGCCAGGAGTGTCATTTTTGACAGACATGGCGCATTATAAATGATTATTATAAAAAAAAGCATCTTGTGAACATTTCCTCGTATTTTGTTGTGTCGTTACTAAGGAGAAAATAGTGAAAATGCATTCAAATAAATTAGATTTTTATTGACATTTTGTCGAAAATCACATGTCAGACGGCATAACGTCTCAGGATGCTTGATATCCTTACTTGAAGAAGATACGACTTTTTATATCATATATAATCATAAGTAAAGACTGTTTGCGGTGACACCATGTGAAATTCTCAAATTGAGTAGTAATTAGTTCTGAAAAAAACTGGTGGTTACAACTCGACGTTTTGATCAGTATGCTCTGAAGACGATCAAAGCATACTGATCGAAACGTGGCATTGTAACCACCAGTTTTTTTTTCAGAACTATTTACTACTCAAAAGAGAATTTCTACCACATGCAGTCTTTGCTGATCAATTTCACCATGCAAAGCTACAAGTCTTAAACATTTATTAGAGCGGTATTTAAACCTGCGACCTGCGGGTTACCATTACCGGCGCTCTACCGACTGAGCCATCTAGCTGTGTTTTCGGGCTTTCCCTATTTTGTCAATATCTTTATTTGGGAGGAAGCTGGTCAGAATTCATTGAACCAAAGCATGCCGTATAGCCATAGGGATCTTGCCACCATGTTACAATGCCACCTGTTATCATTTGACAGGGTGTGACGAAGTCTTAACCAACAATGATGGTACCATCCGAAGCCCTGGTTTCCCCGGCAACTACCCTAGCAATGTGGTGTGCAACAAGGACATTGTCGCTCCGGCGGATATGAAGATTGTCATCAATTTCAGCGCATTTAATTTGTTCCCCTGGTGCTCCTACAATAGTCCTTTGTTCTTTGATTATGTGACGGTAAGTCAGATTTTGCGTGTAATTCTTTTAAATACGTGACCTGTTCTGTCAGATTCAGGAATAAGTTAGGAGGGATGTTTTGAATTAAATATCTCCGTTTCAATAGACAAAGGAGTGAACAATCATAACCTGGTAGATTTTTAGGTTTTTAAGACTATGCTGCTGCTATCATGGTCAAATGGAGTCAATATTGCCTGCACTGGCCCTGTGTATGCCCTTAACAGCCCTTTGAAGTCACAATCAATCAAATTAATGATAAGGCAAGTCAACTTGACAGGTCAGAACCCAGTCAGCCAGACATAACCACTACTCACTGAAGGTGAAGTCCAGCCAGGTGTGGGTAGTCACTATGACCCATAGAGCATGCTCTCTAATGGCACGGTTGCCTTTAGCAGTCAACCGAAATCAATTCATAACATTTGACCAATAGCCCGCATGGCGTCACACACTATTGTGAACGCTTTCTGTGTGTCACAGATCGAGTGTGACAAAGTACCTCCTCAATTGTCTGTGCACAGAGGAAAGGTGAACAGACAATTTAATCCAAACACGATGCCCGTTCGTACCCATCCGGTCTATCAAAGACTGCTGGTACAGACAAACATGATCTTAGGACAGAAGTAGTTTGATTCCAATTTTAAAAATACATTGCATTAGTTTTTGATTATTGGGATGATTATGGCTTCATTTAATTGTTTTAATTAATGTATGTAAAACAATGATGAAAGGAATGAGAAATAAATATGGAAAAAACAGCGTTTAGAATTTATCCTTTTGAACACTTTGAAATAACCCGGAAGTGGTCAAAGAAAATTGTCCAGTGAGAGCTCTTGAAAATCAAAATGTACTAGTGCTACATATGACTCACTGAAATAACCACACTATCTGTTCTGTGCACATTGTAGCCCTCTAGCAGTGAAAATGCGCCAGTCTACTGTGTCCAGGGCACAGTTCTGCACTATTTTATGAAATGTTATGCACAAAACACTATAGTCTGTGTCTGCTAGAATACTTGACATCCAGCAAAATACTATTCCCTGGTAACCATTAAAGGGACAATATCGTCACAATCAACAGGGCATGGAATAGGAGTGCTAGTTTTAAATTAACTTAGTGACTGAAAATAATACCCCACATGATAAGACCAGTTGAATGCAAATAGTGTCAGTAGTGCATGCCAACCAGCGATATGCTTGTGTGAAGGGCTCCCTCAGCAGGTTATGCACAGAGCTGATGTAGTCAAACTTTAATGTTGCATATTTTTATCAAACAAGTAAATATTTCTCGTTTTTTTTTCTTGTTTCGTTTTTACATTCAGATTCAAGATTATGAAGAGAGTAAATACCGTTGGTTTTGTGGACAGTTTTCAAATCCATTTGTTTTGTCCAGCCAGTCGTCATCCAACAGGATACGGTTGACATTCAGGAGTGACACATTCGGCTCTGGTAGGGGATTTGAGCTTAGTTACAATTTTGTCCCACAAGACTGAATTCAGCCCACGATGAGTTGATGTCAATACATTGGAGAAGTCAAACGGTTTTAATAAAGTGTATTTTTTCTCTTGACTGAAACTGATTTTAACAAGAAATATACAATTGGGAATATTTTTTATGGAAACATTGTAAGACTTGTGAATATTTTTTTTAAATTTTCCTTGTATACATATTCTTGCAAAACAATGCAGGTATTTAAACTATATTGCTGGACAATATTTTTTATCTTGTAATAAATTATTCAAATATAGCAAATATCAGTTAAATTTGTATTCATTTTGACCAAAGAAGTAACACAAAGGTTGATACGAAAGTTATTGGTATAACAAATTCATAACTCTGCTAAGCAGGAAAAAAATGCTAAGTAGAAAACATTGCTAAGCAGATGTTGTTGGCCAAACATTAATACAACTTTTTGTGAAACATACAAACATGTTTTTCATTGCTTTTCATTGTTTTTCCAAAAACGTGAGAACCTGTTGTGATGAAACTTTCACAGGTTGGCTTTAAGATGTATTTCTTGAAAACTACAGGGTTCAAATGAAAGTACATTCACCAGATACAAATAATTGCCCTTTAAAGGTCACTTTCGATATCAGTTCCGTAAACGGGTCGTTTGATTCTTTCTACTTAATGAGAAACACATTTTATGAAATAGTGTTTTAAATATTTTTTATATTCATTTCACTTATACCTTACATTCCTGTGTATACATTTGGTTAAATGTTGGGTTACCACACTTTAGATTAAACTTTATTGTATTTATTTTTATTTATTTTATTTGTTATTATTTTTTGTTAAATTGATATACTCTGCATTTAGTTAAAATACATTGTGTTTGTTTAAACAGGTATATTATAATTTTGAAATTCTGAATAGTAATCATTTGGGTAAATGATAATAATACTTTGAATATGTGATGACATGCTAAACAAATTAAGCTACTTTTCATGTTGTCGGGTTTTGTTTTGTTTTTTGAGTTAACGAAGAATACCAAATTGAGACTCGAAGCTGCGGCTACTGTACCGCACTTTGCGGACTGAGCTATCCAGCCCCACAGTTGGCAGGCTCAGTTGAGCACCAACCCATAATGTCATCCGGAGGGTGAAGGTTCGACCAATTCAGTAAATTCGTTTCCAAAAGTTGACTTATGCACCCAGTCGTTTTCAGTGATATTCTGATTTCTTATTTGTATAATTTGTATTTTTGTTTTTATTGGGAACAATTTCTCACCAACTCAATCATGACTTCTAAATTTATTAGAATATTTGATTGGAGTCATTTGAATTATTTTGTTTAATGTGACATGTCTATGATTAATGGAACTAATTGTTTGAGAGATTGTTTATTGCCAACAGTATAATAACTCTGCAAATGTTTACTTAGTACCAATTGCTATAACTATTTATATGCATATGATGCTTTAAATATATCAGGCTGGTTCCTGTTTTGTATTTATTCATAAAATAAAGAATAAGTCTTTTTAAAAATGTATGTTTGTGTATTTTTTCCTCCAGTTGTTACATACTTGATTAAGCCACTATACAATATTGGTCATCTTGAAAAACATAAATGATCACAGTTTTACATGAATTAAAGGGACAATATCATCACGATCAGAGCAGACTTTCAACAGGGCATGGAATCGGTGTCCTAGTTTAAGATGAAGACACTGACCGAAAATTATGGCTCATTTATGCGTCAGTGTAATATGACCTTATCATGTGGGGTATTCTTTTCAGTCACTGAGTTAATCTAAAACTAGCACTCTGATTCCATGCCCTGTTGATTGTGATGATATTGTCCCTTTAAGGTTGAGGTGCTGTCATTTTGAAGAAAAGTGAATTAATTTCCAGTTCTAATTTAGGAAAGAGTTCTCTTTCCAAATGTATATAATTGTTGTGGTTATAATGACACAATGCAATAAGTTGAAACTTTCACAGGTTGGTTGTTTAATCATCTTGATTCACAGAGAGTAAGCATACTCATAGAAGCAGTTTTGCAAACATTACCAATGCTGTACCTTCCCTTCAATGTATATCTTGATTCAAAGAGAGTAAGCATACTCATAAAAGCAGTTCTGCCAACATTACTAATGTTGTACCTTCCCTTCAATGTATATCTTGATTCACAGAGAGTAAGCATACTCATAGAAGCAGTTTTGCAAACATTACCAATGCTGTACCTTCCCTTCAATGTATATCTTGATTCAAAGAGAGTAAGCATACTCATAAAAGCAGTTCTGCCAACATTACTAATGTTGTACCTTCCCTTCAATGTATATCTTGATTCACAGAGAGTAAGCATACTCATAGAAGCAGTTTTGCAAACATTACCAATGCTGTACCTTCCCTTCAATGTATATCTTGATTCAAAGAGAGTAAGCATACTCATAAAAGCAGTTCTGCCAACATTACTAATGTTGTACCTTCCCTTTAATGTATATCTTGATTCAGAGAGTAAGCATACTCATAAAAGCAGTTCTGCCAACATTACTAATGTTGTACCTTCCCTTTAATGTATATCTTGATTCAAAGAGAGTAAGCATACTCATAGAAGCAGTTCTGCCAACATTACTAATGTTGTACCTTCCCTTCAATGTATATCTTGATTCACAGAGAGTAAGCATACTCATAGAAGCAGTTTTGCAAACATTACCAATGCTGTACCTTCCCTTCAATGTATATCTTGATTCAAAGAGAGTAAGCATACTCATAAAAGCAGTTCTGCCAACATTACTTATGTTGTACCTTCCCTTTAATGTATATCTTGATTCAGAGAGTAAGCATACTCATAAAAGCAGTTCTGCCAACATTACTAATGTTGTACCTTCCCTTTAATATATATCTTGATTCAGAGAGTAAGCATACTCATAAAAGCAGTTCTGCCAACATTACTAATGTTGTACCTTCCCCTAAGCATACTCGTAAAAGCAGTTTTGCCAACATTACCAATGCTGTACCTTCCCTTTTTATCAGTTGCAAAGTTTAATATATTCAGTTCAGTGTTTGTTTTAAGTAATGCAACACCTTAAAATGCTTCTCTGTGTAAATTTGACCACTCACACCACTAGTATTTTGTTTACGAAAGATAGGAAACACAAAAATAGTAATTAATCGGACACACATCGTCAAATTTATTCAAGGGAAGGTACAACATCAAAGCTGCTTTGAGCATGCTTACTTTCATTGAATCAATTATAAATATGGTTTTATTTCTTTGTTTAGGTCAGTAAAATGGCTCATTTATTTGTGCTAACATTATTTCTATATTAAATATTTGTTTACCTCCTAAGGATTAACCAACGTTAATTTTTTTGGTATTTATTTTATTTTGTTTTATTTAATTTTATCAATTAATATTTTTTGTAAAATTGATCTAGGCCTACTTTTCATTTAGTGTATATTTGTATATTCGAAACGTAAGGCCAATAACATTTATTTTGCATTTATACTACATGTCCTTTAGGTTGGTAAGCAGTTTGCAACAGCTAATTCTCTATTTATTAAAATATATTATGTTTGTTTAATTAAACATGTATAATTGTGAAATTCTGAATAGAAACATCATTTGTTAGTGAAAAAAGACAACTTTACTGAATTGGGACTTAAACCTGCAACCTACGGTTACCGTACCAACGCTCTGCTATCCGGCCCTATCCGGCTCTGTATCTGGCAGGCTCAGTTGGTAGAGCACCGACCGGTACGGCCATCCGGAGGCCGAAAGTTCGACTCCCAATTCAGGAAATTCGTCTTTGTTCATCCAGTCCTTTTCCACGATGTTTTGATTTATTTGTATAATTGTATCTTTTATTCCCGTCTGGCAACATTTTGAAAATGTGTTTTTTTGTGTGTGTTCTCCTAATGAGAACACTGACTAGTACCTTAAACATATTCACATCGGATAATATTTCGGCGATTTTGTAATCGCACAATGTTCAAAGTTTTACGATAATTGTAGAAAGAAAAGAAGGGCTTGGCAACTTATTTTGCAGGTGTGATATTTGTAAAGTTGGCAATTTATTTGGCCTCTCAAAATATATACAATTCTTTTCAATAATCAGCAAAAGCTGTATTCGTTGAGTCACATGATTCAGACTTTAACCAAAGTCTTAAGGCTACCGGATAATAAGGAAAGTCTGTAGAAGGTAAACATACAACGACCATATAAATTACATTATTTTACAAAATTTGATTCAGTAATTTTGGTATGTGGGTAATTACCAAATGCTGTACTTTCCCTTTAACTTCTATTAAAGGGAAGGCAAAACACTGGTATTTGGTAAAGTACATTTAATTTGACCTCCTAGTTTTCAAGAAATATATCCTAACGCTTTTCTGTGCTAGTTTCATTACAATAGGTGAACAAAACTGTAATAATGTGTTTAATGTTTTTATGTGTTACGAAAAAGTTGCCGACCGGTTTCATTTAAGGTGAAAGCACCTCAGACGAATTCATTTCTCAGCATGATGATAGCTATACGTTTAGGCCTACCAACTTTACCCTTAGAACGTTTTTGGATAATTATTTGTTCATTGTATAATCTGGTCAATAGTTGCATAGCTTCCCATTAATAATAACAAGTCTTCAAAATGAAACACGCAAACTGGTTTACTAATTTAATTAATGTAGTGGATACTCATCATTTAGACCATAGAGGAAGGAACTTTCCTTCCTCCATGTTTACACCTACTTCCATATATATATATATATGATGAGGCTTTAACGAAAATGGACTTCCGATAGTGAAAGGGGCGTGCGTTTTCTGCATGATCTGTTGGTGGACAATAAGTCACTCGTTTGTTGTGGACGCCAGTGCGGACAGCCGAGGACGTGGACCGATGAATTGTGTTACTTATTGCTTATTGGAGCGATGTATTGTGTTATTGTTTATTGGAAAAGAAGGCCTATACTATCCGTCCAGTTATGCATTTCATACTTGTCGTGTAAGCTTTTATTCAATGAGTACAATTTTTATTTCTGCTTTCCTTCAAATTAGAGGAAGATCGTGCTCTATCTCTGTCTCTCTTGGAAAGAAATGAATACAATTCTGCCTTCGGGTTTTCAATTCAGAGAAAGTACGGACTCTCTCTTTACGCACGCATGGAAAGAATTTCGGCAACATACCCGGTATAGTTATAAGCTCTTTAAACTATTCAGGAACTACTATCATTATGGGCAGAAAATGTATTGTGCATTTGTTTGAAACATACATACAAAAGGTCCATAAAAGCTATGGAAATTTGGGGGAGGGGTTCATTTTAGTTAATGTTCATTTTAGTTCATGTTAGTTAATTTATGTTTTTCAAAACTGGTTCATTTGACAGAACCATTCACGTTTTTCTCTATAGGCTATATTGATAACTGCACCTTAGACGATACGTATACTAAACTTTACACTTTTTAAATGATAATTCGTTATGGTAGTCTGGAAACTACCAAGATGTGACGAATGATCACTTGGAGAGTTTTAGGAGGCCTATGATGCAGACCTAGTTACTCGGTGGCGCAGGCCCGTGAGTTACTCGGAGGAGAGAGGGTGCCTCAGGGGCAGCCGCCCAGTCCCGGACATTTACCAAACAATGTCGAGAGCCATACAACATTATTTTATGGTTTGTTTGTTTGTTTTTATACAATTCAAAAATCAAACCTGCTGTGAAGGTCAGGTTCGAAAGAAAAAAAAGTTACGTTTCTAAAACGTAGTCTTTCTACGAACTCGCATTTTAGACAACCTATAGGCCTTTGCCATTAGTAATTAATAATTATTCAATTTGTCAAATAGTTTTTAAAACCAATACAAAAAGGTCCAAGGACTTCACCATTACGGTCTAAAAGTTATGTTTCAATTCACGAATCAATCCTGCTATACTGTACCTATTTCATAATTATGAGACATAAATTACGCGTCTACTGAATTAACGCACAGTGACATTTTAAACAACCTATATCAAGTGATCAGTAATTTTTAACGATAATTGCTGCCCGTTGCGGAAATTAAAGGTCTAAAGAGTTGACTTTTCCTCGGGAGGGTGGACGGCGTGTGCGATCGCGTGTCTGGGTACATGCGCGAGCCGGCTGGTACCGACCTCACCCCCGTTGCTCGATGAATGAAAAACTCACAGGCGATTTGACGCCAGCGTACGCGGCGGTGCATGGTCGTGATACCAACAAATTGCACACATTTATACGATCCCGTAGAATAAGCGATCGATTTTTACCAACAAAACAAAGCAATAATAGCTGGACGGACAAACGACCTTCTCGTTATTATTTGGTGGAGAAACGACTCGACTTCCTCCGGAGAGAGAAAGGGACATGGAGAGAAACCTCGCTTGAGCTGTGGCGGCATTGTGTCAAATAGGAACACGTGCACAGGAAATGTAAATTAAATTTGTACTGCCTGTACACATGCGCATCTTCCACAAACTTATCTGAATGTTTGCAGTTAAAAACAATAAGTAGTTGAATTGGAGAACTCATATAATAGGCGCACTTGTGCACCTACATTTGAGTTGAGTGTGAAGGTCAGTTTAGAAAGGGAATTATACGAGTTGCACAAGGTCAAACTAGACGAATAGTTATAATGAACTCTTTAAGATGACCAAATAATCTCCCAGATGGACCAAATGATACACTAATTAGATTACTTTAATTAAAAAAACATATATGGGGATGCGAAAATGATGACAGATGAACAACCCAAAAAAAACAAAAAAAACAAAAAACAACAATTAATTTAAAAAACGGTCACAAGTTGGAGACAATAGCTGGATGTCACCGTTTGGTAAACGTCGCCACTCTTGGATCTTGGACGTTTTACTCTCCTTTAAAAGCATTGCTGCTGTCCTGGTGAGGATGGATTGCAAGTATGTTACGTGTGTTTGTGCTGTTAGGTGCTTTGTAAAATCTGCTTGGTGCCGGTTTACTCCACTGTTGGTTATGTTGGCAAAACTGCTTATTACCTCGTGTCATTATCGAGAAAATAGTGAAAATGCATTCAGATTTTTCATATTCATTGCAACGTTGGAGGACAATCAAAGTCAATGTGAAATTTGTTTTACTAATTTTACTATATTTCTGACAGAAATATTCAATATTCCTAAAAAAGAAATGAGAAATCAAAGAATTTTTGTTTACTTATTTCACCTAAACGATAGCACCTCAGACTGACATATTTCAAGGGATGTTTGATACTATCATCAACTTTACACCAAGTAAGTTTTATGTAAAACTGTGATCAACAGTTATTCAAAACATTTGAACATTCAAATTTCTTGGCGTAACTATTCCCTTCCCCACTGACCTGATAAATTATCTTACCTGACCGGGTAATATATCTTCATCATAATTCATTTTTTTTGCCAAACAAAAATCATTTTTCTAAAAGCCCCATCCAGTAGTTTCTGATCAACAAGAGCTTACATTTCTGTGAAAGTTGTATAGGCCCTACATAATATTCATTCATAAAAAAGACCGTAAGTAATCTAGGTTTGTTCATGTTTAATAATTGCTGTACTACCTTGCTCAGATAGTACTTGCAAGAGATTATAGAGAGAAAAAACACAAAATTGTTGTAGGGAACAGTGGCATAGCCAAGATTTTCATAGTGGGAGGGTAAACCTTTCTTTTTTTCGGTGGGGGGTAAATTTACCGACAGAAAATTCAAATGAATCGTCAAATGATGTCAAAATACAGATTAAATTCTAACTTTCAGAAGTTCAGAAATACCAACAAGTTTGTGAATTTACCGACAGACACTACTGTGCCAACAGGTGGGGGAGGCGGACCCCCCCCCCCCCGCCACTGGTAGGAGATCCACAAGCAATCAATACATCTTAACATCATAATTTGAGCTACTCTTTCAATCCAGGAAATATTGTGAAATTATCAAGGGTGTAAACTGGATGACTTAAATTTTGACGGGACAAACACTGAAGTGTCGGCGGCGACTACAACAGCCTGGCCTGGGTAACACAGTAAGGCAGCTCAACCCATGCGTGATACAAGCCGAACAAGGCGATGGCTTCCCATAATAACTTAATTATGATCTGGATTGTATAGTGGCTAATATGCATAATTAATAGAGCAATAAATAAACGGGAAAATGGAGAAATGAATGTGGACAGGGAGGGCCAATGTAATAGAAGACGTAAGGCTTGCCCCTCACTTCACCACAAAAGAACGCCGTGTATAAGATGATCACCACTGCGTATTATTGAACCGATGTGTAAAAAGGAAAGAAAACTGGACGGTTGGAGTTGGTAGAGAGCGAACTGATGGAGCAGAGAGACAAAGAAACGAAAGAGAAACAGAGGAGGAACAAAATAGGAAAGAAAAGGGGAAGACAGGGCCTAGACGGGGCTAGAGACAACAGAGTTGGATGATACTGCAGTGGAAGACAGCGGGGAGAGACACCGGCGAATCCAGAAATTAATGGGAGAGGCGGGGGTTAAAATTGAATTTTTTGAGTAAAAACATTTGTTGAGCATAAATTTTCCCAAATTGAGCATATTCAAATGGAGGGGGGGGGGACCAATAGGCCTATGTCATAGTATGTGTTTTTCATAGGGGAGGGGTGGGCTAATTGGAGTAGTGGGGCTATGGGGAGAGACAAAGATGTGTATTGTCACTATCTGCCTCGTGTCGACAATTGCTGCTTGTGTAAAAAGCGCCCTCTATGGGCCATGCCCTGAGCCGGTATAAATTGGAGGGGATCAGTTGTTTTTCAACGAGTGTGACAATGTGTTCAAACATTTAACTGTTTGCTGGAATAGAAACTCCCAACATAATTTATTCATAGCCTATATTTACAATCATGGGTAGGATTGTCTTCAACACAAATCAAAACGGCGGATTCTGTTTGAAGAATAAAACGCGCCAATGAGCGTTTGGCGGACGTGTTGACACACGTGTTACACAATGTGCATGTACATCATGCGTACTTTAGTTTTGATAACCATGGGGTGTTCCTGTGCGATGCCGTGCGATGCCGCACTATGGCGCGTGACGCTCACGGCCGCATGCATGCTGTCGATGATGTGAACTGTAACAATCGCTTTCAAGGAGTGAAAAACAGCCACAAAAAATTGTATTCAATTGACAAGTACATTATAGAGAAACAAAACTCCAAGGTTGTTTCAACACCCAATGTCTACCACAAGAATATTTCTATCATCGCTTACAATATATATTATTATGTCCAAAAATATCAAAAATAAAAGACGCAACAATTCAAATAAGGAAAACAATATTCCACAGGGTCCAGTTTTATAAAGCTGCTAAGCAGAAAAAAAATGCTTAGCATTTCCTTGGTTACCGGGTACCAGCCAAAATTTTAATAATAATAATAATAATAATGTGTGGACTTATATAGCGCACGTATCCACCAACTGAGTGGTGCTCAAGGCGCATATTATTACCCCTGCTCATAAGGCTCATAAGGCTCATAAATCATTCCTGAAACCATCTCAGCTCCCTGGGGAGTATACAGCTCAATTGCTGCCATTACAGCGCATATAGGGCTAATCAACCAACTCTGCCCTCACAGGTACCCATTTAACCCCTGGGTGGAGAGAAGCAATTATGGTTAAGTGTCTTGCTCAAGGACACAAGTGTCACGGTCGGGATTCGAACCCACATTCTGCTGCTAACACCAGAACTTGAGTCCGGTAAGCTAGACACTCCACTTTTAAATTTTATACAAAATGTATGCATACCTCTTGATTCATATAAAATATGGGTGCATTTTACCAAAGGTATATTTAAAAAAAAAAAAAAATTTAAACCGAATTGCTAAGCATTTTTTTCTGCTTGGCAACTCTATAAAAATTGGACCATGTGAAATATTGTTTTCCTTATTGAATCGTTGCGTCTTTTATTTTCGATAATAATATATATTATAAGAACAGAGCATGTCTTAAGAGAGCACACTACCAACAATACCACGCTCCCCCCCCCCCCCGCCACTCCGGTGGATTCGCCAATGCCAATGCCTGAACCTTCTGCAGAGTATCACGTCACAACCCCATAGTGTTTGCATTTCCTATATGATATTTTGTGCATGACTGTGTCCAGAATCAATTTCACCATCAACTGCCATTACTCTCCATCCCTAAAAGTGTCATCGTGCTGTCTCCTCCGTCGGTGACGATTCACTCGGATCGAATCCATCCAGGAAATTGTAGCTTGCTCGGTGAGAGGAGCTCGTTACCTTAAATTTCCTGTCCGCTGGGAACTCAAGCGAACATTATGTCCCAAACAATAACCTGTATGGCTTCTTGTCAACTCAATTGTTATCCAGAATGCATACCAATCAAGGTGATCTTCATGTCCTATCAAACGTGTATCTTTTAAGCGTGCCAGTGAAACGATATCACAGGACACTGATTTTTCTCAATACCTCAGTCGGTTTGAGTTCCGTCGACTGCTAATCTAACCCAAGAAAAAACAACACAAAAAGGCAATAAATTGAGAACGTCTATGCTTCCCCCTTCCTCATATTTTCTTATTCTACGTGCTAGATGTAATACTTGCGCGGTGAGGTTCTCTTTCCGGGGAGTTTTTTTCCAATCTGTGTACAGAGGATGGACTTGCCTTTGGTTCTGTGGACAGCAATGTACACATGGGCAGACATTGTAGTTTAATTGCATGACATTCACCTGCCGATAGTACTGCAATGGTGCTGAACTAATGTCCTTCCATGGGTTTTTTTTCATGTAAGTTTCTAATTAAGCGCGGTGGTCGTACGCAATAGGTCGCTTGGCATGAGGACTGATGGTTTTCTATTGCAGAAACGTAGAACTTCGATGAACCGTTGTTTGCAATGGTACTCACTTGAGGACAATGATTCTCATTCAGTTGTAAAAGCACAAAAAATATTCAACACCAAATATTCCGGATCTAGATTCTTGAGCTGCATTGAAATGTATTCAAATTCAAATGATTTAGAATAAAATTACTTACTTACATTCGTATTCTTATTGAAATCTGTCGTCATGCGGCGCTAAATATTTCGAGTCTATAATGGAGACCACGGGCGTAAATCCCGGGGGATGCTATGGGCGGATATATATATATACCCCAACTTTTTGGCCCGGGGGGTGGTCCATAGGATCACCCCCCAGAATTTGTCATACGGAAAAATAATAATAATCGAATTTGTGCAAAAAAGGGGAAATTTGGATTTTTGAAATATGTAGGTTGTTTGTTTATTCCTCTGACTTTGTAGGTGTCATTTGAGTGTTATCTTTATGATAGCCGTGGGATTCTGATTGGATTCTGATTAGCTGCGTGCCAGTGGCACTTACTTGGGCATGCCATGTTTTTTTTAAATGTTTTACATAAAGTGATATTTTTCAGTGTTTGGGGGAGGGGGATTCCCCCGCCCCCGTTGAGCGAGGTTCGAGATTCATTATGCAAACAAATTTCAATACCGCCCCCCCCCCCCACCGCCACACACACACACACAAACACTTTTCGACACGGATTTACGCCACTGATAGAGACCATGGTGTTATTTCGTGGCTTGCAGACAATGTTGCGCTTTAATAACGAAAGCGTATTTTCCGGCTTAGCAAGGAATTTCTGCGTGTGCTCATGCGTATTTCAAGTAATCAGGGATTCACCGCTTACACTAACACAGGTAGCTCAAAAATTTTCCTAACCCGGTAAGCAGAAAATGTTGAGTGTGAAGTGGCATTCCGAGTTAAGTAGCGCCGTACAATTTGGCCCAGATCTGAGGTCAAATGCGTTGATTTTATTCAAATACAAACGTTGGATAAGAATAAAGAATACTTATAGGCCTATGTTGTATTCCTGTACTGGTATTCGAGTTTGACCGGAATTCGAAACAGGTGATCGGGTTTGTAAGTCGCTTTATTCACGATAAATACGAAAGCAAGGTTGTAATTCTCACAACCACACTCTGTAGCTTACATGCTGCATGCACCAGCGAGAAGGCCCAATAATCTGATAGTTCAAAAAGACTTCATTCCTGACATAAGGAATAAATAAATGGATGTAGCTATTTACATTAATTCAATGACATTTGAAAGCGATGTCACAAATGCAAACATACACAATTAGGCAGGTTACTATACTGAGCATGTACAGGTACACAACCTCTTGTATTCAGGGAATAAGACGTAAGATGGCGAACTCATAAATAATGTGATTGAACCCATGTAACAAGTATCTGGTGGTTGATGACGTAGTGTATTAATAGCTCATACAATAATTATCTATGATCATTATTCGTTTCACTACACACCTACCGTGGCCTGATGGGTTCTGGAAACTGTTTCTGGAAACGGCCAAAAGTGGGATTAAAATTTTCAAGAAATTAGAGGAAAGGGGTTGCGTTAGAAACCACTTTTGTTCATTGATAAAAAAAAATGGAACATGATCCTACCTTGCCCCCAAATGTGTTTAACATAATTGCCAAGAGCAAGGTCGAATAAAGGCCTACGTGTGGTCAGAACAAAGTCAGATGATGTAATTCATGAGCAGAGGCAGATGTTAACGCACGAGGCAGTTACTAGATCTAACAAAATGGTGCATTACGTTTAATGATACAGAGAGCCTCTGTAACACGTTCCATAGTATATCATTCTCTAAAGTCACGCTATCCAAATCAAATCAGTGACGGGTACGATTTATAAATTTCCACTAGGCCTATCATTTCTCATTTTACTAATTGAAATTGAACAATAATGCTACTCCGGCGTGTAAAATGAATTATGTAATATCTAAAATCTACGTGTTTTTTTAAAGCTTTTTTTTGTGTTTTGTTTTTGTTTTTTTACTGTGGCTGCTGTAGAGCCACGTGTTGGAGTCTAAAATTGACGCGGGATCGTGCCCAATTGGTGTTTGGTTTCGGCGCGTAGATACCGTTGCTACGGGCAACTTCGCCTGCCACGAGTTGCGGCTCAGGTTTTACGTGTATTGATCGATTATCAGCACGCACCGACGAAAAGGTTGTCATGCCAAAAACGAAAGATTACTTCGAGGGCAAAAACTAAGAAAAACAAACTGCATTGTGATGGACTTGCAGTGCCTAGACTGTAACGCATGCTTCAGTAAGCTTCAAAATCGAAAAGACAAAAAGGAACGATTTGGTTATACTCGTTTACGTTCTGTGCGGTGAACACTCGGTGGGGAAAAAATAATAATTTGTGATTTCAACTCAGAGGACGGAAAAGGGTACAAACCAGATAATGGGTTTCAGAATGAGATATTTCATTGTGCCGATTGGGAGATATAAACTTTGATGTATTGATGTATTGATGTATTGATGTATTGATGTATTGATGTATTGATGTATTGATGTATTGATGTATTTATGTATATATGTAATTATGTATCTATGTATGTATTTTTGTATTTATGTATTTATGTATGTATGTATGCATGCATGTATGTATGCATGCATGCTTGCATGCATGTATGCATTTATGCATGCATTTATGCATTTATGCATGCATTTATGCATGCATGTATGCATGTATGCATGCGTGCATGTATGCATTTATGCATGTATGCATTTATGCATGTATGCATGTATGCATTTATGCATTTATGCATTTATGCATTTATGCATTTATGCATTTATTGGCACTTGTACCCCAATATTTATGACGGGGTGATGTTAATGACAATGTTTACCCTTTCCATTAGTTGGCGTCCCCCCTCCCCAATTTTTGTTTATTCTGATCAAATTATTATATTATTTCATTTATATTGTTTGTTTCTATTACAGACATCCCTATCAGCGTATTTTAGGAATGTTCTAAAAATCATTCTGTGGCCATTATATGCACACAAAATCAGACGTGTAATAACACAAAACACCTCTATTCACCCTTTAAAATAAAATAAAAAATACATACAATTAAAAGGAAATAATAATAGCAATTTATTGTGGGGGAGGGGTGGGGAGGGGTGGGGAGGGGTGGGGAGGGGTGGGGAGGGGTGGGGAGGGGTGGGAAGGGGTTAAGTCATAGCTCCAACTCTCTACCGCTCCCCCCCCCCCGCCCACACACTCCTAACAAGAAATCGTAGCTACTCCAATTGGTTAGCGCTACCACACAGACATGAAACTCCATGTCCTAATGCCAGGCATCAACTGTTTCTTTAATAATTCAATCATTCATTCATTATTCATCCATTTACTGAAATTGTTCTGTTCATAATATTATTGGTGGTGAATAAAATAATACAGTTTGGAAATATGACCAATGATGATATTAAACAAACGACTAACCGTTCTATTCAGAATTGATAATGTGTCATGCTCGTACATGCCCATACGATGAAATTATCTATTAGGCCTATACTTGTTTCGCTAAGGTCAAACTTGAGGTCAACACTGAAATCATGCGGCAACAGCAGGCCACCTTCCAGTCAACAGTGGCCATTACACGGACGCCCAGACTGCTATAAACGAACCATATTTCGATTTTAATAATAACTTCTTTTCCTTATCATCGCGTGTACCCTGCTATGGCGATGCAGGCACGCACGCTGCACCGTGACCGCCACAGCGCAATCAAGGCACAGCCATATACACGTATATGCATTGCCTCTCAAATAAATTAATCATAACTTCCTTTTTTCCCTCCATGGTATATTATCGAGTTTTTTTCTCCCCTCTTCGATTTCTCATCAACATTCAGCGCAGCAAGACAAATACATTACGCCGGGCTACAACCACAGGTGGGGGAGTAAGTCAGAATTCGCACGATTTCTTTGAAGTTGCTATTTAATAAGTCTTAATTTAGAAGCCGGCATGATTATTAATTTTTGAAGAAGAAACACATGCTGACGTGGCGGTGATTCTACAGAAGAGATCGAAGGTGAGCTTCAACAGTTTTTAGGATAAATGAATAAATTATACCAAAATATATTCTGATGTAAATGTAAATGATGGATAGGCTAAACCAAATCTCCACAAAACAAAATAAATACAAAATGGGACAATAATGCGCAAAATAGACAAACAAACAATAAATAAATGCCACTGTTATTTTCATGGTTTTCTAAGTCCTTAAAACAGACAAATACATGAAAACAATGACGCACTGCTGGCAAAAAGAGACGTTGTCCGAGGAGGAATAAGAACAAAAGACCTGTTCGAATGAAAGATTGAGAGAATTTAATCACGATTTGGAAAACAAGAGATGTGGGTAAAGATAAAGAAAGAGAGCGTTGTTAGGTCGAGTGATTGGAGGAGGAGTATAGGAGGTTCCCCTCTGGTCCGGTGAGCTGACAAAAAGAGAGGCTGGGCGAGTCATGGAGGGCAGTAAAGGAATATACTATACAAGAAGCAGAGGCGTGTAAGGGACGGGGCAAAAGTGAAACTAAGGTGGCTGCACATGAGAAAGGGGGTACACAGGACACCGTTAACTTACAAAAGTGACATTTGTCCCCTTCGCCAACTTGATCCAATAATGGGTGGTGGGGGAAAGGGAGGGAGAGATTTAAATAAAATGAAACATCGGGACGCTAATGGGAATGAAAATGGCGGGGGAACGATATCAAAATACTGAATGAGGGTTACACATTGTGGATAAACCTCAGTGTCTTCTTTTGGAGGGAAAATAGAAACAAAGGCGTGTGAAAAAATGAGTGCATTTGAAGCGGGCCTAATGACATCAGAGTGACGTAAACAACCCTGAAACCGACATGAAGAAGTCAGCCAGTGCGTAGCTCCCACCACTTCCCCTGCTGTATATATATTGCATTGATCTAACTTGCCATGGCTACCGCGTGCTCGGCGTGTTTGCTGAATCGCAGCGCTGTTTTCAATTAATAATACCCACTCTAGCACTGTATGAGATTTTATTGAGAGTTGTGAATCGATCCGCTGGATCAATACATCGAGTAGAGTTGTATGAAATGATGATGTAGGACCTATATACGAGGGCTGTGATGCCCACACGATATAATACGAAGCCTAATATGGTAGGCTGTGTGAGTTTATGTGAGGCGCCATCGTGAACATAGAGCGTCCATGTCAGCAATGATTTATTGTCATTGACATGAAAAGATGGGAGATGCATGCATTGAAGTTTGCATAATTATAACAGGGGTATAGTAGGGAGATTGATGTGTGATTGCAGGTATAGGCCCTGTAACTGTGATAGATGATGTCAATGACGACGGGTGAAGAGAATAGACATTTATCGCATTGCGGTCATCTTGGTGGTTTTTTTTCTGTTTAATTCCACGTGACCAAACCGAGGCTAGAAGGCATTTAGGCTGGTCCCTTTAATGTAATGAGAATCGGCGGTATAATCGTACTTCCGTATACAGGGAATATGACAAAGGTGGCCGCGGTATCATATATATATCTATTTACTCAAGGCTAAGGTGACTGATGGGTGAGATGTATGGGTGTTAAATGAAATAGATCAAGACATTGTAAAATAAACGAAGGTGAACAAATCGATTGGGAGAAAGATAAAGGAGCGAGAGATTTCCACGGACGAACAAACTGCCCACCAGATGGACTGACAGACAGTCAATCAACCAGGCTAGCAGACAGACACACATCCAAGGAATGACACAAGGCTGAAGACAAAACAATTAGCCTGTTGTGAATTGCGTGGTGTGAGAACCAGGCAACCTGTTTCACAATCAATGGTCGATATGTATGTTTGCACTGCAGCGCACAAGATCTGAAATCTTTTGTCGCTAAAGTCGACAACATAAAGAACCACGCACGCTATAGCTTCCATGCTTGTGTATTTTTTGTCAATTTTTTTTAATAGAGTCAAGATCTGCTTCACTGCAAAACAGCTCGAAAGTCACAATGACGTCACAATGCAATAGCCATGTGTGCCATAGGGGCTACGTGGACATTGTCTGCACTGAATCGAGTGTGTTCATTAAATGTAAGATGGGATGGGATTAGCCTACTTAATGTCAAGCTGATGATGGTATCAATCTTCCCTAGAATCATTTTGTCTGAGGTGCTGTCAAGAAAAGACTAATTATTTCTTAAATTCCACAGTGGATACACAAAATCGGAATGCATTTTTCACTATTTTCTCGTCAAAGACGTCATGTAATAAGCTATATCTTTCCCAGGTTGGTTGTTTAACTTTATTAATATCAGACTCAGTCATGTTCAGCCTGGATGCTGAAAAGGCAAGGACTGCATGGTGAAATTAACTATGGAATGACCAAGTTGCCTTTATGTAATGGCCAACTGTAATGACCATTCTGGCCAATTGACCATGATACAGCTATACCTCCCAGGCAGAGGAAGCAGTTGTCAGTGTGGTCACTCACAGCTTTGATTCAAAGAGAGCAAACATGCTCGCAGAAACACAAGTTTTGCCAACGTTACCGATAATGCACCCTTCTTTGTAATTCTCCAAAGCATCGTACATATTTTGTTTGGTAACCCGCAATGTAAATTACTGCAATTATCGAAATAGGCCTGCAAGGGGGTAATGGCAAATACCGGTAGTTTGTAATGACACTTACCATACAGAGGTAACATATTCTTGTTTAAGTGTTGTGTTTTATTGACACCAAATACTATCGATCATAATATAACGCTACACTGTTAAAAATGTCGTTCATTTACAGTAAGTTGTTTTGCCAATTGGCATTACGGAGACTTCTTTATTATACAGCAGATTCTTTGTTATACAGCAGAATTGTCCCTTGTGCATCAACAGCAGACCTGCTGTAACTTTTCAGAGTAATAGGAAAGTAACTATTTAGAAACGGCACATTTATTTTTTATATATTCACAGGAAAATCTGAAAACAGCAATATCTGCTGTAATTTTGTTATTCTTTTCAAAAGAAAAACTACTGTGAGCTCACACAATATTTTACAGTGTATTTCTTTGTTTAAAGAAAATAATAGGCCCAGTAAATAAATAATTATATCAAACACTTTTTTTATTTACCACAACCAATGTAAGGACAACATAGTCTAAGCTTATTTCTTTATCCTCAGAAAAGTATATAAATATAGGCCTATGCATAATGATATTTCAATTACAGGGGGTATCTCAAACACTATACACACAAACAATATACTCAAGGCAATAAAGTGCTTTCCTCTTCGGGAAATTTCATATTGATTTCACCGTAGGTGTAATTTTGTTTCTCATCATTTGTTATTTTGTGTACTGACCTGAAACTGACCTAAGGCCACCCTCCCGATTTAATATATATATATATATATATATATATATATATATATATATATATATATATATATATATATATATATATATATATATATATATATATATATATATATATATATATATATATATATATATATATATATATTAATTTGTATGCATTGTTATCCATTCAAAGAGATCACTAATAGAATGTGATCGTGCATGAATTTCAGAGGGTAACTTATCAAGTAATTATTATTGATGAGTTCAAGTTGCAAGGCAGCAAGCACAAATGAGTGTATAGACTACCGGTATATAACGTGTAAACAAATGCCTCACATCAGACACACAATAAAACGTTGAAAAATAATCATTTTTTGTCTAAATCCTTCGGTATCACTGTTCTTTGTGATATATCACTGACTGTATTATCCTTTGTGTTGTGAACTATAACTTTATCAGCTGTCCTGATTCGTAAATGCATCATCCGCTTGCAAACGAAAACAACAGCGAAACGTCTGCGTCAAAAGAACCGAAAATTTTTCTAAAGAATTATGCGTGTATATATATATCTATTGATATTGTCTGCTCCCATGCAACCCGAGGTTGGGGAGTTGGTCGAATTGTTCTGATGCCCAAGGGATTTTGGAAATGTGGCAAAAAGTTTTATTAAATGTTTTCCTACCCTGTGGGCTTGTCACTTTTGAATGCCATATATGGTCAACTCATGTGTGACAACCCCCAGGGTACACGCGTGGGACAGCAAGGGGGTGTGGGTGGGGACATCAATAATGCTAGAAGCTATATGAGCATCCTATAGTTGTGTCCAGTGGATGGTCCAGGAAGCCGAGGCATATAAGGCGTGTTATACTCATCTCAACCCGGATGGCTGGAGTACTATACAGCACGCCCTCGAAAAGAAAAATTAGTGTATATAGGGCCTATGGTACGGTACTTCATTTTGGTCGCGTTCCGCACTATCCGGTTTCCTGGATCCGCCTCGATCCGGACCGTTCACTTGCAAAACATCCATACGTATCGATTACAATGTTAAATGGGATTTGGAGGATTTGGGGCGGGGGGGGGGGGTGCATGCACCGCCCCCACTACCAACCACCATCAATAATCAACAATGAGTAAAATAAAATACATTAGTTTCAATGCTTTCCCCATGGTGAGCTTCGACACAGCGCATGATCATTCTTACTATTTCAACTATAGAGGCAACCCTTGTTAGAAATAAAAACAAAAAACTAAAACATGTGCACGTCCACTTAAAATGTGACCATAAAAAGTAACCACCGAACTATATACAAACAATAATGTAAAAGTTCTTATACAAATGATGTGTTTTGCTTGAAATGATCACCCACCTATGATCGAAACCTATATTATATAGCTAGGGTGTATACTTCTAATCTAGGCAAACATCAACATTAATAAAGCCTATATTTGTAATTAGAAATAGACCTATTATTACTGCAGACAATTTGTTTAAAGTTAAGGAATAGAATTTGCCATTCAAAAATGGCAAAAGTGTCGTATTATACATTGTAAAACTTACTTGGTGTAGATCTGATGATGGTATCAATCTTCCCTACAAATAACATTGTCTGGGGGTGATGTCACTGTTAAGAAACATGCAACAATTTAGAGTTCTAGAAGAGAGTGCTCTTTCTAAATTCTGCGTTTGAGTGAATACAAAACTGAACCTTAATGCATGTTCACAATTTTCATGTTAACGGCACTTTTATTAGTGTATGGTTGAAACTTTGACGGGTTGGTTGTTTAATGTAGGCATACAGGATATATTGATTCTAGGAGAGTAAGCATTCTCGTAAAAGCAGTTTTGACAACATTATAAACACTGCAAAAGCCGTGGTGTTAAAAACTACACCATTGGTGTTTATATTAGGCAACTCGCACAATATAAACACCATGGAAAAATAAAGTTGACAACACTAGTGTTATTTTAACACCTCAGTTTTTGCAGTGTATATATTCCCTTTGATTTAAATTAATGTGGGCCAAGTTTTGAAAACAAAAAGCACTTTAAAATATTAATCAAAATTTGCTTTAAATTAACCATTTCTGTAAATAGATTCCAGTTGATGTTCAGAGCAAAGGTCGGTTCAATCATGTAGGTTATAGGGGCAATACAACAATAATTTGAACCAAAATTATACATTAGGGCAATATGAATTATAATGTTACTCTGAATCCAAACAAATTTACAATTGCTATTACATTTTACTGCGTGAACGTAATCTGGTTAATGGGACCGCTTCTGCTGGATAGGTTCGGGTTGATCAGTGTATAGGCCTATACAGAATCGAACTGGTAAAAGTTGATTCGTTTTGACAGATTGTCGGTTTGGAAAGATTTCAAAAAGAATTTGTTTGTGTCATGTCATGAATAGTTTTCTTCAACTCCGTGTTCAGCATGCATATGCAATGAGATCGAATGGATAATACAAAATAATAATATTAAAAAAACACCGTGCTCACAACCGCTTTGGCGAACCGTGGTCGCGATGTGCGCCCTGGAAAAAAACATGGCTTTGACGCCGAGCAGTTAGGCAGCAAATCGAGCAACTTGTCGCGCCGCTGAAAAGGGAACGCAGGCAGCTGTTCGCGTGCTGCCCCGTGTCTGGATTGTAGGGGTGGCTCTTCACCCAAGCCCCCGTTGTTACCCTCTCGAGAGACTCGCCGGTTCACTTGGCCCTATTGTTAGTACGGCCCTCGTGTCACTGTATGATGAATTATTAAGGAATTGGTATATACGAATGATTCGGTATTTTATTATGAATTGAGTTTGAGTGCTCCGCTGATGACAAACATTGGTGTGCTGGGCTCTAATCCCGCGTCGGCCCTCTCCAACGGCAGAGCCTCGCTGTGTTTTGACGTACACGGTGTAACAACTTTAGAAATAGAACTGGCCAATGTTGTTAGCACGATGATATCCCCAAATACAGGATTGTAAACATGACGATTGCGAGATTATCTACTGCCTCGGGCCATTGAACGCCGCCCGGGCTGTATGGGTTATTACTACTTTGTTAATGAAAAAACATAAAAGACTTGACATTTAACATCATAGCATATCAGCATATCTGGTTGAAATCATAGGGGTATAACTAACACGTACCAGCTTTGTAATGGCTTGGTGAATATTCTTTTGAAGCTTAAAATGAAGGTACAACATTGGT
This sequence comes from Zoroaster sp. YZ-2022, assembly GCA_029582265.1. Classification (NCBI taxonomy): domain Eukaryota; kingdom Metazoa; phylum Echinodermata; class Asteroidea; order Forcipulatida; family Zoroasteridae; genus Zoroaster; species Zoroaster sp. YZ-2022. Next base: position 22,549,963 of record CM055835.1, on the reverse strand, counting down.
AATATTGGCAAAACTGCTTCAACGGGTATGCTCACTGTCTTAGAATCAACATAAACATTTAACTGCCAACAAGGTTCACAATTTTTACAGAAAACACTCGGAGCTAAACAAAAGAAGCTATATATCTGGCAACATTTTATTGAAATGAAAAATAAAATAAAATTACTGTAATTGAAATATTTGTGTGTGTGCATATTATATGCAAAATGTGCATATTTTTTTCTTTGGAGATGATTGGTACTTGTACAACATCACATCAAGTTAGCTTCTGGAAAATCATTCGGTAATTATGTAAGCAGGTAATTACCAATCTGGTACCTGCTCTTTAAGCTTTGACGACAATTATTATCGCACTCATTGCCAACTCCGATGCCAACTCCGATGTGTTGCCATTTGTTGCATTGTTTGTAGGCCTACATATTTTTGTTTATCGTTGGGTAGGCCTACAGATATATAGAACAAATTTGAACGGAGGTGTACATGTACTGTGTCAGTAAATCCAGGCAGTACTCTTCAGTAAAAAAAAACATGGGCTGTTAGTGTTAGGACAAGTCTTGTATTGTACAGTCAATAAACTGAAAACAAAATTGGAAACAAATTTAATGAAATTGATGACTTCATACAGATTGAACTCAGATAATAGACCAATAAAGTGAGCGCTCAGAGTCACATGACAGATAATTCGTTAGTCGGTCAAACACTAAGTGAGTGATCGTTATTTTGGATCATAACGCTATTTGCGTATAGACACATGATAGAAGAGCCTTGTGATTTATCTTAATCATTCCAAGATCATTTTACACACTGAGTCTATGATAGTCAAAACAAGGCTGGTGTCCCAAATAGGCTGGTGTCAATGGTTGTGATGATTAAATTTACAGTGATCGTTGCCGGGGTACTAAGTCAGTATTACGGAAATTTGGCAATGATGGATGTGTGTAAAGACTCCTTGTACGAAAGCTCGACAAAAGGGTGTGCCATTCACTAAGCAAACGTAGCATTGTATGCCAAACTGTAGTAGTTGTCTGGTTGGATTTTGGTCACAAAAGCACAATTCAAAATTCAACATTGGTGCGTTAACGCGCCCCTTTAATGCAAGAGTGCGCCCTCTGTGACTGAGCGAAGATACAGCAGGCCATGTTTACATCTTGCCTACCAAATACAGTTCTATCGGGTACATATACCTCTCAAAGCTGTCAGTCAGACCCATGAACATATTTTAATGAGGATACGATAATAACGTTGTTCCTGAGTAATCACAGTTCTCCCTCCCACCCAAAAGTTATATAGCGCACATGAAATATTGTGTTTATTTTGATTGTCGGGGGCGATCGGGTGAAGAGGCTTAACATACCCGGTACTGTGACCCCCGTTTCCGACAGTTGTCACTAGAAATTGTCGCCGCTGTGTAGACCTCTGCCCCATCTGTCTCTATCACTGCCAGTATCCCTCCATCACTCTACATCAAACCCTACCCCTTCTAATGACAGCATGATTATTTAAGTCCCTCTATGTGATCCAGTAGCTCATTGTGTCATTACACAACATTCATGACTACATACAACGTCCGAACATGCTGAGTTCATGCAGCTTAATTTTCACGCACAATTTCCCCATTGCTAAACCTAGCACTTGGCGGTTTCCGCGCCTTTGTGAGTGGGTATATTGGCGCGGTATCGTCATCGTACAATCAGGAAATACATTAATCAATCTCTTTACGACTGTTTACTCGATAAATGTTATCCCACCCCTCCCTCACGCTATACCCTTAGTCTGACCCAGGGATGTGTCTTTAATCTCCAAAACGATCAGGCACACGACTCTCGGTTGACAAATAGGGGCGGATCTAGGCTGTCAAAAAAGAGGGGGGTCATACAGCTAAAAAGTGGTCACACTTCCAAAACATGGGGCCCCAATATAAAACCGTAAGGTTAGTCACATGCACGGCGATACAAAAAGAGAAACACATGCCCCTTGCCCCCTGAATTCGCCAATGGTGCTTAACAGACAAATTTGCTAAGCAGGCTTTGTTGGTTACCAGCCAAAACTTTCATACAAAATGTGTACACTTTGGCTGGTTGTCTATTCAAAAAGGCTTAGCAAAATAGTGTGCTAAGCAAAATGTTCTGCTTTATAGCAGGAGCCAATTACATAGAGCTGTTAAGCGAATAAATTTGCTTAGCACAGAATATTTGTGCTTAGCAAAAATGGGTTACCAGCCAAATTGCCATGTAATGTATATTGCTTCTAGCTGGTTCTCAGCCAAATTGTGCTTAGCAGATAAATTTGCTTCGCAATATTTTCTGCTTCGCAGCTTTTTGAAATTGACCATTTTGTAGTTAGCGACAGACTAGATGTGTAGCCTGTGCAGACGCGTATAGCCACGAAATGGTCACTTAACATCTGTGCCTTTTACATAAAGCCCATTCTATTTGAAGTGCATTTCATCTAAAGTACATTTTTATAAGGTGGGATGAATACAAAATAGGTCTAGAGCTTGTCAAAACACTGCCCAATAATCGATCTTACATTTGTTCACACTGATAACAATCTTGACCCTTGGGCTTCAAATCTAATTTGAGCAAATACCGATATAAGATCTCTATAATAGCAAGGGAGACCACAGTTGCCCAACCAAATTATATGCCTTATCATTTACCAGATCTGGCAACCATACAAAAGAGTTTTTTCCTGGACGCTGATGCAGGGACCATACCATTTGATGTGGGGACTAAAAATATAATAGGTGTCCCCATTAGCCCCTGTTGATCCCCATTAGCCCCTGTTGATCCCCTTTCAAAGGGGAAAATATCCCCTAAAACACTCTTTTAGTTCAAGTACCGGTACAATTTAGGTTAAAATATCACTAAGTGTAATTACTGAAGATCACGTCATGTGAATAGAAAGCATAATATGATGTACCGGGTATTCAGCTAAATTGGTTCGCACATTTCAATGAGAAAAGTATAGAAGTTCATATTTTAAAAAATGTTGGTCTTTTTTTTGTCATTCTCTCACTGGTCAATTGTAGAATTAGGATCCCCGTAGGCCTACCTGTAGTATCTGCCTTCAGCGTTTAATTAATTCAAAATAAAACTATTTGAACTAATCGGTAAAGCACCTCAAACGGAAATGTTTTCATGAATACTTCACCCCAAGTAAGGTTTAGGTAGCTTACATATCAACATTATTTATTTATTTATCAACATTATTTATTTATTTATCAACATTATTTCGTTCAAAACGTAAGGCCAATAACCATTATTTTATAATTATTTTATTTCTTATCTAAAACAGTTAGCCTATCCGTTGTTGTTATAGTTGTTTAATATTGTCAAAATGATGTGATGATGGAAACGACCATAAATTTATTTCAGGATGAACAAATAAATCCATGCTTTTGTGAAATAGGCATATGTCATTTGAAAGTAGGCCTATTTGATTTTCTTTCCTCCAAAAAACAAGGTTTCAATGAGAAACAATTTTCCTGAAATTTCCGATAAAATAGCAAAATAATTTAAATAAAAAATTTAAAAAACACGGGCGATACATCTAGTTAACGCCATCTGTAATTGTTACTTTAGTTACTCACTCACTCACTCACTCACTCACTCACTCACTCACTCACTCACTCACTCACTCACTCACTCACTCACTCACTCACTCACTCACTCACCACCACCACCACCACTCACCACCACTCACTCACTCACTCACTCACTCACTCACTCACTCACTCACTCACTCACTCACTCACTCACTCACTCACTCACTCACTCACTCACTCACTCACTCACTCACTCACTCACTCACTTACTTATTGGCACTTGTACCCCAATATTTATGACGGGGTGATGGTAATGGCAATGTTTACCCTTTCCATTAGTTGGCGTCCCCCTCCCCAATTTTTGTTTATTCTGATCAAATTATTATATTATTTCATTTATATTGTTTGTTTCTATTACAGACATTTATTATTTATTTTTCTTTTTTTCTTTTTTTTCTTTTTTCGAATCAACCACAATGATGTACGGGGAATTTAAAGGGAAGGTACAACAATTGGTAATGACACGGTTATCAATTAACGAAGCGGGCAGTATTGTCTAAAACTTCACTTGGTGTAAAGGTGGTACAAGTATCAATCACGTAGGATGTCAGGCTTTGCTTAGTGGAGATATATTATTGACTTCTTTAGGGTACACCATATATTAATCTCTTCTTGGAAGAAGTGGTGGCTTTGAGAAAGAGCCGGTTGGTTTATTCTCAACGTCTCCTGACGACGGCTAGAGTAGACTATAGTCGAAACGTTGAAATTAAACCAACCGGCTCTTTCTCAGAGCCACCACTTCTTCCAAGAAGAGATTATTACATGGTGTACCCTAAAGAACTCAATAATAGTATCAATCATCAATCATTATTACATGGTGTACCCTAAAGAACGCAACAATAGTATCAATCATCAATCATTATTACATGGTGTACCCTAAAGAACTCAAAAATAGTATCAATCATCAATCATTATTACATGGTGTACCCTAAAGAACTCAACAATAGTATCAATCATCAATCATTATTACATGGTGTACCCTAAAGAACTCAAAAATAGTATCAATCATCATGAGAAATGATTCTGTCTGAGATTCTTTCATCTTTAGGGAATTAAACAGAACCTGTTTTGTCGAATTTACATGAAGCATAACAACATTTAAATTTAAAACAAATAAAAATAAAAAACATGTTTGTTGTTCGTCGTTTTCTATAAAACATGAGCACCTTTTGGGATGAAACGTTCCTAGATTATTTGGATGGTGTACCGTACCGTACGTTACAAAATACCAGTATTGTACAGTACCTTCCGTTTCATAAATAAGTTTACATCGGTGATTTTGAACCGATTGTATATCAACTTGATTTTCATCACAACATGGACCACTGAAGGTTGTGCGATAATATGGCGTTAATACGAGGTTTTGTTTGACGGCTAGTACAACGGCAAGAACAGGCAGAATTTGTGGTGGAGATTACAGAAGAGTATGGATGAGGAGGAGAAGGCTATAACGAGGTGAAGGATTTGGAGGACTGAGAGGCAGGGAGAGAGAAGACAGGATAGGATGGAGAAATGACGAATATTAAAGGGGCAGTATCGTCACGATCAGAGCAGACTTTCAACAAGGCATGGAATCGGCTGTCCTAGTTTAAGATGAACACAGTGACTGCAAATTACTGGCTCATTTATGCAGCAGAAACGGTAATACGACCTTATCTTGGGAAATTATTTTCAGTCATTGAGATAATCTAAAACAAACAAACATTTTCGAAAATAAACAACGACAGAAAAAAACGAAGCGATTTTGATTAGAATCTTTGAACTGGTTAGTACAATTACAATATCTATAAAGGATTTTTATTAAATAGAACTTAAAACTGTGTTAGATGATCCCATCTGATTTTCTTTAAAGAACATGTAAATATCATGATCGAATTACATGCATGCTAGTGTTAAACCTAACAAACATGAGACACGGTTAGGTTTTCCCGGCCAATTTCGGAAAAAATCATTCAATTTGATACCCGGCTCATTCAATTTCGTTTGAAAATAAATGCTCAGCTACATCAGCATTCAACAGTTAAAAAGAGTCATTCAATTTCAACACCTGAGCATTCACTCGACAAATAAGATCATTCAATTTCAACACTTGAGCATTCACTCGACAAATAAGATCATTCAATTTCAAACGGTCCCTAAGTTCATTCAATTTCGTCAAAGCCAGCAGCAACAGGCTGGTCGACTATTCAATTTCATCACTGAGCAACCATTTTCCAAATGTGTGCATTCAAATTCGTTTCTGTGATATGTGCTTTCTGGTTCGTATTTGCCTATAAATAAAGGCAGGATATTCTGAGGAGAAATTATTTCTACACTAGTTCCGAGTTATACACCTCTCAGTAAGTAGACTTGGCAGACACTCTCGGCATCAAGAGATCTACCGCAAGGTCCATCGTGGCTACATACTTGCGTACCGGTCGTCACGAGAAGTTGCCTACGGGAGGGGCACACAACACCAAGATAGATCAGGAGATGCAAGATGAGCTGGAGCGATTGCTGGACGACAACCCTCTACTAACACTAATTCAGATGAAAGATGAACTCCAACACTCTCTACCAGACAAACCAACCGTGTCTCCCAGCACTATTGCCAGAACCCTGGACGGCATGCTCATGACCCTTAAACTCGCAGAGGACGTGCCTGATGCCCGCAACTCGCCCAGAGTACTCGATATGCGTGTAGAGTACGCGCAGTGGTTCATGCAGTACGGAGTTGTCGGCCACTGCGTGTTCATCGACGAAACTGGCTACAACATATGGACGAGACGCTCTTTTGGAAGAGCCCCTCGCGGTATCCCAGCGAGACGCGGTGTACACGCACGACGCGGACGCAACTGCAACGTAACATTTGCTGTTTCTGGGGAGATTGGTCTTGTACACCACCGAATAGCCTTCACCAACCTATAAGCCTTTGAGACTGTTACGAGAGAAAGATTTGAAGAGTTTCTGGCTGACACAGCTCGTGAGTGCGAAAATATGTTCCCTGCAGATGAGCCAATCTTTCTTGTGTACGACAATGCCAGACCCCATGTACGCGCCCAGCTCCCAGCAGGAATCAACCAGCGGATCCAGTTGAAGCGTCTACCACCCTACTCACCATTCCTGAACATGACAGAAATGGCCCATTCGTTATTCAAAGCTGGTGTCAAAAGAGATTTGGCCCTCCCAGAATGGCAGCTCCGAGTAGGGGACAGGGACGCAGCACATGAAGCAGGAGTGAATCTTCAACAGTGGAGGGGTGATCTCATTCAAGAAGTGGCTCAACAGAATGTGGGACAAATAACTCATGAAAAGTGCGTGAGATGGTACAACAACAGCCAAACTTACATGCCCAGATGCCTAGCACGTCAAAACATTGAAGGTTAAAGAAACCAGTTTCAGATAAACGTAGAATTATAGACGAAATAAACAGAAAAAGAAAAGGACCTGTGAAAAAAATCCACAGGGAAACAACAACAATAATTAATTTTTATAACGATGCCCCCTTATAATTATAAACCTTTGTTTATAAAAAAAAATCATTTGTTAATTTGTAATTTGACATGGTCTGAACATAAACGAATAAAGAAGACGACCAAAAAAATAAGTAAAGACCAATGTAAGCAGTAACAAGGCAAGAGCAAATAATTGTGTATTAATTTCATACTTATGGGCCATAAGTTTTTTAACTTTATTTAACTGCCTTTTAGAAACAATATTTAAAGTTTAGTCATGGGGTAACAAACGCAAAAGGAACAATTATTGCAATTAAGACAAACAACAAGAATTAAATGAAACTCAAAACATAGAAACGCATAACACATGGAACAAAAACTGCCAGTAAAAGAACAATTGCTAACTTTAAACTCAAATAAGCCGTATCATACTCATGTTGAATTTGAACGCTCAAATGTTGAAATGCATTGCCCATAAACGAAAAAGAAAAGAAACAACAGCTACAAAATCCTGTGCGCTTCGATGACTCTGAATTTGATTGCACCTATTGCGAAAATGTGGTAGATATTCAACATAAGAATGGTGATCTTGTAGTTTTGAATGCCTATAAACGAAATAGAATGAAAAGAAAGAAATCATGTGTGCACGAAAACGAAATTGAATGCAATAATATCGAAAGAGAAACCCTAGTTGGATTGAATTATCAAAATCGCGTGAATTTGAAAGCGTGTTGATGAAATTGAATGATTTTTTTGTTGAAATTGACCGGGAAAACCTATGTTATACACTGGGAAACCAGAGAAAAGTTTTCAGGAACATAATTCATTGCATCGAAGTCGGATAGAGGAGACAAATCTAAACGAGAAATAAAGTTGGTGCCTCAGAGTAGACGTCCTGTATATTCAAAGTAGAGTCAATGTGAAATTTCTACATAAATGCTTCTGGATCACAGCAGACAAACACAAACTGCTCTCCGGCAAAACCTATACATGGTGTTATCTGACTTTCTAGAGACGTGTGTGAAATCGGCACCTGCGAGGTACTCGGTACACGCGCTCTGACAGTGATATTTTCGTGGAGATTATAATTAATATCGTAGCGTCGCTGCGACACAGCGAAATGCTACAGTAGTCCCGAGCCCGCCCGTCTCCCCAAATCGAAACTTTTTCTCTCTCTCTCTCTCTCTCTCTTTCTCCTTCTATTGTGTATTTTTCACGGCGTCCTTCGATGGGACTCGCTTTGCTGTGGTTTTGCCGGCATGCGGAGACGGGGGATTACAAAGTTAAGAATTAATTGTATCTGTCTGACTGGGAGAAGATTCAGGGCTAATCTCCACTAAACATTCGTTTTGGGATTTTTTTCTCCATTTTTTGGGTTGAGTATGGGCACCAAAAGGCTTAGACCCATATATAATTGTAGCGGGTTACAAATTACAATAGGCTAGTTAGTATTAATTTTTATTTATTATTTATTATTTTCTTCATACACCAACTGAGGTTTGGTCATAGAATCTCCCACATTGAGAAAATATGACAACTCTGGAGAGAAATATCCTATATTGAAGAGACATAAGTTATATTCACACGGGGCAGGCGGGTCAGCACAATATGGAAACACTCAAACGTCTGGTCTCAAGACTAAATCCTTTCAGTCGAGTTCAACTTCATTATTAACGTTTAAAACCAGACTAGCGAATATAAAACAACAAATGGCTTAATTGAAAGAAAAAAATTACACCACATGTCATTTTTCTGAAACCTCAATTACTAATATTTTCCGTGCGAACATTTTCAGGGGTTTACTTTAAAAAGTGTATATCGGCCTATCTTTTTATTTTCAGAAAAACCCAAAATTTGCTTTAAAATAATCTGCACACATTAGGTTGAATAGAAGAGATCTTAAGCACAATGGTTTAAGGCAATATACCTTATACAATTTGTAAAATGTCGGTAAACACATCCATACTTTACAAGACTCAAGACAGATGTGCAGAAACTAAACTGTGAGTGTTTTAGCTCATTTTCATGTGTTATTATCGTGAAAATAATGGTAACAGATAATGTCTCAGGTTGTTTGGTGCCATCACCAATGTCGAACTTAAGTAGTTTTGTAATCAGTTATTTAGCAGATGTGTACACTCCCTTCAAATAGTTAACGATGTTGGTTAACACTTTTTTATGTAAAATAGAATAAATTGAATTAGGAGAACATTAACCACAACTTTGACCGTTGGGGTATACGTGAGGTAGGAAAGAGAGCAGTCATTGGGAGGGGAGTATACGACAGAGGAAAGAAGAACAGAGATAAGGAGGATTTTGGAGTATACGTATGGTAGAAAAGAGAGCAGTCATTGATAAGGGAGTAACGACAGTAGGAGGGACAGAGATAAGGAGGAATTGGGAGTGAGCATTTATTAAACAAAGTTTATAGTGGAAAGTGGAGGGAGACAGACAGACAAACAGACAGGTATCGACGCACACAGACGACGTGAGAGTAAAAGCGACACAAACATCAGGGACCGAGACAAGGAGGGGCAGATTAGCTGACAGAACAACACCCGAATAAAAAAGGTCGTAGACCTATAAATATGGTTGGGGTTGATCTGTTTCTTTGTGTGTATCACAATAGGGGCCTATAGGACATGGTATTTCTCTCAAATTGCACTTTCAGACACTGGTTCTACGAAACAAAGGAATAATACTGAGAACTGATAACATGTTTATGTGGTAGGCCGAGGATGTCAAACCGTGAGTGATGACCTTAAACTTAAACGAGCTTTTGATAACTGCCTGGGGATTTGCATGGCCGATCAACCGGAGATAAAGTCATTAAACAGAAGAACAAAATTGCGCTTAATGGTCTGATAGGGCCTATGATCAAATCACACTGATAAGGTGAGATTTCATGCGTCTCCAACACCGATTTAAGACTTCAATTTGCGAAAGCCAATCTGTGTTTTTCGTTCAAAATGCAAAACAAAGCTTTATGCAGTAGGTAACTAAAGTAACTATAGGCAGGGATACCTACTTGGTGTTTGCCTTCATGAAAAAAGGAAACTTATCAGTGTTTGCCAAACATGCACTTGACAGCGAGATATAAAGGGGCGAGTGTTTGTTTTGGTTACTGGACACGCCAACCCATCCCAGCAGCACCTGCCCTGGCTGGCTGGCTGGGCTGGGTACCGAGATGACTCGGCTCCGTATGCAGTGGTCGGTGTTTTGCTTCTATACTGTCTATACTTCTGGGTATGGGTATATAAGCGAGAGACGCGCCTCTTCTGATTGCTCCCCTGCGATCGCTCCTAAACACCTTGCCCTTGCCCAGATCACACCGATTTGCCGCAAAACACCAACCCTTCACTTTTTCTCTCTCCCTCTCGCCGCGGATCCGTATACAGTTTGGAGCATCATGACCTCCTCACAATGATTGAGAGTTTTCGCACGGATGCACCAATTCTCCTGACCTAGTCAGCGGGACCCGACCGCTTGTTGGGCGGCGTTCTGCAGCTGCCTACGATCGCCACAAATAATGCAGAAACATCCATAAAATGGTCGGGATTTTTTGTCTGGGACAAATGAAGTTGAAGGCAGCACGCGTTTCACGTCTTCCGCTCGGGTTGGGTTGCATTGTACCGTGCCGTTGACGGTTGGACGGCGGGCGGCCCCAGCTACTCTTTGTCTCTTCGCGTGCTTCTCGTGCGCCAACACGAGACATATACAATCTATATATTGTTGTCAAATTGCACCATTACGCAGTGGGTGAAGGAGGGAAGGCGGAGCAAGGCTACATATCGTCTTTCTTAACTGTCACAAACTAACAAGCCGTGAGACGGGTCAAACGACCCTCCCACCCCCGGGGCTAGCGGGCGTGCTATCCAACCTCGATCCTGGCGGCGGCTCGTGTGTGTGCTTAAAGCGATAGTCCAGTCCCCAGTTGCTAATAGGCCTATGAGATAACTAATGATACAATTAACCCCTGGGATACAATTAACCCCTGAGTTGTATGACAATACTATTGTCTGACGTCATTTGTAACATATGGCTACCACATAAAGGATTCCGTCCACTTTCGGTCTGTTAACGGTCTGGACATATTATAGGCTATATGCTAAGTCTGTAACATATCTTAGAGCCAGAACTTAGGCCTTTACACTTTTGGTACAACGTCCGTACATGCACCCATACCTCATAAGAATCAAGATGTATGTATAAAAAAAAACAAGCAATGAAAGTTTTAGCTAACTTTATTGTGTCATTATTAAGAAAATAGTGAAAATACATTTTCCCCGATGATTCATTCTTTTGTAGAAATTAGGTCGGAAGACGAAAAGTTATTTGCAAAATAATTTAATTAGTGTACTAACTCTGCATACCACAGGGGATGTTTGATACCATCTTCAACATTGTACCAAGTAGCCTAAGTTTCATGTTGGCCTAAATTATGTATAAATAAATAAATAAATAAATAAATAAATAAATAAATAAATAAATAAATAAATAAATAAATAAATAAATACGGTAACAATTACAGATGGCGTTAACTAGATGTATCGCCCGTGTTTTTGTATTTTTTATTTAAATTATTTTGCTATTTTATCGGATTCAGGAAAATTGCTTTCTCATTGAAACCTTGTTTTTTGGAGGAAAGAAAATCAAATAGGCCTACTTTCAAATGACATATGCCTATTGCACAAAAGCATGGATTTATTTGTTCATCCTGAAATAAATTTATGATCGTTTCCATCATCACATCATTTTGACAATATTAAACAACTAGGCCTATAACAACAACGGATAGGCTAACTGTTTTAGATAAGAAATAAAATAATTATAAAATAATGGTTATTGGCCTTACGTTTTGAACCTAGCAGGTTCTTTCTCAAAGGCAAAGTGAGACAGAATACAAACAACATACACACATAAACGCAAGAGTGGGCAGAAAGTATGTAAATGCACGCATACAGAGTGAAGGATTCACACTTATTGCGTTGTGTCACTGACGACAAAACAGTGACAATAGAAACTGATCATTTCATTTCATTTATTATTCCACTGGGGCAGAAACAATCACAAACACAATTAGAGAAAAATATGAAAATATATGAAATACATGTAGGCTACATGACGAAAAGAAGGTAAACATCAGCTAATGATCCGTTTCGAATTTGAATTTTTCTACATCCATTTCAGGTTATAACTTCTCATGATGATTGGTAGTATTACATTCTAAGCTTTTAGATAAGCTTTTAGATAATAATTATGTCCAGTTTCATTTAATTACCAATAGGGTATAGGCCACCTTTAATGTTATTCACACACCTTCGTTCATGAATGGCCCGCACGTGGCTCGACCACAAACTGGAGTAATATCACCCAGTCCACGCATATAGTCCGTTTGCTGCGTACTCCTATCGGCCACACGCGACCCACGCGAGCCCCAAAGATAAACTAACTAATTCCCCATCAGGTGACGAATGTTGACATATTTACCCTCGGCTGACTGCTCGTAAGTCTACGCACGGTGTAGAAACCAAAAGGGTGCCGCTGGCGTGTGGGGACTAAAGTCCATGAGGACGCCATTATTCGTTCAGACGAAATCACACATTACAATATTGAAAGAGCCTTATCTGGAACAAAACGCAAGTTAGGTTACTAGACCTGTGTCAACAGCTGCCGAGGGAACTACAGGAAACCAATGTCGACAATTATTTAATCAAAAGTTTTTAGTTTTAAAGAAATGGCCAAAAGACGTAACTGGCTTCACTGAAAACAACATGCGTCAGGACACCATATATGATGTGTAGATCAGCAATACATGCAATGGAACATCCAATAAGCCACTATACACACTATTGCTGATCTCGAAATACATAAATGATCACAGTTTTACATAAAACATAAATAGTGTTAGGTTGATGATTGTACCACCAACATCCCTTGAATATATTTCTGTCTTGGGTGCTGTAATTTTAGTAATATTAATGAAATAATTTCCAAATGAATTTCTGTAAAGTCAGGAATTCCTCGATGGAATGAATACAAGCACTCTGAATGCATTTCATAAATTTCCTCGTTAACGGCACAATGAAACATTTAGTCGAAAGTGCATACTGGCAATAACGGCCCCACTGGAATCTCATTTCCACCCCCATGAAGAACGGGTGATAATTATTATAGGGGATTACTGCGAAGCATGTAGGCCCATTCCATTTGCAGCGCAAATTCGACAGACGAATCTCCCTCCAGTGATTTTTATCTGTAATCATATAATCGTCGTCTACGTGGAGACACCGCACTGCATGTGATGTTTAGCTGGTTTAAAACAACATGTCAACCGTCAACCCAGATATTCGTTTGTTCTGACAATATTACAGTTTATGCGCAACCCATTTGAGAACTGATAATTATAAATAACAAGGCGTTAGTCATCGAATTTACTTATTTTTCAAAATGAACTCGGTGTTTTTCAAAATGATAATAATAGTGATTTTGGTATACAGTGAAATTGGGCTCCAATTTAATTACTGAAATGGGGATTTAAGTATTTGATTTCCACAATGTCATATTGAAGAGAGAAACAAAAGATAGAAAAAGGGAAAATGAGTAAGAAAATGCAGCAGAATAATGTCATTGCCCTTTTATTATAAACAAATCAGCTTAATATAGTCGGGTAATTCTAGAGTCACTGATGATAACAGCATCTTAATCCCGACCACTTTGTCCAATAGGTCAATGAAATTGTTAAGAGGTTTATCTGTAATTCTGATACTGGGCCGGTAAAAACCATTCATCTTAATACAAATTTACTATTTTTGTTGTTGAAAATCCTATTTTTCTCAAGCTTATGCCGCTCGATAGATGGTTAAACATTCAGCGAGAATCTAAAATTTAACAGAAGATAAAATCTGTCTCAGAGCAAGATTTGCCATGTCAAGTGGCGTAAAATGTTTGTCAAAGGGGGAGGGGTGGATTCCACATTTCAAATTCCAATGACCTTCCCTGAACCTCAACCACATCCGAATTCCCTCCATAACCTCAACCCCAGTATACCGTACTATTTTGTATGATTCAGTTTAATTTCAAACATTTGGTTTAAAAATAAATAACTTATATGCCTATATATTAGATTTTTTTGGGAGAATTAAAGCGATGGTAGACCCAGAAAAATCCCCTGAGATTTACGTTTATAAACGAGAAACATAGGTCTACCATGGAAATTGTTTTATGTTTTGACGATTAAACACCTTATGACATCAATCCGTATGTAACATCGGTAGTAGCAAGCAGTTTGATTATTCATCAGCAAGAGTACTTTGAACTGAACGTATGTTTTTGCATGTCAATACGAATATTTAATAAAATTAAGGATTTTTGTTGATCTACTTTATTCTGCGTGGCCACAATCATTACAGCCTTTGGTGGATCCGAGGGGTTGGGAATATGCCTCTTTACCAAACGTTTGTTGTTGTTGCTGTTGCTGTTGCTGTTATTGGTGCTGTTGTTGGTGTTGGTGCTGTTGTTGTTGACAGTGTGCCCCTACTTTTTCACTCTGGATCCGCCCCTGAATCATTTCGAGTTTTTTTCTTGCGGTACCGGTACTGAACATCTCAGCTTTCACACATTCTAATTGTTACCACTCCATTTGTCTGTTATCTTTTACTTCCATCATTTTATCTAACATCCATAGCAACCACTTCACCAAACGATTATTTTCGGCTGGATCATTTCTTCTATCTCTTAATTACCTAAACTAACACCCTACTGTGTGTGTCTCTAGTCATACGGCCACCGATTTCCTTCGCTTATTGATACATTATTGGATTATCCTTACCATAACTATATCGCTTTACCATTAACGGAGTTGCACAGCAAATCATTATGCATGATACCCGGCACGTCAATCACGCGGAAGCTGTGCCGTCTTTAAGCCAATCACAGAGCGTCGTTACGGTCTGACGGCAAACCAGGGCACTGACTGGTCACCTCAGAGCCGCTCCACCGGCTTACGTCACAGACACCTGTCAGGTCAGCGCATGCGCTTTCATAGCTTACATCAAAGTCCAATCTTGATAATTTAGCGTATAACAAATACACACGATGTGGTAAATACATCGCCAATCAGCCGAATTGGAGTCTATTCTTTATCTCTCCCCCCCCCCCCCATTTTTCTAGCGCATGCCCAGTTATCGTTTTACGCTTGACTTCACCCCAGTATCACCAACACTAGAAGGTTGCATGCATGATGAGAAGCGTGTCTTTTGTTACACAGCATGACAACATCACTTCATTCAAGAATACTTTGTACACGTTGTATATGGGTGGGTTTTTTACTAGTCACTAAACACTACACAGGCTGAATGCAAGCAGGAGATTCACCACACACATTGGATGGACGAATCTGAGTTATTGGCTTATGGTCGAATTTGCATAATCATGAACTGGGGTCCACGATATTAATACCAAGCACAGCCGAAGTTGGGATCAGATTTAACACTACCCGGTGAAGTTGAACACGGACCAACAGTATCACTCACATATACTTATTCCTACCGAACTATGGCTCTTACTCATTTCACCAGTTAAGCAACCCTGGAGCCGGACTCAAAACTTGCAACAACTTTACAGGCCTACTTCAGTATAGAATCAGTCATCGAGTTTTGTAAATTTGTGATTTCTCTCAGTTTGTGCTACGTTGATTAGTAGGTTTTTCATTAACAAATGTGTCAGTCTGTGGACATCAACAAGTAAGAGACCATAACTGGACACTGCAAAGTTTCCTTGTATCTTCCTAGGGCAGCAGCTGAAAATCAAGATGCCACGGTCTTTCTTAGTGAAAGCCAAGGGGAAAAAAGTCACTTACGCACCGGCGATCAGTATGGACGCCGAGGCGAGAATGGTCAGTGCCTTTACGCCAGTTACACCAAGAAAGAAAGGTGAGTCAAACAAACCGAGAAAGTTCTTTTGAAACCCAGTAACTGAGCTTTTATAAACGGCTGAAGGTAGGCCTATTTGATACAATTTGAACTGGTCCAATGAAAATGTTCCCATGATGACGAAGTATCTCCTAATTTCAACAATTAACGGCAACACACAGACATCAACAAATACATTTGTTGGAAGTTTGGATGCAAGTTTCTGAAACATGAAATGCAGATTTGTGTGCTTACTATACGACTTTTATATTTGAATCAAAATGTTAATAGAGGTTGTTCTCCTGAAGGTAATGATAATTGTTATCATCAATCGGAAAGAATGTCGAACCCAACCGCCACATGTCTATTGCATGTGTTTTTAGCAGACGACACAATGGCCAACAGCTCATTGGATGTGCATACATTCATTACTCAAAATCTCCCAAAATATCGTTTCCAATCCTCACTTTGACTACATTTTCCTCTCCTTAAGTGAATCCTCTATCATCTTTTAAAAGAAAATCTGTGAAATTTATCATATTTGGACAGAAAAAGTGGTGGTTGTATTCCCATCAATCTACAATGACAAAATTGATTTTAATCAAAGACTCTCAGTCATGTGATGATGTGTATTAATGGTTTCACACCTGGATGGACACGATCTCAATCAAGATAGTATTAACTTTTGTTATTTCCTTAAATTACTAAATCGTAAGACTGGATTGGGTAAACTAATGTAAATTATCCACGTATGAGTTGCTCTCTTTTAAAGTATTCGACCGCCTGTGATCGGAATTATACAGCTTCATGTGCAATGTCTTTTCTTTTTCTTTATTTTTTTTTTAAATCGAGACACCTTTCCTTACTGAAGAAAACTACTTGAAGGCTATATTTAGGCAAATATGGGCAAATGAAAGATGATTTGGTATATAAATAGCCTATTCAACAATAATTCTCATCTCAATTTGTGACATGAAAAAGAAAAATATACATAACAGCAAAAGAAACGTCACCCCCTAAATTTTGTTAAGTAATTATATTATTAAACATAATAAATATACAATGTTGTGGGATGGTTGGCTGCCAGGTCAACCAAATTTGCCACATTGTGTTCGTGTTACACTCCATACTCATAATATTCTTCATTAAACAAATTATATTAATTATAACATGAAAATAATAAATATTTTTAGGGGTGACGTTTCTTTTGCTGTTATGTATATAAATGTTGTGATTTTGTTCTCTACTTTTAACAACATTTGTTAAATAGTTCATATACGACTATGTGCCTTTTTAAACCTTAAGATTGGAACAATTCATCAGTTTTCAACGCAAGCTTTTTTCACGTTTTTTTCTGCCGACTGCTGAATACCCCACAATAATTTAACATCTGATGTTTCATTACATTAACAGTTAAGCGAGAAGACGTGTGTATACATCGGAATTTTGATGGTGAAAATAGGCTTAAACCGATGCGGTTACAAGAGCTCTGGGGCGGGGACGAATTGAGGTTTATGCTCGGCGTACAATCGTGGTGCGTCTGGTCTCGGATACAGTGGTCAGCGCGAATTGCATTGTATACACAGCTTGCGGTGCTTATCTTGTAATGGCGCGCTTAACACTCAGCCCGGCAGGTGCGTGGTGGTCGGATCCGGGCGGGGTTCCAGTCAATTGCCCTAATTATAACCTCATCATCAAATCAAAGCACGGAAAATCAAGTGGCAACACCACTGCCGTTCGTTTGATTTTTATAAAATCAGGCGGAAGGATCAATCATGTTTCGTAAACATTCTGTTTTGGATATAGTGCAACCTAATTTCAGTACTGGAATTAGAGACACGGGAATGTAGGCCTATAAGTAATATTTCAGAAGCATGGAGTATCACGTTCCGGAACTGATATGATTTGTAGTGACAAATACCAAAAGTGCAACATTTTGGCTCTGGAATGGAATCATATGTCCTTGAATAACAGACGGAATCGGTGAATCAAAGCAAAGTAACAGAAGCAATAGCATCATTACGAAATTAATAATAACTGATATGTCCTGGCCATTTAATTAAATCTCCGAATTGTATAATATGTCTTGTGTGTTAAGAGTAAATTTATGGGAAAATACTCTTCTTTAGGTTTTCACTTTTTGATAGCAGCGATGATTTATCATTGTGACGGCCAGATGGTTTTCTCGTATCTTCTCGTTTATAACCCTATAGGCTATTCGCGGGGTTTAACGATTGACCTGAACGGAACCCAGTGCTTTATTCTGTTGAACGAAATTAACCAACCATCGCGCCCTTTGCAAAGTATAACTTATTAATGCTTTTGTTTGTTAAGAGCAGCTTTGGCTGTGTATTTTTAAATGTCACATCAGACTTAAAATGTCACATCAGACTTAAATCATTATGGTTGCCATGGTAATAACATAAATCCCTATATTGACTTATTATAATCAAACATCTAGCTACACCTTTATCTAGTTTTCTAGTTACAAAATTCAAATTGAGGCATAATTACTTTACAAAATCAACTATTGTATGTGATATTAATAAACGGGCCTTCAATCTAGACGTAGGCCTATATGTTATTTGAGTTTGCATACTAAATTAATGGCAATTATATGGCAACTTGAATGTTTATGCTGTTTTGCATAGCCATATTTGCATAATATTTTGTTATTGCTTTAACGGAAACCATGTACATTTACTAGTTTCAATTTGCAATAAGAACAGTTAAAAGAAACGACCGTTACATTGTATAAGGTGCTGGCATGTTAACAGTAGTCCGTTTTATTTATTTAAATTTTACCATTAGGCCTATTTCAAGCTTACGGGGCAAGCAATTGTATTAAATTTGTTTTAAATTGATGGGTGACTGTGTGTTTGCGTAAAACGAATTGTCACGTATAAGAACAATAGCAAATGAACTTGCTAAGTTACTGCTTAATGATTAAACAAATTCGACCTCTTATCAAGTCTTCAGCAAAATGAGAGAATCGGTTTCGTGTGAACATAAACCGATAAATGACGACTCGTTATCAACACGCTATATGTAGGTTAGAAAGCAGAACACAATTGAACAAAAATATAAAAAATAGTTCAATATAAACACACGGTTTTCAAGCCTATATACACTATTGGTAATATCAACCCAAAACATGATCACAATTTTACATAAAACCAACTTGGTGTACAGTTGATGATGGCATCAGACATCCCTTGAAACATTGCTGTCTTAGGTGTTATCGTGTTAATGAAATTAGTGTCAACAAAATTTAGTCTGAATACGAAAAGTTTAATGCATTTTCAGTATTTTCTCCGGTAACGGCACAATGAAATAAGCTTAAAATTTCATAGGTTGGTTTTTATACATATCTCTTGATTCTAACAAAAATATGGATACATTTACTGACATTTTACCCAAAGTGTATCCTAGCCGTATTGGCTTAAAATGTGTGCATGATCAGAGTCGGTTCTGACACTTTTAATATGGTCATAGGCCTAGTTATTTTATTTTTGGCACATTATTATATGCTAGGCTGCTTCCAGTCTGGAACTCAATTTAGAAACATCATAATCTAATTCATATAATTTATTCAACGACCATGTTATCCGATTATAGTTGTCAATACCAGGTATCAAATTAAAGATAGATAAAAAATTTAAAAAGCCAAATATCTTTATCAGTAGGCCTATCTAATAATAAATTAACTAGATTTTATCAATCGTACACATAACTGAATGAATTTATATTAACCTATTACAAATAAATAAGCAAAAAAGGTAGATATTATATGAATTTAAAAAAAGTGTATAGTTGACCATTACGTGGAGTGCCGCCTATGTATATGGACATGAATTATTTTACTCCCAGTCGAAATGGTGAGCAAAATGTGTAAAGTTCATGATTGCTAATTTGTGTTGCCCTGGTTGGACCACCCATTTCTCAATTTCAAACTCTCGAGGAGAGTGTGTTTATCACGATGTTATGTCAATTCAGTAACACACGATGGTGTGTTCTGTAGGGTTTCACATGCCAACCCACTGTTTGCGTTCATCAAGAATTGTAGTTTTCGTCGTCTCGCCTGCGTGACTTCTAGACAGCCAATCCATTTCACCATTCCGTTTTAATAACGTTTTTCGCTCCCCAGAGTTGCCCGTTAGCAACAACCCGGAGATTGAACGAGCCGTGACCATCGGACCGTATGAGGAGTCTGCGATACCGAGCAAGCAGCACAGCCCGACCGTGAGTATCGATCAGCGGCTGTTGGAGATGACCAGCGCAGCCCGGCATGGTCCCATCCCTGGACCCATCACCATCCTGCCCTGTGCTCTCCCACCGGGATACCCACCACCCAGTCCGCTGAGCAGCCCCAGCCAACGCTGGCCAAGTGAGATATCTAGCTACGACATCCCTTCGCCGCCAGCTAATGGTAATGACAGTTCCTACCTCTCCACATTGTCTATGCTTTATTACTTGTCCAAGTCGTTTTGTGCTTTCAAACACGAGTAATAATCACGGCCAAAATCAGTCGCTTCTCCCGCAATCACATGCCTACAAATCCCACAAGGGCGATTGCGCGTGAGACGGCAGTGCCTGTTCACAATCAGGCTAATTGGGGTATACACTACAAATGTGCACAAACACAATGCAACTACAACACGGGGAAACGACGGGGGTTTTAGTAATGGTTTGAGTGCTTTACAAATCTGTATTACCGCCAACAAGACCCATGGGTCCTCTACACCATGGTAACACCGAGATGTATACCTATCTCGGGGCTCGTTTAGGACAATCTACTTTCCCACGATCGACAACCAGCACAAATCGTCGATGTTTAATAGTCCCACACATTCAGTGACCCTCAAAGTATAGTGCGGGAAACGAATATATCTAATTAGACATGCTGATAACTTATAACAACAATGGCAAATGTAGCAATAAGCACAGCAGGGGGAAACCAATTTGACATCTGCGGGCATTGCGTCCTCACACTGTTCATATGAACTATTTTTTAAGAACAACGCGCCCAGTCAGCGGAGACACAGTTGAGATTGCAAAGGGGCCGGTAATAACTTGAGTCTCCCCCTTGCGGTATTGTCACTGTAGGGTGTTGGCTATAATGTAATCTCAGAATGCACCATTTAGGCGTGTAGAAATGTGGCCACTCATTAGAAATGATGAATTTCAACAGTGAAAAGTTGGTCGTATAATATCCGGGAGAATTCTATAAATCTTCAAACAACATTGTAATGCATTGTAACAATTAACATGTACCCATTTGATTGGCTCTTGATATAATAGGCTAAATTTGTTTAAAGGTTTTGTTAATCATCTCAACTTTCATTTTGATGAACTTACGCACTATATTTTACACATTCTGACACGGGGGATAATGTGAGGCCAAAGTGAGGTTATAGGCCGACATCACATAGTCTATGCCATATTGCTATTTCGGTTCGAATTTATATTTAACCTGATTCTTCTAATTGCGATGACATGGCGGCATGCTCTATAAAACCAATGTGATCGATGCATGGTTACTGGTGCGATAGGTTTGACAAACATGCAATAATTTTGCTTGTATAAATTCCTGCAATCCCACACAAACTCCACCTTCAGGTCTATTAGTCGTTCCCTCTCGGTTTGTTTTGCATCATGTAAACCATTCTAATGAAACTCCCAGCCTAGCTCGCCGTGCTTGGCTGGGTGGCTGATGGAGAGAATCCGAGATCTGACCAGGCACGGACGCGCCCGGCCAACGACTACAGATTTCGTTTGCTTTCTAGAGATATGTCTTTGATCGAGTTATTGCGTGTTAGCATTCGGGCTGTGATTGCTTCGGATATGATCAATTAAAACCGTAGCCACCCAAAGCTGAAAAACAGATGGCAATATGTAGCCAAAACTGGGGCAAGAAATGACAATTAAAAGCTGCGGTATACGACTAGTTGCAAAAGGTGAATGTGACTGTTTTTTGTCTTTTCTTTTCTTTTCTTTTCTTTTTTGGCGGGTTTTCCTCCTAGTATTATGAGAGTAAAATCTAAATGGTGTGAAACACACATGCTTCAAGTAGTAGTCCTATCATTTGTGTAAAAATAGGCCTACAACATATTGTGAACGGGTTTTACATTTTCGAGAACGGAAATTTACCAAACAAAATAAAATGTTGAACACAAATCTACGGTGTTGCAACGATTGGTTAATGTAGTGCCGTTTTGTCGGTCAAAAAGATTTTACTCAAACAGTGACATTCTTCAACAATTCCACAGACCACACAACTGTTTTCTTTATCAATATTTATATTAAGGGTTTCAATTGTATTGGCTCATGTACACTGAAGTTACCAATTAAATGCAACACCTATGGCGGCTTCAACAAAGAATCGTGTTAAATGAGGTTTGATATTTTCTGATTGGATTGGCTAACAGGCGTTTAATCCAATTTCCAAACATAACCTGAATAAATTAACAGGATTCTTTGTTATTTCTTAGGTGGAATATTTTCCTTCCACCTTTATAATTTTCAAATCATTCAAAATTGACGGGAGCTCATTTTACAGATGGTTGATAACTTTACTCATGAACTGGTCAACATGCCTATTATGTCATCACTTTCTCATAAATGACAGATCTCTCTTGTGATGTGTTCCACACGCCCCTCTGTGAATATATCAACATGGCAGCTTTTAATAAAAGCATGATTTAATGCTTTAATATATCCCTCATCTTTTTGTCTTCACAGGTTTCATCAGCCGTGAGATATCCGAACTGCTGAAAGATGGCCGCCTTAGCTACACAGATGTCTACAGAGCGCGCTTCGCACAAATTGAGAAAGACCTCCTCAAGTCTTTCTCGTTGGATGATCTCAACTGGTACCGGGCCAAACTTGGGGTGAGCATCCCTGCATACGTGACCTCCCTCCCTGGAGCAGCGGGGCTCAGGCAGCATGCATTTATGGGTATGGACCGCCCCCCTCTACAGAGAAGGTACTCATCGGACCCAGAAGAGTTGCGAGCTGAGCGAAAGCTCTTCACCCCCTCCCCACCCCTCTGTGGATCCCCTGGCCAACACGGCACTTACACCTGCCTGGACTGTAACAAGGTCTTCAGTACTCCCCACGGACTTGAGGTTCATGTGCGGCGATCGCACAGTGGAAAAAGACCATATGCATGCGACCTATGCCACAAAACCTTTGGACATGCCGTCAGCCTTAGCCAGCATCGCGCCGTCCACAGTCAGGAGAGGTCGTTCCATTGCAAACAGTGCGGTAAAACGTTCAAGAGGTCTTCGACTCTGTCCACGCACATGTTGATCCACTCAGACACCAGACCGTACCCCTGCGAGTACTGCGGCAAGAGGTTCCACCAGAAATCAGACATGAAGAAACACACGTACATTCACACAGGTAAGAGATTCTGGGACAACAAAGAGGGAACTGCTTATCAGATAAATTCTGCTCAGCAAATAATCCAACACAGCACAGACAACCAGGGAAAAGGCATACATTTTGTATGAAGTTCTGGCTGGTAACAATCAAAACCTGCCAAGCAAATTGTCTGCTTAACAGCTGCACGATTCGAATTGATTTAATGCATTAACACAGACATATCAGATATTTCTATCACGACAAATGACGTCAACACAATTTTATATATTTTGTTCTTTTTTTCCTTTTCGACCAAAACTATTTTTCAAAAAGACGTATAAAGACACGGTTTTGAGACGTAAGAAAGCAATTTGCATTCTTTTGACAACAGTCCATGGACTATTAATATATAGGGAAATACGGAAACAAGAGCTCATGGACAGACGGGAATGTTGGATACGGTGAAAAATGGTGTGAAAAAGAGAGGAAGGATGGGGAAAGAATTAGGAGGCGTGTAATGCACTTAAACCGGGAAGACAGAAACGAATCCCCCAGGAATTGGGTGATGTAAGAAAAGTGCCCAAGGCAGGAGAATTGGGCATCGATCAGGGCTTGTAGCACCCAAACAAAAATCAATGCGCTCAATGGTAACCCATGCGCTCCCCTCCAATCCCACAGTCCAGGTAACTCATCAATAAAGACCCATTGTTGTAGCATCAGCAGCTTGTTTTCCCTCCATGGATTCTGGTTTCCGGACTTGTCATTCATCTTGAGCCTTTGTCTCTTCCAAGACGTGCATTCCAGGCATGGATGTCTTAAGTCTTTAGGTATGGAGATTCAAACATGAGCAAACCAAAGACGTCAACAATTTTTTAATTAACCTACAAGACTAGACCCCTGTTCTCCCATTGTTAAGATGATGCTCATTAAAGATTTAGGGACTCTGTTTTGGTCTGTAAGATACTCTCAAGGCACAGCCTAAAGGCGCAAACCCTATACCTGTAGCTGATGAAACACCCTACATCCTAGCCTATACAATTTTAACCTTATTCATTAGTCACCCTTTTCCAAACAAAAACCAACACACAAAGAAATACATTTGAAGGCCTGGAACTAACATGCAATCACGACTTTTCTAAGATTTGTTGTGTTCATTCCGTGAAAGGGGTTAACCGCAACGTCTAAATCTCAACAAACCCCCCACCCATTGGAAGATGAAAAAAAAACCGATAAAGCCGTGTAAAATAGGAGGAATGACTGAACACTGGCGTCTCTCCCTTGTTACACTTTCCTTTTAATAAATAGAACAAGTTAACAAGTTGCCTGTTGCACCAACTCCACTGCAAATAGAGCTATAATCAGTTGAAGCAGTTGAATTAAAGTCAGTGAGAGGACACAATGGACCTGAACAAAGTCTACTTCAAAAGCCCTTAATCTTCTTAGAATGGTATTAAGCACACAGTACACTGCTGCAAAACAAATTGTGGGGTAAAAGACGGTCCGTCTTCATGGAACAACAATGCTATATTTTCCAAAATCTTCATAACGCCCAAACAAAGTTCAACGTCCAACTGTTCTTGAACATTTTAATAACCCGCAATTTAAGTAATTTTATTCGGTCAAATTATTTATAAATAGAGCTATACATATTCATAACATTTTAATAACACAATAGCTACAGATCAACAACCATAATAATGTGCCAAAAACATACGTTAGGCATACTTTTAAACCAAGCATTGAGTAACAATACTAAGTCACTGATAACCCGCAATTTTAGTAATTTTATTTCAAATTATTTATAAGTACAGTTACCGTACGTATAAACAATAAATATGCTCTAGGCTACAGCGTTAATTTAAAATCCACGTTGTCTAATGAACTTGAACGTGTGGGGGCTTTTGTTCAAATGTAGGCCTATAACTGCCAGAAAGTATCGGACGTGTGCTGGTTTACATTTGAATATTTTAATATTAAATGCACATCCAACATCACCATCAGCATATTATGTGAACACTATAGTATTTACATATTTTATTAAACATTTATACAATTTTTGGAATTACAAATTTCATATAATATTTAATGATTGTTGAGACTTGTGAGAAGTCAGAAAATATAATCCCCGTTTTCTCCCATAAAATGTTTTTAAAAAATTCAGGTTGGTGATCCCTTTAATTATTTCTTTCAACACGATGGGTTCATTTAACAGTTACTGAATATAAAACTGCTGTGAATGCTAAGCACTACCACAGGAAACAGCTTAGTTGAAGTAATAAAAGGAAATTCGATACATGAAATAGTCATCGGGTGCCAAACTGAAGTGGGTAATTCAGGAAGCGATTTGCGCGATCTTTAAGTGGCAAGATGAGCATCGTTTTCCGTGGAGGATGAAGATTGGCAAGTCGAAATGATGACAATTGGACGTTGATCTACAGTCACTCATGATATGATTCCCGTTATGCAAATAAAAGATTGTATACCGGGCCCAATGACGTCATGATCGGTTAATGACACTCCAGCCATGTTGATTAGTTGTAGAGCTGATATGATTACCGGTAATATATCGTTTACAATTGTATGAGGTTAGAGGTTTCGTTTACTCTTCACCATGTCAGGAAGATGACAGTAATGATGTCTCCACTAGTAATTAGTTCACCGTTCTACTTCCTGTAGCAAACCCCAAATCATCCAATATTAATGGCGGCTTGTCTCTGTGTTTCCACTACGAGAGTTCTCGCTTCCTTTGTGACTTCATTCAGGCACACTGCCATGCCGTAATAAGGTGGTAATATGGGCAGTGGCTATCCCGTGCGTGATCTCCCTGGAGTCTATCTTGGACACGGTCCTTATGATGATATGACAAGATGATATAACGAAATCTCACGATTTTTCTCGAGAATAGAGAACTGTCGTGACTAACTTCAGAAATACACCATGAGACAAGATAAGAGCCGCGAATTTCAAGTTTCGAAAAGAAAACAACGGACCCATATAGCATAATCATTATCACAACCTAATGATGCAAACAGTTTACGGAGGCAATGATGCAGTTGTTTCCTTATATCTAAATTCAATCGTCAGCCACTAGCACCACCGACAAGTTTTGACTCTCATACTGATCTCGTTTAATATGCAGTTTCAAAAGAATATAAACTGTGCTTCCCACGCGTCATTTCATTGAAACATTTTCTTTAATGTTACTTTCAGTTTAAACACAACATTAACATGGACCACCGTACGGCTAGATGAACACAGCTGACACACCTCACAGCCTACCCGCTTCATGTAGGCCTATAACTCATTTAAATTGAAAATATTCGTTCAGCTCGCTATCTTTTCTTTCGAACTGCACGTGCAGATTCTACACAATGAGTCTTTGCTCTAGTCTGCACACCCTCATGTTTTACACGTAATACCTAAAACAAGACCACATAGTCGTAATTGAGTTTTGTGCGTGTAATTTGAATACAGGGGCCCTAATCAACTATAACTACAATGACAAAGAAAAGACATTAGTGGACAATGGTACTGTTAAAAGTGGCAGGTCTGTACTTTTTAAGACAATGCAACTGACACAAGCACATTATAGGGCGGGGTTAGGCCCCTATTTGTAATTACACTACGATACTGAATGTGAATAAAGGGAGTCATGTTGAACCCTCTGAGGGTTTATATAGTTGACATCTTACCCCTCTCTGGGATCCCAGTTCATTTTGATTCTTTGTCAGCGCTGGACTAAGGGTTAATTTGAACATTTGACCTGTACAAACAGAAGATCTAGGATCACCATGAACGATTTAGCATAAAATGTCGGCATTGACAGCCATTGCACGCCCAAGTTACCATGCAATATCTTCAGCGTCTCCTTGGGACTCCCCAAGTAACACGTCTGACTAGAAAGGTTTACACCGAGCGGGTGACGTGAGACATCCTATCTGTGACAACGACATTCCCTCCCGGCAGGTGGCAAACTCGACCGACCGTAACGTCCGCGGCCTAGCCGTAGCTCACCGGACCGTCCTCGCTATGTTCATACCGGCGATTCTACCCACTGCACGGTCCAGCAATGCACGGTTGTATCGGGTGCCGCAGCTGTATAGCATTAGTTACGGCGAGACAGTTCTTTTAATCCCTTGAGTGGCAAACAGACACTTCCTCACCGTCACAAGTGACTTAGCAACTATTACTTAGGAATTAAGACGCCCGTCTTATATCAGCATCTTCCTGATTCTTACACTTGAGAAGTGTTGGCTTTTTTGCTGTTAAATTTGTGCATGCATGAGTCGAGCGCGGAGGAGGCGAGGGGGAAGATCGGGGCAGCTCACAGCATAGTGGGAAGACACCTAGGACTTTAGTAGGAGGCATGCCGCGAGGCTCGCTGCCTACACACGCACCAACGGCCCCCACTAGCAGAACCGACTTTGCACGCTAGAACACCCTCCAAAATTGGTTACAAACCACATTTGCTTTCAAATTTGGGCGAAATCCGTGTAACAGTGCCGTCTTGTGACACGATATCACCTGAAGGGTTGTCGTTTTAACATCTGGCCCACAATTTCGTCTGGAAATGCTGAAGATGGAACTGTCCACTTGTACTTTTATTCACATGTACTACATGCAAAGAACTCGTAAATAATAGGCCTACATCAGTAAATGTTCTTAAAATCCTTCAAATTAAGGTTAACATAAAATGTACATTTTTATTTTGCCTCAAGTAAATCAAATTAATGAAATTTGAATTAATTATGACCTTTCAATAGCATCAATTACTAAACATCTGATTATTATTCTTGTCGACCAGCGCATTGTTAGTCTGCATGATAGGCGGGGTTTTTCAATAATTTAAGCATTAATCTATTTCAAAGGATTTAACCAAATGATATTAAACTGAACTGATGAAATTTAATATTTCATAATCCCACAAATACATCCGATTTAACTAGCCGCAACGACCACACATCACATAATCAAGAACACAGAAATAATCGTTATTTCTGTCTTTCTTCACAGTTTTAACCCAACCCTTCCTTGTTTTGAGAGCAGTAGACGAACTAAAAAATCTACAAATAGCAACAGTGATTTTAAAACCACGTTTATTAAACCAATTAAACTCTTAAGAACAGGTGACATGTACTGTCATATCGATCGAAAGTATTCGAGTGATATCCCAACTGTTTGGGGATGTTTTTAAAACGAGGAAGTTGCCGAGTATTTAAAACTTGATTTGGGCCAAGCACCTCAAATCAGCAACTTGATGAATCAGTATTTGATCAAAATGGGTGTGTTCAGTCAGAAATGTTAGTTTACGTGTCGAAACAATAATGTAGAAACCAATTCAATCAACACTCTGAAACAGTTGGATGTTTCATTTACGGTTTATGATTAACCAAGTTTAATGCTTGTGGGACTTCAGAAATATTCGAGTGTGTGTGTGTGTTTGTGTGAAGTGTGTAGGAGAAGCAAATAGTGAAGTTGTAAGAGAACAGTCACGGTGAATCAAGCCTTAAATGAACAACATCGACAGACAATAATCAACTATTCAATGACTTCAAACGACAGTGACAAATTTCACTCTGTGTCCTTTGTCACGTTCCTTGACTTAATGACTGAAGAATATAACAAAATATGCCACCATGTATAAGCACCAACCTATAGTGTTATGTTTGTCTCGTTTTGAGCCACATAGAACTTGTATATGAAAAGTATGAGGATCGAATATTTTTTGTTACAACTGAAATGATATCGTGTCTTACTTTTGTTCTTCTCTATAGTGTTCAGATAGTCAGATTACTTATTTCTCTTTCTGTTTTTTTAAATCTCATTGTATTAGGTGAGAAACCACACAAATGTCTGGTGTGCGGCAAGGCATTCAGTCAATCCTCTAACCTTATCACGCACAGCCGAAAACACACGGGTTACAAGCCGTTCGGATGCAAGATTTGCGGCAGGGCATTCCAACGCAAGGTGGATCTCCGAAGACACTTCGAGACGCAACATCCCGACCAAGAGAGAACCACATCGTCCATGTTTGGAGTGATAAACATGTGATGTCTTCGTCATCACGGCATGATGATTGGAACATGTTACGAACATGATCGAAAAGCGCAATATAAAACTGAACTTGATAATGGACATGATCGCAACGATGACGACCTTGTGATGTCTTCACTGGTGTGATGCGTGTCACGCAATACGTCACACCGCGTGGTGAAACACACACGCACGCAAACGACAATCACGCAGTGTGTGTGATTCAATATTGTAAACGTGAACTTAAAGGCAGTTGGAGTGTGCCAATGGCACATTATCACTGTGTGTATCAACTATATAGGCCTATTGTGAATATTCGTTGTTGAAATTGTAATATATTTACCAAATATGCATTATACTGTACGTTTATGTTATTAATTGGCTGCACCGACTGTAAGAGTGACATATTAGTACGTTCACCATTGTTCCGAGTTAAATCCAGATAACACATATTTCAAGTTCCCCACCAATTATATTACGAGTTTTAAGAACAGTTATCGGATTTAAAAGGTCCACTTATTGTACAGCTTTCGTAATAAAATCAACATTGTAGGCCACACATCATAAAGACAGTTTTTATGAAGGAATGTAAGAGTGGAGGTAAAGAGAGAATCTTGGAGGGGGTTTGGGGGGACTTTTATCATGTTAAAATGTTGTATATGAAGAGTTAAAAGATGTGTCGCCTGCGTTCGCCATTGAACGGCAGCATTCGTTAAGTTAACGGACATTAAATTTTTCATGGGAACGTTGCTATTTTACTTGAGAAAGTAAACACAAATGCTGTATCATGAAATTACACATTTCTGAAATAAGTTGAGAACGGTTTTACAGTAAATATTTACCGAAATTAATTCATGGTGGGTCCCGTTAGAAATTTTAGAAATTTGTCACATTTTTACTGCTAAACCGAGCTTCTGACAACTAATTAGTGAAATATTTCATTTCAAAGTATGTTTTTCCATTCTAACAGGAAATAATCAATGCAAAAACCAATTTCCAGTAAAACACGGGCGATGCATCTTTAAAACCCTAACCCCCCTAGGTATTCCGAGTAGGAACCTTCCTGAATCCTCCAAAATCCATCAGTGCACTTTTGGAAACATGCCCTTATCTTCAAAATGCACCATGCATTTTCGTTGATCTTTCATATTCAGCACTTATGGCCTGTACTTCTTGCCAGGTAGTAATTTTGTCCCATATGAAGAGGTGAAAGTACCAGTTTCTGAAAGTGCTGAGTTTTTCCAAAAAAGTGCCCCTTGGAGGATTTTGATGAATTTGAGGTGGTTAGGGTTAAGAAAATCATTTTATATTGATTCTGAACTGGGGATTCACTACAAAAGCGTGGGTGATAAAAAAAAAATACACATAGGGCAAATTTCATACAGCTGCTTAGCAGATAAAATTGCTTACCAGAAAAAATTAGCTTAGCAGATTTCTTTGATTACCAGCCAAACTTCCATACAAAGTGTATGCATTTTGGCTGGTAGTTTGTTTTATATTGCTAAGCAAAAATATTCGCTTAGCAAAATTCTCTGCTTAGCAGCTCTATGAAGTTGGCCCCAGGGGTACAGCTTGCCCAATATGAATAAAGTTGACTCCACTGATGTTTTTTAACACCCTTAGTTTTTGCACGATAGGGTCTATAATCATCGACAGTTCATATATGAGAATCCCTAGGTAATTGTGTCAGGCAGCACGGGTTGGGGCGAGAGATTTGTACAAAGATATTTATGAGAAAATCAATAAAACAAAACAATTTCAGTATGAACCGTTATACACAGAGTGTTATTAGTTTGTATTTTGAGCTATTTGTTTTTCTGTCCTATATTTCTTATCAAATAACCCCATGCAGATCACACCAAAAACCCACTTTTAGGCCAAGTAAAAACAAATACCAGTTGATCGTCCTGATTTTTTCAAAAAGAGGAGAATGAGGGCCTTTTTATTTTTTAATTTTTTTCCAAGATGGCCGCCAAGCATTTAAATTCAAAATGGCCACCAATTTTTCAGTTTGAAATCACCGCCAACTAAAATCGGTAAGTTTAAATCAAAAGTCGAATGAATGGTGCCAAGACGAAGTAAAAATACATGAAAATTTTACTCTGTGGACAAGTATAAAAAATAAAAAATAATTTAAAAAAAATGATGCGGCCTCAAAAAAGGATGCGGGCGGGGACGATCAACTAGTATTTTTTTTTACTTGGCCTTAAAGGGAATGTACATTGGTAATTTCCAGATTATCAACATTTTTAATAATTATCTAAAAGTTTACTCGGGATAAAGTTGACATACGAAGCAATCATCCTGAGAAACTATTTCGCCTGAAGTGCTTTCATCTTATAGAGAAAACAGGAATTGTTATCACAAATTTACTCAAAGTTGCCGTCTGGAAATTGTTTTGAAAAACATCAAAAAACACGTTACGGTTGTTCACAGTTTTCTCAAAAACGTGATCACCTACTGTAATGAAACTTTAACAGGTTAGTTTTATGATATATATTTCTTGAAAACTAGATGGTCAGACTTAACGTACGCTAACAAATACCAATGTTTAGTTTTCCCTTTAAACGTAATCCCAAAACCGAAAGCTTCGAAATCGGGCCTTGTGTTTGAATAGCCAGATAAGAATCATATACCCAGTCAGTAACAGGTGGGGAACGAAGAGGAAATTTCTCACACAATATTTTTCTTTCTTTCTCACACAATTATATTTCTGACCGTATATATACATGCGAGATCCATGTAAAATCAATAGCAAGGGGAAAACTCATTAATTATAACCAAGATACAGGCGGGAGAACATTGTGATGAGTACACGCCAGCCCTGATAATGAGTAAACACGGACACAAACCGTAAAAAATCCATCATGTTCGCAGCTTAAAACTGTATAACAGTTTTGAAAAAGGATTGCGGCAGTGCACGACCGCGACTTGATTTACACAATCAAACAAGCCAATTGTTCCAAATAAAACAAGACCATAACAAAGTTATCAAAGATAACGAGCATATGGATGTCTAAAAATTTAATTTATTAACAGAGTGACAATTATGATGGTTTAATAAAGCTTAGATAAGGCATATAAGCATATTTTTTCAGCTCTGAAATAAATTACTGAAAATTGCCTTATAGGCTTGTTTCGTTTTGGGGAAACGTGTATGGTTAGCGGGACGGGGGATGTTTATCGACTATTACAGTTTGGGAGATGGACCTATGACCTACCCCCCCCCCCCCCCCCCAACGCACACACACGATAAATTACACATTTATTTTTTGGAATTTTAAAAACAAATTTGTATTTATGATCACGTGGAAATTGTTTAGGAAAAAGTCAGCCTAACATATAGGCTGGAGTGGGGGTGTCTATAATAGAACAATACAATTGAATAATGTGATGATTTGTGCGCTTTGAATATTTTATTAGGGGATGGTAATTATCGGGGGCCGGGGACATTGTCAATACCGTGCTCCCTGTAGAGGGGGACATGTCTCCCCGTCCCCTTGGATTGCCTCCCATCATAGAGCAAGGACTTGCTCTATGCTATACCATGCATGAATCCTTTTGACATTTTGAAAGAACACAAAGGTTGGTTAGGACCAAGTAAGCAGCGCGAACCGAATAATTCATAATATGAAACAAAAGACAGTCATTAAATAACCAAATACATGTTGACATCCAATCGATCAAACATAAACTTAAGGGTATACCCGGGACGTTTAGCCCATTTCAGGTTTTTCCCCTCAACTCTGTTCACAATGCTCCATATATCTATTGCCCGAGGGGAGACCGGTCAAGTGACCATTGAATAAACGGTCGTGACTTTCGTCACTGTAGAAAGGCTACTACGTTTTTGTTTATTATTATGAATAATTTATGCACCATTATATTCATACAAAGAGATCAGTAGGCCTACCTTCTGCAGTTGAGCTAGCACGCATGATCGAGCATTGTGGCGTGGGGTCCTGGGGATTGACCAGGGCGAATGCCCTCCAAACAAATATGGAGAGTACAACTATTTATTTAAAAGAAACGAACCGCAATATCCCCAAAAATAAAACAAACAAACATATACATGAATGAATGAATGAATGAACGAACAAATAAACAAACAAATAAATAAACAAATAAACAAACAAACAAGCAAGCAAACGAGCAAACGAACCAACGAACCAACAAACCAACGAACCAACTAACCAACGAACAAATAATACATATCTACAATATAGCAATAAAAAAAGCTTCTATAAGCTTGGATAAACAGTTACCTCGCAAAGGGGGTGGACAAACCATTAGCCAGCAGCAAGTTGTTACGCAGTCAGGATTTGCCATTATCTTATTATATAAGTTTTCAAATGGAATATTTACCTTATCCAATGTTTAAAGAGGTTATGTCAAAGGGAAACAGAACAACATACAGTTTACTACCGGTATCTCAACTCACAGTAAAATATTGTAAACCGGCACCTATTTTGTCTCAAATTCAGAAAAACCTAAGGTCCACGGGGGAATTAAATCCGATGGTCCTCTTACGTTTAAAAATCGTCCTTCCTAATATTGCCCTTCCGAAGTCACCTTAGTAAAAAAAACATGTTTAGCGTCCGGGTTTCTGAAAAAAGGAAGGAGGAAGGGCTTTTTATTTTTTATTTTCAAGATGGCCGCCATTCTTTTTTAAATTTCGAACAACCATTGGTTTTTCCACTGTTCAAACACACAATAATGAAAGAAACATGTTGGACATGACATTGAACATGTTTACAGTGGTTTTATTAAATAGTTTGTTTAGTATTAATAAAATAAAAAATAAAAAATAAAAAGCCCCTCCTCCTTCCTTTTTTTCAGAAACCCGAACGCTAAACATGTTTTTTTTTACTCGGCCTTATGTTGTATAGTATCCTTACGATATAACCTCTCAAATGGACAATGGTTAATTATATAGATATTTGCTTTAATTTGTTTATTTAATTTTTTTATTTGTTATAAATGTTGGTCAATTATAAAATTAATTCAAAAAATTCAGCTTATTTCGTTGCACCATTAACAAGAAAATAGTGAAAATGTATTCAGATCACGGCCGTGATACATTTCAATTTTTTAATTCAATGCACGTTTTCTCATAATTAATGACGAAAGACGGAAAGACGGAATAATTCTACAAGACGTTTGGTGCCATGACTAACTCCGTTATAGTGTTTAGATTAGATTATTGTAATCGGTTATTTTCCAAAGGTGTACACTCCATTCAATAAGCTCAGCCAAGATGTGAAGTAACACTATAATGTGTATTGTGTAATTATATTGCGCCATCTATCTAGTGACTATACTATTAACTCCCTAGACATTTTCACTATAAAGTATAAACCCTCCTGTGTCCACCAAAATCAATCGACATGCACTAAAAAGTCACCCATATAGTTGTTGGACTTTGATGGAATTGGTACAATGACAAATGCAAAGTATCCATGGACTGGTTATGCATAGTCCTGATTACATGTACCGGTACAGTATTGAATCCACCAAAATTCAGCAAAACTAGGGGGTGTATTTTCATGGACGAGCATAGCAGAGTCAAGCAGAACAAACCCACGGTGGATCAACCACCCGTGTGGACACAGATAAAACCACTAACAACCACTATTCAAAAGAAGAGACAAAAGAAGAGACAACAGCGGGAAAACAGTTATACCCGTATATTTAGAACCAACAAATCATAAACGTTGTCAAACACTTCGCTTTTTCTTTTTTTTTAAGTTGACAATGGGCAAAGTTTGTTCAACACAATCACAACAGATTCTATGGATTCAAACTCAAGCCTGGGATTTGTTAATGTAAGAATGAACATGGTGAGAAACATAAAGAAGCTCACAATGAGCCCAAGGTATAAAGACTTTTGATATAAGTTGCTGGTATTTCATTTGTTAGCAATCATTTGGTCTTTAACTGATAGCAAACAGTCATTAGGTATTAATCTGTCAAGGTGATTTACCCTAATTGAAATATGATGTTGTGCTAATCATGTCACGGTCGACTGGATAAGATACAGATTAAAACCCTTATAGGAAAGACAACGTACCTACCGTTAGAAATACTTGTTTTTGAAATACACTGCGCGTGTATAATTACTTGTACATATATTTTCAAAATATCCCCGGAAAAGTACACCTCCTACGATATAGCTTCACTTTGTGTGAAGTAGCTACAGTGGCAGTCAACTGAATGTTTTTGACTGTTGAACCAACCGTGTACACCGGGGCGTTTTTTTTAACTGGTTCTGACTGTCGTTTTGACCAACCTCAACAATAGGCCTACAAGATAATCCTTTTACCAGTCAAAACGGACAACTCATTTTGACCTGTAAATTTCTGTATACTTCTCAACCAATGGTTTCGCCTGGAACGGGACTTCAATATCCAAACATCCGGGACTAGCTCATCAAAATTTTAAATCCTAGCATTGCAGCTGAATATTCATTTCGTTATAATTTGGCATTCTTTTTCGATAAAATGAATTTTAAAAACATTTGGCGAGTAAAAAAAAAAACATAATAAAGGCATGATATTATAAATAAAACAAATATACAGATTTTGTTTTATCGAACAAATATTTTAACTGTTTATTCATATTATGTATAGTAGGCCTAACCAATTAGTGTTGCAGAAATCACTTTTCCCACCACTGAGAACGAAGTTGGGTCTATGTTAAAACTATCAAGTATCGGTACAGTCTTGGTAACAACTATACGACACAAGATGTCTTGTAAGCTAGGTAGAATAAAGCACTCCTTTCTTTTTGAAAGAATTCAGCAAATTAAACCTTAAAGATGTATCGTCCGTGTTTTTCGCTATTTTTTCTTCGGAGCATTGCAATTTAGCTTGAGGAAAGGATAATGGTTTAATACTAATAATAATAATAACGAAGACGTTTTTAAAGCGCTCTTACACGAGGTATCACAGTGCTGTACATTATTACCCCGCTCATCAGGCTCATAAATCATTCCTGAAACAATCTCAGCTCCCTGGGGAGTATACAGCTCAATTGCTGCCATTTCGGCGCACATGGGCTAATCAAACACAACAGCCAACTCTGCCCTCACAGGTACCCATTTACCCTGGGTGGAGAGAAGCAATTATGGTAAAGTGTCTTGCTCGAGAACACAAGCACCACGGTCGTAGTTGGGATTCGAACCCACATTCTGACGACTCAGCCATCAGAACACAAATCCGATGTACTAAACCGCTCTCAAAATAATAATGAGAAGCATGGTTTTACAGTAAATACTAATTTATGGTGGGTCCCTCGTAAATTACTTTTGCCATTTATTTTACTGTTAAACCAAGTTTATAATTTATTTTTGAAATATCTCATTTCAGAATATTTGTTTTCCTTTGGAAAAGGAAATTATCAATGTTCCAATGACAACACAAAATTTTGGAATTTGCTGGGAAAACATGGGCGATACGTACATCTTTAATTGGAAATTTTAAAATAACAACAGATTCGAAATATAATGTGGAGCATACGGTAGGCTTATTTGAGGTGAAACTGATGATGGTTTTAATCTTCCCTAGAAAGTGCTGTCTCTTTTAAGAAATGAGAAATATCTTCCAGCTTGACTTTTTCCCTAAATATTGCATTAGAATGAATACACATCTTAAAGAATGTTCACCATTTTCTCGTTAACGATACAACGTAATAAGCTGAAAAAATATCTTGATTCAAAGAAAGTAACGTACTCATAACAGCAGTTTTGCCAACATAACCGATGTTGTACCTTCCCTTTAATATATATCTAGATTCAAAGAAAGTAGCATACTCATAAGAGCAGTTTTGCCAACATTACCGATGTTGTACCTTCCCTTTAATATATATCTAGATTCAAAGAAAGTAGCATACTCATAAGAGCAGTTTTGCCAACATTACCGATGTTGTACCTTCCCTTTAATGTTGTTTGATTTGAAATAAACATCATTCAATATTTGTACTGAACTGATCTTGACATAAATGTCTTAAACATGATTACACTTTCCCAAAATCCAAGCTCCCCCAAAAACCCACGAAACTAAATTACAAAAAATAGGATTTGAAGCTTTGCATGGTGAAAGTACAGTATCAGTAAGGATTACGGTAGCACCATGTAACAATCTCTTTGGAGTTGTATAATACATGTTGGTTCTGAGAAGATCAGGTGGTGAGATAACTTGACGTTTCAAGCAGTACGTATATAACCATTCATGGATGCAGGGGGGAGAGGGGGAAAGGGTGTCAAGTTCATTTTAATGTGTGCCCCTCTTTTTCGGCCACTCTGGATCCGCCCCTATTTGCCACAACCGAACAGTGTCCATCAGAAGAATACAATCAATCTACGTTCATTTTGTAATTTTTAATAAAAAGGCCGATTTCAGAACAGCGTGGGAGCTTAAGAAATGCGTGCATTTAAAAAACTACCAAACAAATGAAATCCACACACAATATCCATCTAAGTGGTTGTACACACCGTGTTGACAGAGGGGCTTAGGAAACGTCTTGGGAGTACGGTAATGGATGGATGAGGGCTGGATTCCACAGAAGAAAAACAAGGAAGACATGAATTGGCATTGCAAATCTGAGGTTTGGTCTCATCCCATTCAATCTAGACAGACCTGATATTTATTCAGTGTCTTAAAAAAGAGACCCAAATGCAGGAATGATAATACTTGCAAGAGACATGAGATTTTGTATTTACGGAGGTTTTACGCAGACTGATGTATTGGTTGTATCAGAAGTCACTCCATTTAGGAACGCTAAATAACATATACAAATAAAAAAGCAATTTTCACCAAAAAACCTTGTTTGTTTTAAAAACAATCAATTATCTTACAAGCTGTCTGAACAATTCTTTTATTTATTTACACAGATATATATAGGTACAATGTTGCTTTTTATACACAAACGTTTTGGTAAATAAAAATAAATCAAGACAAACCTTCATGGGTCCACCGTGAAGGACATTTTTACATTTTCTCTTTTGTGTAAAATGCTGATACAACTCATTATTCTGATACACATTTAGGCATGATCAGTTTGATTTACCACTCAACGCATCTGAATTTTTAATTAAATTTATGACACTACATTTTGCTCAGATCATCAATCTGTGCCAGAAAATATATAGGCCTACTCAATATATACAACACAGAAACAACAACAACAACAATAATAATAATAATAATAATAATAATAATAATAATAATAATAATAATAATAATAATAATAATAATAATAATAATAATAATAATAATAATAATAATAATAATAATAATAATAATAATAATAATAATAATAATAATAATAATAATAATAATAATAATAATAATAATAATAATAATAATAATAATAATAATAATAATAATAATAATAATAATAATAATAATAATAATAATAATAATAATAATAATAATAATAATAATAATAATAATAATAATAATAATAATAATAATAATAATAATAATAATAATAATAATAATAATAATAATAAGTGGACTTATATAGCACACGTATCCACCAACTGAGTGGTGCTCAAGGCGCATTATATTATTACCCCTGCTCATAAGGCTCATAAGGCTCATAAATCATTCCTGAAACCATCTCAGCTCCCTGGGGAGTATACAGCTCAATTGCTGCCATTACAGTGCATATAGGGCTAATCAACCAACTCTGCCCTCACAGGTACCCATTTAACCACTGGGTGAAGAGAAGCAATTATGGTTAAGTGTCTTGCTCAAGGACACAAGTGTCACGGCCGGGATTCGAACCCACATTCTGCTGCTAACACCAGAACTTGAGTCCGGTAAGCTAGACCGCTCGGCCACGACACTCCATTATGATTTAAACATGATCTTCATCAATATTTTGGTGTTTTCACAGGAGGTTTCCATAGCTCAATTCATCCCCCTTTCCCGCCCTGATCTCTCTGTCTCCATCTCTCTTAATACTCCCTCATGTCTACCCAAGCAAAACTACTAAAATCATATGCCATTTATACCCATGACATCCACAATCTCATTTGTGTATAAAATAGCCAAACTTATTATAAATTTATGCAGATCATGTCGCCATGTTCAGTTAGATGTTTTGTCTCCCTTGATCGCAAGATTACTTCATTTCAGTCAGAAGTAATCACTCATCTGCAATTGGATTGATGGTCCGGTGAAACCGGAGAAAATCTTATATCCATGACAATGTAGGAGATTCCTTAAATGTATTTATAGATGGGATTAGTAAACAACTGTTTAAAGATTTTTTTTTTTAAATCATTTACTACGATTTCTTCTTCAAATGGGAAAACAGTATTTCCTTCTATTATATTTTACAAAGTCAAAAATATGAAATCCTTTTTAAAAGACCTTTTTATTTTCGAAGGTCACTTATATTTCTAAATAATATACTATCGAAGTATAGTTATTGTAATAACAATGACTATTACCACATAGGCTTTCATAAAAAAGTTGAGGTTTAAAATGTTCTTTGATCAATATGATGACACATGAAACAGCCCTCCAGTGAAAACAAATAAACAAGAAATTGACTCATAATGAGATAGGATTTGACTGCTCTCATCGGATACAAGTGAATATTTTACTTTGTCCATCTGTTTTAAAGAAAGCATTTAATGACAGAAATATGAAGAAGCTAGTGTAGCACCTGGAGTTACTCCCTGGTGATATGAGCTGCTCTATCTCCTGGAGGAGAGGAAACAACACAGATGCAGTTTCATCATCAGCTGCCGGGCTGAGCCAAACCTGCCACGAGGGTGTGAAGACAGAATCATAATATCATAATCACGTCCACAAGAGTGGCACACAGGGACTGAAGACACAACGACATGATCAATCAATGAGGCTCGGCTTGTTTGACTGAGGTTGAAGAAGCGCCAATCTAGGTATGGGAGAAAGAGAGACACGAGAGAGATCGAGAAAAAAAGGTGTGATGGGTGTGAGATAATAAAGTACAGGGAATGACAGGCAAACAGGCAGACAAACAGAGAGACCAAACTAGAAATAAAAGACAGCTATAAGGGATGGGTGCAATGTAAAAACAGTCAAGCTGCAATAGACACAGAGAGCAAGAATATGATGTATAAAGACAGTACACACTTTGGGTAAAATATCTGTAAATGCACCCATACCTTATAAGAGATATTTACAGAATCTAGTCTTTGAAAGTTTTGGCTTATTGCATTGTGTTTTTAACAAAAAAATAGTGGAAATGCATTAAGATATTATGTGTTCATTCTAAAATGGAATTTTCGTCTCTTGTAGTCAAACATTTAGTTGGAAAATTTATTTTACTAATTCTACTAAAATGAAAGCACCTCGGCACAAGATTTCAAAGGATGTTTGATACTATCATTATCTTTACACCTACTAAAGTAAATGTAAAACTTATCAATA
This sequence comes from Zoroaster sp. YZ-2022, assembly GCA_029582265.1. Lineage (NCBI taxonomy): Eukaryota > Metazoa > Echinodermata > Asteroidea > Forcipulatida > Zoroasteridae > Zoroaster > Zoroaster sp. YZ-2022. The sequence goes on along the minus strand of CM055835.1, from coordinate 22,509,186 downwards.
ACTTTTTATTTAAATTGCCAAGTGTATAGTGGTTTTATAATGAAAGACAAACAAGCAAAGATATACATGTATATAGACAGACAAACAGTCAAAAGCAGAAATGGATGGATGGAGTTGGTAATATATAAGGTAATATATAGACACACAGACGCAAGCACAGTGAGATGGGTGTGACTAGTAAGACAGAATTATTGTATATACAAGACCGAGATTCACAGGCAGTCAGACAGCCAACAGACTGCCCGCCCAACCAACCAACACCCAGACAGACAGAAGACAGCAGCAAGGACAGCATGAACAAGTGTGAGAATGACCACAATCCAGAGTATGGCGGGAAACGACAATCCGACGAACAGACAGACTTGGAGGACCAGAGCAAGATGCAAGACAGGGAAAGAAACAGAGTGATAAGAATGGGGAATATGACAAGCCTGATGATGGAGAGATGAAGAACAAAACACAAGGAAGATGTTTCCTTATTTACTATGCAATCTGCTGATGTAATATTAATGCTGATGTCTTAATACTCGGGAGTTGTTTGAAGGCTTAATTTATTGATGGGCAAGCTGCAATGAATCAGTGAAAGGTATCTCCATCTGCTGTACTGAACACAGACCCCACGTTCCAAGGGCAGAGTTTCAAGGCACATGTGGACAATTTCAATCAATTGCATTTTTGGCAGCATCATATAAAAGGGTTTTGTAAAAGCAGTGATACAGATTTATTTATATAATATTAACATTTTTTTCTGGGAAGGGGGTGGCAGTGGAGCTCTTGCACCCATCTGTCTGTCTAGTCTACCTCAGAACAGAGACTCCTCACCCCCAAAAAATATACAAAATAAGAAAACTTTGCTCAAGAGCCGAGTCAGTAAAGCAAAGTACAAAGGAATATGAATGGAAGACAACTGAAACTGCAGGAGTTGCAAGGCAAAAGCTTGAAATAGAAACTGAAGTTACATGCAAGCTTAACCCTAAATCCCTCCAATAACTCGCTAGATATCCTACTCAATGTGACAACATCTATCAGTTGAGTGCTGAGAGCAACAAGATCTGTCAGCAAGAACAAAAGGTCTTTTGGTCTCTGCTCACTTCAACAATATCTAACCAACCTATAAATATCTAACATAATTTTACGTGTGTTACATTCTATTGTGTTCAGCATGGTTAGGGTTAATAAGAGAACTAAACATGTTGTTGCTCTTCTAATAATGCTTGTGTGGTAATGTTGTTGGAAGAGAATGTTGAGGGTATCTGGTTGGGGTAAAGTGCTATAGTTAGTGGTTACAAGGCAAGAAAATGAAGAGCAAACCTCAAGCAAAGAGGTGGCATCAGGGCTCGCCTAGTTCAATCCTTCTGACCACGTCATCAAGCTGATCCACACTTGAACCCATTTTGGTGAGCAGCATGTCTATAAAGCGACAGGGGTTTTCTTCATTTCTTATTGAGTCTCTAATCGATTGATTGCGTATGGCGAGACTACATGTAAAACAATAAAAACAAAAACAAAATATTAATACAAATTATAACTTATCGCACTTTCCTTGGAATGAAACAATGACACACCAAAATATTACTACAAAAATGCTCAATGACATTCAGCTTGTGTAAATGCTAACTTGAAGGAAACATGTTCAGTCACGATCAGCAAAGTCTGAAAGTTGTTAAAAGTTCAGTTTGTTCCCTCCCCTAATCTAAAGGGATGGGGGCATTCATTGTTTGGTTACAGCACATCATCACAGAGAGATTGATAAATGGTCACAGAGTCCTTCTAAGAGGAAAGGGAAGAGTGATATGACACTGGGCACACTGTGTCCCACATGTTGAATGAATTAGTAATAACTCAATTCCCACTAAGCAAATATTGCATTGTAATCACTAGACACGCAAGGTGGACCCAAGACACCAACTGAAGGGTCGTTAGTCACGAGAGGTATCAACGTTCCACAACAGAAATGGTTGTGCACAGAGTTCAAGATTGTCCAAACCTGAGATCATCCATATAGGGAGACTGTACGGACATTGTCTACACATGAACATGAAAATTAAGATTACAGTGAGGGAAAAATTTTTGTTGGGACACCCACTCCATCTCCCCCAAACAATGTTGTCTTACAAACAATGTTGTCTTGCAAACAATGTTGTCTTGCAAACAATTATGTTGTCTTGCAAACAATGTGGTGTGCCGCCTCATGTGTTGACCCAAGTGCATTGAAAGATAACCAGCAAAAGTTAAATACACACATTTTTTTTGGGGGGTGGGGTGGGGGTGGGGGTTAAGTGTACAAAATATTTTGTCTGTGATTGTAGGTGTGGGTGGGGGCATGAGTGCAAGTAGGTTATTGTTGCTCCAATGGTGGCAAGGGATATGTACCCCCACCCCTCCATTTGGCACATTTTTCCAAATGTGCCTGCTTTCTATTTAAAACCATGGATTTGACCATGCATGGAGTTAACCTCCCTCTCCATTTATCGCACAATAATACTGAAAAAGAGCTTCTCTGTTCATAGCATAAGAGACACTGGATTCCATTGGATGCACCAGCTGATACTTCCATACATAATGGTATTTAAGACAAAGGCATGACCTTGAAGCAGCAGCAATCACATTGGTGGATCCGGGTAGGTTGTGAGAAGATTAATCGGCCCATGAAATCTAATCTTTTCAATGTTCAATCTATAGATTGGTGAAATTCTTGCGTCGGGAGATAAACAATTGATTTAATTTTGCCCTACACCGACGTGTGTATAGCACTGTATACTCAGTGCTTTCCGAGTGTCTGTGAAAAAACTACACAGGCGACTCGGGCGGGATTCGAACCCACGACCTCCTGCTTACTAGTGCAGACGTCTTAACCTCTCGACCACCGAGCTTGCCCGATGACAATTGGCCGGCTAGAATCCCATATAGCAGCGGGTTCCGCGATATACATGTATATAGATTGGTGAATGTTCAATCTAATGACTTCCTGCGTGCACCAAATGATTGTCATCTTTTTATGACAAAATAAATGCAGTAACAGAGTTCATTGGTCTTTTTTAAAGAATTTGATCACCCAGCGGCCATCTTTTTCTCGCTACAGACAAGTCAATGAGACTCATGTCTGAAATAGGCTGGTGCCTCTGAAGTGGTGACCCACTTCATGGTGATCCCCCATATGCCCTCGGGGAACATCACGAAGGAGTGACCGAAGTGTGAAACGACTGAAATGGATGATTTTCTGTATTGATATGGGTCTGTCATCTTTGGATTAAGGCTACAAAATATTGTGTGTTGCATCTGTGATAATTGGTTTAAATATTTAATAAAGTGATTCCTAGATTCAAACTTCCACACAGCTTTTCAAAGATACTACACAGGTGGGGCCTGCTTAAACATCAGTTTGTTTCAAGATTGCTTGGATTGTACATACACGTATCAACCCAAGATAAGGAATATAATCTACAGCTCAACATCACAAATATTTCTCTTTAAGTTCAAGCCTCAAGGATCAAGCACAAATCTTCACTTCATTATTACGTGTCGACACTGGTTTAAATTCCTCTCCCCCATCCCTCCTCCAATCAGTATTCGTATCACAGCAAAGCCTCTCCGATCCACCTGACGAACAACTCTGTCATACCTACCCCCAGACGATCCTGCAAAGAGCAACGACGCTGCAGGAATCCTCAATGAAGATGAGCACATCCCTGTGGCATACTGATGAGGAGAAGTGGAAGAGGTGGAGGCAAATGAGAGGCAGATGGTAAAAAGATGAGGTCCCTGGAGGACAGAGGGATGGAGACTCAAAACACAAGCATTCACAACTGTTGGTGAATCCTTAATAACAACATCATGTGCCGGAATCAACCCATTGCATAAGATTACCTGCATTACAACGAATTAAAGTGAACAAATATTCTACTTAAAAAAAATAACTCAAAGAAAAAAAGGTGCAATGGAAACTCTAGTATGTATCGATTTTCAAATACTGTAGGAGTGAAGGAGAAAGGCAAAATCCATTTGACACGGACATACACATCCATCAGAGATTACAAAACAGATTGGGAATAATAGAATGAAAAATCTCATTTAAATCTCCAGGTGTAAAGAAATGAAAGCTTTCCAGCAAAGTACATCATCAACATGATCGTTGTGACTTTAACATGCTCTGATCAACTCAACACCCAACTTATTATACAGAGTTTGCCGGCACATCTGCAAGCCGGTTTCTTTGTGCGCGTGGCTCCACAATCAATCATCAACCTCTCCTGGGATGCCCTCAGGGGCCATTTTTCACAACCGGGAAGCTGCGCGAGGAGTTTGCCTAGCACAGTTACAACGCCAGTGGGTGGGTCCGGGCAATCCATGGTTTAACAGTTGCTGAGTGAGTCGACAGACAATTCACTGCTCGGGGTAAATTTGCTTTAACATGTATCAATATCATGGCACTGTGCGGGGTGTTGTTTCCAATTCTGCTCGTTTTCGCATCACATGTTAGGGTCATTTTTAGCGGATGGGTGTTGAAGGATAAATTTGCACACAAGACACAGGGGTGGGAGAAACAGGAATGGGGATGGCAGTGACTATTAAGTGACACCCCATACACATCCGCTTAGTCTCAGCATGGGATGTGTAAGAGGTGAATTCCACATCAGTGAAATCTTTGACGACCCATGGGATTCAATATATGTACAAGCTGACAGCTGTAATTGCTTGATTTTGGGATCTAAAATTCCACTGCAACCATGGAGTGTCATCAACACGGTAATCTGATAATGAAAACAATCCTTTTATGGCAGAATTGAAGCAATAGGCCTAAATAGAATTACTTATACTTCAATACTTTCTGACAATGAGCAGATTACGTCTCACTTGTGTTATTAACACTTAATTATTAATTTCCCTGTGATGACTGCATTTAAGGTTAGCCTCTGCCTTTAAAAGACCTGCATAATGCATGTGCCTGAGAAAAGTTTAAGGCTTTAAAAAGCTACATTACTATGGGGGAAAAAACAATTTCAGAAAAGATACTCCAACCTCCATACAGATTCTTTCTACAAGCCTTCTACCGTTACTTAGGATATGCACCAGGAATTTTGGGGCCAACAAGTTGTTAATGTAATGAAAAATAAAACAAAAATCACAAATTTAATGATAGACCCATTTAGACCGATAAATGGGGGGCGGGGGTAACTAATCGCACTGATATTCATCATTAAATAAAACATACATGTAAATGAAACAAACCCAAGGGAAACAAAACCACCCAAAACGATACTAACATGTACAACAAATATCGCAGAGTGTAAATCTCACCAGTTGATAAATGACGTGAAGATACACCCATTAAGAAAACCCAAGAAACTTTGTATCTCATCTTATAATCATTATTCATTGTGTAAGCTGTGAAATAATACAAGAGTCCCCAGGTGAGTGTCTGATGGTACAGAAGTACGATGTGTGAGAATGTGGCAACAAGGGTTATCTGTTGTTGTCACCCTGGGCTTTAGAGTTAGACAGTCTTGAGTAAAGTGACTTCCTCAGAAGTGATGGAGCTCATCCTTCTTGTGGGAGGGGATGGCGGGAGTCTTTTGAAAAAGGCAAATCTATTGATACAATGCAGGAGTAGGGTGAAAACAAAAATGGGTTACCAAAAAGGGGAGAAAACAAAGTTACATGCAAGTACAGAACACGTTTTTATTTTTAATGGGAGGGGAGCTTTCTTAGTTACATGTTATACTGTGTCAATGTACGTGTTTCAACAAGACACCAGTCAAATGCAGTGGACTGAATTAAATAATAAGAGACAAAACATCTCACATAAGTCATGGCCATGCATCAACTTGTTGGCGAGTGGATTAGTCTTCAGAATCTCCTTCACAATCTTCACTGCAAATTACTATAGTCCTGATCATTTTCCATTCCATTTCACTCCAATATGAGACTTGTATTTGTTTTAATATTCATCCATATCAGCCCCATTACAGACAGATGGTTTGCCTGTTGCAGGATGCAGATTTCACCGCGGAGTAGAGACTAAACCCCTGACCGATCGCCAACAAAAGACCCGTGGAACACTTCACTCAGTCAAACCTCTCCACTCAGTCTTCGTCTGTGCTTTGATCAATGAGACAGCAATTCATGTGTGAAACTAGTATTGACCAAAATCCAATCAGCGTAATGATCCTGGCCACCAATAAATAAAATAAAAAAAGACGTACAGGGATGGGGAGGAATGGATGGTTGAGGAATAAATTGGCTGGTTTTTTACTGGCGACCATTAACAGGTATGTGCTGCTGTGCATGCAGTCAAAAACCTTGTTGGATAGTTTGGTTGTTCAGGTCTTGCAAAGTTGAGAGTGCATTGTGAAAAGGATGTTTGGGAAGGAATGGTAAAACCAAGGATAATCGGCTGTAAAAACAGAAAAATAGGTGGGAAAACACATTAGATAAATGTACCAATAAATGTAACATTTGAAAAAAAGGAAAGAAAAAACAAAAATGGGTCTAGAACCCTGTATGCTGAAAAGGTCAAAGCACTATAGCAATATTCTGAGAACACAAAACCAAGCAGTTGAAACCCATACAGTTGTTGGCCAGGATTAATAAGCAATTAGGACCATTGTAGTAATAATGGACACCACATGCAGCAATTGGTCATGAAACTAGGTTGCCATTACTATGATGTGCAGTAATCCGCAGCGCCATTTATTCCAATCCAATCAAAACAGGTTGTTGACTAATGGCACCAGAGCAAATTGCCTCGTTTACTCTGAAATTGGCTACTGGATCAGGGACCCTAGTATTGAAACAGAGTGATGTACAAAATATACTAGTACTTTATGAAGTTGCATTTTCATTTGTATTAACCCTAACCTTCCCAAATCCTCCAAAATCCTCTTTGCTAAAGTGAAGGATTTTGAAGGATTGAGGTTACATGCTACATACTCTTTGCTAAAGTGAAGGATTTTGGAGGATTCAGGTTATGTGTAATCAAATGGGCCGAGGGAGTTAGGGTTAATGGAAATGCATCAACCCAAGGAAGATTGAGAAAACATTTGACAGTCCATAGAGGTGGGGGTGGGGAGGTGGGGATGTGGGGGTGGGGATGTGGGGGTTGGGATGGGGATGGGGATGGGGATGTGGGGGTGGGGATGTGGGGGTGGGGATGGGGATGTGGGGAGGTGGGAGGTGGGGATGTGGGGGTGGGGATGGGGGGTGGGGATGTGGGGGTGGGGATGGGGATGGGGATGTGGCGGTGGGGATGTGGCGGTGGGGATGTGGCGGTGGGGATGTGGCGGTGGGGATGTGGCGGTGGGGATGTGGCGGTGGGGATGTGGCAGTGGGGATGTGGGGTGGGGATGTGGGGTGGGGTGGGGATGTGGCGGGTGGGGATGTGGCGGGTGGGGATGTGGCGGGTGGGGATGGGGATGTGGGAGTGGGGTGTGGGGGTGGGGATATTGGGGTGGGGTGTTAGGGTGGGGATATTGGGGTGGGGGTGGGGATATTGGTGGTTGTGGGGTGGGGGATGTTGGAGGGAGTGTTAGGGTGGGGATATTGGGGTGGGGGTGGGGATATTGGTGGTTGTGGGGTGGGGGATGTTGGAGGGAGGTACACGTAGGTCATGGGTCCAACTCTCTACCATCCTCCCTAATTATTACAAGAAATCACCAGCACTGCTGTACACCACTGATAAGATAAATGTATCCATATCCAGATATTTGTTTAGAAACAAAATTTGTAGCTTACTTCATTGGGTCGTTTAACCCTAACAACCCCAAATCCATCAAAATCCTCCAAGAGGCACTTTTTGAAAAATTTAGCACTGTTGGAAACTGGTACTTTCAACTCTTCAAATGCGGCAAATTTATTACCTGGCAAGAAGTACAGGCCATAAGTGCTGAATGCAATAGATCAACGAAAATGCATGGTGCATTTTGTAGATAAGGCCATGTTTCCAAAAGTGCACTGATGGATTTTGGAGGATTCAGGAAGGTTCCTAGCCAGAATACCTAGGGGGTTATTATTATTATTATTATTATTAATCATTTCTGGTAATGAAACCAAGGGATGCCTCAGAAAAGCGCACTTAAGCACTGTAAGCTCGAAATCCTGAGGAAACCTGTAAACAAGGGCGCTTGCAATGTGAACCAGAAACACCGGGGTAAACCCCTTACACTTCCACGATAAGTGTTCTGGGTTCTTTTACGTGCATTACTTAATCTAGTACACGGGACCTACGTCCCATCCGAAGGACGAGCGGCGGGTTAGGGTTTTAAAGTAACCATTTTAAAATGCATTCAGATTTGTTTGTTTGAATTCTGATGTGATAAATGGATCAAGCTTCTAGATTATACTTCAGTCATTTTGCAATCAGGTATTTATCAACAGTGTACCCTCCCTATAAGAAGATTGGGTAATTAACAATATACTAGTCTTAAATGTTACAACCTACAACAAAAGCTGCCATTTTGAGCAACCTTCTGTCATTGAGAGTAAACAACAACTGTTGAGCAGGCTGGACAAACCAAGTTATAATTTACATGTATGCTCATCTGAATGTAGTTTTTATGGTGATTAAATTGGTGGGGGAGTGACAAGTGTCCAGGTATTCTATGAAAATGGCTATGCACTTTTTAATGAATTGGTTTAAAATATATGACAATTTGTTATTAACACTAATGAACATGGGCAAAAGAATGGTACAGGAAGTGAACATCAATCATATTAAATATTTAAACCTGTGCAAACAATTCTGCTTTTCTCTGAACTAGGCAGCAGAATATTTGAATATGTTATGAAACTGATTTGTAAGCATGTAGGGTTAGGGTTAGGGTTAGGGAGACTTTTGAGATGCTAGTTGAAAGCAGACTGATCAGTTCTTTTCCATTGTTCTCAATATCCTGCACATGCTCAGAACATGGGTAAAAAAACAGTAAGTTTGCTGCCACCAATGTTTCAAAAATGTCCCATTTGTGAGATGAACATTAATTTCACAGAATGAAAATGTTTACAGCAACTGTCTGCAGAATGTCACACCCCAACTATAGCATCGGTCCCAACTATAGATGAGACAGACCCAACTGTAGTGTTGCCCAACTGACCTTTTTTTTTTTTTTTTTTTTTTTTTTTTTTGAAAGGTTGCCAAAACACTCAAAGTGCAGGCTAGAACTAAAGGAGGGGGTGAGAATTTAAAAAATAAATAAATAAATAAATATAGTTGGGATGGGCTTAACTTTAGTTGGGCCAATACCATAGTTGAGACTTAACAAGTATAAAAGTAATTGGCCAATCAACAGCTGTCAATCAAATCCATTTTTGACCAATCAGATTTGTTGAGTGGTCGCATGTGCGCTGCACACATAGTTTGATGACATTAACCCTAACCACCCCATATCCTGCAAAATCCTCCAAGGGGCACTTTTGGGGGAAAATTTTTGCATTGTTGGAAACTGGTATTTTTACCTCTTCAAATGGGACAAAATTACTACCTGGCAAGAAGCCATAAGTGCTAAATATGAAACAAAAATGCATGGTGCATTTTGAAGATAAGGGCATGTTTCCAAAAGTGCACTGGTGGATTTTGGAGGATTCAGGAAGGTTCCTAGCCAGAATACCTAGGGGGTTAGGGTTAAGTCATACTTGCCTGATAAGCGGGGTTCTTCTTGTACATGTTTTTGTACAATTTTGACCAAATTTTACAGGGGGTGTGTTGTCTGTAGGCCAATCACAAAATAACTACAATTTTATATAATTATTTACAGAGTACAACAGAGTAGATCTGAGAGCAACTACTCAACCCAATTAATCAAATGCAAAGTAAGGCAATTCTGAAAAGAAACAAAATTAAAGACAATTAGGTTTAGAATTAGTCATTTCAAAACAACCAATAGAAAAATTATACTGTCAAACTTACTCTGTGTAAATCTTATGATTGTATCAATCTTCCATAGGAATAATTTTTGTCCGAGGTGCTGTCATTTTTAAGAAAAGTTAAACATTTTCACCTGGAAAATATTTTTATTGAGGTCACAGAACAACTGCCCTTTATGGTAAATGGAGTCAAATATTTACCTGTGGGATCAATGTTTTCCTTAAATTTGTATTGTATTAAAGAAAAATGAGCCAAAGAGGCTGCTTTGTCTACGCGTCTGAGTGAGGCTATGTCATGACTAACAATAAATTCCAACCATCTGGACCAATGCTACATGTACTAAATCCAGCAAGATCCAGCAGATAGAATGTTATGAGTGCTTTTAAGCTGTTGGCTTATGCACTGAACCATTGTTCTTGCTGTTGGATTATGTTGCTTCACACTTTCATGTTGTTGGATTGTGCTGGAATGAAGATGATAAAGGTCAAGGGAGAAATCTATGTAGGTCAGGGCCCAATTTCATAGTGCTGCTTACTGGTAAGCAAGTTTTTATGCTAACTATATAGCAGAAATTTGCTTAATAAGCATAAGTGTATTTCACAGGTTACCAAGAAAATTCAGAGCAGCATGAGGGCATTCACAATGGTTTTGTATTATTACATCACTCATTTGCTAGCAATAACAGCCGGCAAGTTAGCATAGCTTTATCTATGCTTAACAGTTAGCAATGCTATGAAATGAAAAATGTACAGTAAGCAAAACATTGGCTGCTTAGCAGCTCTATGAAAATGGGCCCAGCAGGTTTGCAAGCAAGCAGACCAGTGTGAAAGACCGATCTGACTCATAGACAAACTAAACAAATACAGGCAGATGGATGAAAGTTTTGGTGGAAAACTTTATAGACATAAAGAAGTACTGTAGATTACTTGGAACTTGAGAGAAGAAGAATAATTACACAAGCATGGCTGAGAGATGGTGCTGGGAACAGGGAACTCTATAATGACGTCTGTTGTACTTAACAGACCATAGAAACAACTGAGGTGAACGAAAGTTGAGAGTTGGCTTAAAGGGTGAAAAAATTATCAAAGGAAAATTAAAGAGATGTTGGATTTTACTACAAGACCGAACCTAGTCATTAAACACGCCGCTTAATTTGCAGACAGGTGGCAGCCATGGTATCCCTGTAGCTTTCATTATTTTGACAGCCTCATCCACAGCATGCAATCAAAAAGCAGAGTCACATCCTGAATGGTTTATTAGCAGGGCTCAACGGACTCCAACTTGATCGGATTCTTAGCAAAACATTGAAGTGGATGGCGAATATCATGGATGGCCACCTAAATGCTGAGGTGATGATGGCAAGAGCGGCCAAGTGTGCCAGCAATAAACTGTGCTGGTTTCACATGGGCAGGTCGGGACAGCCGCAGTGGCATGCCTGCGCATGCCGCCAGATCAGGCCCATGTTTTGATTTAAAATCCAATCGATTCCCTCATGAACTCCTTGTCAGATTGATTAGCCGAACACGAGAAATCGTAAATATACTTCCCCGGCAAAATCTCTCCCCACGGAGCAGCGGCGATATCAGAAAAGTCATCCAGGCGTCCATGATACTTGGGGACGACTCCAAGAGAAAAACCAATTTGAACATGATGTAATGAAGAATTTCTCATCGAGGACTTGGGAAGGAGACCCCACTGAGAATACTGGGGGATTGGCAATAACGGTAAAAGGCACAGGGTTGGATAGGCTTGCTGTCCAGTCTAGTGAGCTATGCATCACCTCTTGAGATATTAACTAAAGCACATGCAGAGACAAACTTGTTATTCCCTGGGCTCTGAAGTCATTGCGGAGAGGTAAATGCATCGACACAACACTTGCATGGTAGTAATTTGAAAGAAGTCTTTTCAACAACTACTAATGAAGCTACTGCATGCATATGGTGATCATTATTCATTCAAAGACAGGTTCTTAAACCAATGCTTTAAAGTAGAAGTTTAGATTTTTTGAATCAGACCTAAACAAAACTGAAACAAGGAATGTCTGTAAATGCATCCATACATCATCAGTATAAAGAGATACAAGTATGTACATAAAAACCAAGTTTAAGCTTATTTTATTAATTTAAAGGGACACTATATACCATAATCCATTTCCAATTTGTAATACCTTTCATATTTTACTCGGATAGTGACAGCATGTCAGGATGGAATATTTTGTAAGGCTTTTTGGTACCATCACCTACTTTTTTTAAAGATTATACATGTACATGTAATTCAGGAGTTTTGTAATTAGTTAATTACACTCTGTTAAAAGTACACTCCCTTAAAATCAAACAAACAAATACAGGATAAGAAAAAAAATGACAAAGGAAAAGAGAAATGAGAGACAGCAAGAAACAACAGAAGACAGAGTTCAAACACAAAGACATGACACAAAACTGAACAAACCACATTACTACCCCCCACCCCCAAAAAAAATCAAAAATCAAATGCCCTCTCAATAATGGGCTCTCAAAACAAAATCTAACAAAGTAACAATCAAAAAGGGGGTTCAGGAAGGGTAAGTGAAATCACTGTACTATGACACAGTGGTGAAATCTAGTTGCTTTTTATCAATTTTGGTAAAATAAGAACTTAAAGGGGCAATATCGTCACGATCAGAGCAGACTTTCAACAGGGCATGGAATCGGTGTCCTAAGATGAACACAGTGACTGAAAATTACTGGTTCATTTATGCAGCTGCAATGGTAATATGACCTTATCATGTGGGATATTATTTTTCAGTCACTAAGTTAATCTGAAACTAGCACTTCGATTCCATGCCCTGTTGATTGTGACGATACTGTCCCTTTAATTAAAACCAAACAAAAGATACCGCATGTACATCTTTTGTCTGTAATCCATGAAAGGTCACAGTAAATGTAATGTCACAGAAAATGTAACAAATGTGAAGTACCGATTGCATGTTGTCTTTAGTTATCACTTAGAAAACACTGTCTGATGGCAAATGCGATGTGGAGCTGATGGATTTACACTCCGTGAATATTAACAAAGAAATGTAAACATCAGCTCTGCAAAAACGCAGGCATGCCTATGTGGAGTTTTGTAGAGTTTTGTAGATACAAGCAGGAAATTGCCCAAGGGGGTTGCTATATCATTTTGGCACTAGAAATTGAAGATTTGACAATAGGAAAATAATGAGAAGGGTATGGTACATGTACATGTAGCTTGACCCTTAAAAAAAATAAAATAACATTCAGAATCTACATCCTTTCACCCATCATAGTGATATTTATCAGTATTCCAATTTTTCTGTATTTTGTCTACTGGTAGAGAACAAAACCTGATCTGAATCAATTCCTTGTTCTTAATATTTCCTGAACAAAGGACAACTTTTAAAATGATATTTTGGGGCACAGAGTGATTAAATAATACATAATATAATTATTAAACTCCCTAGGTCCATTTGCTTACACATAACCTGAATCCTCCAAAATCCTTCAGAAGTTAAAACAAGCACATGACATGTATGCACACATGTGTTTCTAATCTGTGATACATGTACATGGCCAGGGACCCTCCCTGCATGCATGGAGCAATAAACAGTGTCCACTGACACAAGCACTGACCTTGCAATCACTACAACAAACATGGATGTACATGTACCATAGAAAGGCAATTATGCCTAATAACCTCAATCCTCCAAAATCCTTCACTTTAGCAAAGAGCATGTAGCATGTAACCTCAATCCTTCAAAATCCTTCAAGAGGATTTTGGAGGATTTGGGAGGATTTGGGAAGGTTAGGGTTAAGTATAATATTTATTTTAAAAATTCAAGATTAAAACATGTCACGTAAAATTTGAAACATATAGGTAAAATTACCATTGTCTGGACTCTGAAGACCCCAAAGGTATGTACTATGGTCAAAGCTTTTGTTTAAGCCATTGTACTTCTTTTGCAACCCACTTTATCGGTCAGTGAATACATTTTGTAACCTGCTTTGTAAAAGGGTTACATAACTCACAGTATGCATTTACAAGTAAATTGCAGTTTTCACTCATTCATCATGCTAGAACTCTGTTGAATTACGAATATTTTAAGTATCCACTCCAGAATAACAGAGACGGGCACACATGTCATTCCAAATTAAAGGTGATTGCCTATGCTTTCCAGCAATATAGAAAACTCACAAATAAATGTTTACATTTTTTTTCCCCTAGAGGTGGTCAAATTTGCTATGTACCCTATCCTTCTCACAATACATACATGTAGTGTATAGACCTTAGTCCTTATGCACATGATGTCACAAACTGAATATCGCCCTCTATCAGAGGCTAGAGAAGGTCACTCATTGGTTCATGTACATGTATGCGCTGTGCGTATACGCACGCACAGCGCGCATACATGAACCAATGAGTGACCTTCTCTAGCCTCTGATAGAGGGCGACCTTCCGTTTGCGATGTCATATGCATAAGGTCTATTGAAGGGACAATATTGGTAATTACGTAGTCCACTATGTAGGCCCTAAGGCTGTACCCGGGTACCCGGATACCTGACCGAAACTGTCATTACCTAGTTCCAATTACGCGTAAATGACTTTTAAAAATCCGGATGCCTAACTGAAACTGTCATTACCCGGTTCCATTTTTTGGTTCCAATTACCTGTAAACGACTTTTAAAAATCCTGACTGAACATTTAAGCCACACAAATGAAAGTCTCTGATTTGTTGTTAACAAAATGAAGAATACTCAAATAAAGGCTTTAGAAGTAACATTTGCCAACAGCTGTTCACTGACTTGCCGGCTTTTGTTTGTTTTGAGGTGACTGCCATTGTGCCACGAGTTGGTATTTGTGCCTATTTGTGTGGGACACATGCATTCTTTTTGTATGTGTGTAGGGAATGGGGATGCTACATGAATGAGTCATTTTTAATATAGAGGTGGGAAATTATTACATAACACAAAAGTGTTCATATTGGTTATACATTCGGGAATATTTACGTGTTTTTACAAAATTGTTTATAAGTGCCCAGGTATCCGATTTTTCTAATTTTGGGTATTCGGTTCCCGAATAACACACAGTTTGAAGTGCTCTCTGAGAAAATACAAATTTTCAAAAAGCTGTTCGTGCGACAGCGCGAACACCTCTTGAAATTGTTCATTTTTTTGTTTTTTTTTCTCCTTCTCGATGAGACTTATCTAACAAAAAAACAACATAGTTCCAAAGTTCACAGAGCCTTCAAACTTGACACATACTTAGACCATAACATGTAGTTGTCAATAAATTTATGACATATACTTTCAGGTAAAGTTGTGATGTCATGGTGACGTCATCAGATATCGAAAACTAAAACCCAAGTTTAATATTTCAAAAAATCATATCTCATGAACCACAAAACATATTTACACAATCTTTGCATCATCTTACAGATCTTGAATTATGTGACATTTCGTACACAGACATGACCCAATCTGACCTTTCCTTCCGGTCGAAGCCGGAGAAGTTTAACTGAAAAAATATTCTGAAGCACTTTTATAGGGTCTGCAGCCAACATATGGTTTTTGGGCGTGCCTTTCGTGGACGAAATTACTATTGACATGTGGCCTTTTCAAAAATGTAACTGATGACGTCATCACCTTTCAGAGCGCCCTCTGGCGGCGGGTTTAAAAAATAATAATTTTCATATCTCAAAACCATAGGAAATTTGAATATGAGTTCTGTGCATAAAGTGATTAGTGACAACTTATCTTTAAAAAAAATATGTTTGATGACGTCATCAAAGTTCAAAGCGCCCCCTAGCAGTAGTTTTAAAAAGGGATTGTTTTCCAATCTCAGATATTGATCATTATGAAGTTTTATTGTGTCATATATATCACCTGATCTGACATTTACTTCCAGTCTAAAAAGTTCAAATTCAACACATTCTAACGCAAAATTGATAGGTCTTTTGAATATGAAATTGATATTGTTATAATAAAGATGATACACCTTTGCAAAATATGATTGACATCATTGAAGATAATTTGATTGAACCGGAAGTTGACACGAATACCGTGGGTTTGTTCTAACAAACACTTGAGCTCTAGTGTTTTCTGTTTTTATACACTTTTGTCGTGACTCTACATTGAGCTAAAACTTTCATAGGTTGTTTTTTTAGCCTTGCCTCAAAGAAAGCAAGCACATACTTACTCATAGAATGCATTTTGTCAACATGACCAATGTTGTTCCTTCCCTTTAATAATGAACATGTTGATGCATGCATCTCAAATCTGATGGACTGCTGCGTGGTTCATTTCTAGCAACACTAATGACCATGATTTATTCCCTCATTATGAAGGCTCATGATTGGAAAATTGCTCGTCAGATTAATATAAAGAGATATCACGTGTAATCAGCTCGTGTTGCGTTTATCACTCTTCAGGGAGCAAAATTTGAAAGGTGATACAAACATCTGAAATACGGCACCTAGGGAGCTCTTAAAGTTAATCAGGCCTGCAATGGTAATTTTTAGAAACATTCATAATTTGATCGATGAAAAGACAATATGATTGCAAATTAGGGGTACGATCTACAGTACATGTACATCGCGAATGATTGGTATTTGAGATGCAATTAGTTGATTGGGAGGGTGGAGCTAAGGGGGAAGTGCCCTTTTTATCACAATACATGTAAATTTCCAATACATTGCTTGTCCCTCGCCGTTTTTGGACCCCCCCCTCCCCATAGCCAGTGTGTATAAGCTAGGATTTGAAAATAGAGCATCCAAATTTGTTATTCTTTGAAAAACAGGGTGTCCAAAATAATGTTTACCTTCCAATATGTTCGCATGTATTTTACAAATAATACAGGGTGTCCATTAAGAAAGCAGGGTGTCCAAAAGACACCCAAAGGTATTGCTGAGTAATACTATGCCCATAGTCATCCTTGGTCCATATATGTGGAGAGTATATATACATAACAGCAAAAGAAACGTCACCCCTAAATTTTGTTAAGTAATTATATTATTAAACATAATAAATATACAATGTTGTGGGATGATTGGCTGCCAGGTCAACCAAATTTGCCACATTGTGTTCGTGTTACACTCCATACTCATAATATTCTTCATTAACCCTAACTCCCTAGGCATTGTATTAAAACAATAACAATCCTTCAAAATCCTCCAACTGGCTTTGTTGTCTAGGGAGTTATGGTTAAACAAATTATATTAATTATAAAATGAAAATAATAAATATTTTTAGGGGTGACGTTTCTTTTGCTGTTGTGTATAATTATGTGGGGGTGCACAAAACAAAACAATTGGGTTTGATTCCTACTAGAGTCAAGCAAAGAACTTCCATGTCTGAATGTGCATACATATATTATTAAGGCAATATATGTACCATACATTCTACGCTATTTTGTAGTCATAATAATTGTTCATGCGCAATTAAAGCCCCATAGCTTGTGTATTATATAACATTTGTCGTGTATGTTTGAACACTCCCGTTGGTTTGTGCAGTGTACAAAATTGCAGGATTTTGATGCCAGATGTGCATGTGTAAATGGGCCTTTTTAATTAGCCACATGAAACACATGAAACACAATTCCTATTTGTTTCAATCATTGTAAGACTACACATGTTGGCTGAACCACTTATTTATTTTTAGAATTAGGATAATTCTGTATAATTGTAATGTGTGTTCATTACGTCAAAAGTTTAAAAAAAAGTATAAGTTTCCCTATATGTTTATATACTCAAATGTAATTAAACCCTTTGTACATTATACATGTATCATTGCCAAATGAAACACCATTAACATCAATAAAATAATACAACTAAATGAAACACAAGCCAAAAAAGCCCTCTTAGCAACTCCAAACACAACAATTAAAAATTCATAGACCATCTGAATTTATGGATCAATAGGTCCATATTGTAACTTTGTGAGAGGAATTTTCTCTTAATTAATTGAAGCGTGTTACAGGTGTCCATGGCAGTAACAGGGGTTGGATTACAGTGGACCAGATGTAGTACACAGCTCAGTTTTCAGATAGTTGATATGTATTAGGAGGAGTTTATCTTTTCTACATCTGCTAGTGTCACTATACCAGACACTGAAGGAGATACTGATTAATCATCTGTATATTCTTACACTTAAAAGCACTCTGGAAAGTAATTGGTCATGTATAGGTAGGTACATGTAGGTATTGGTGTAGTTTTGAAACAGGTTGGACTTTTTGCCATAGTTAGTGTTCCATGATGTAAATGTAATCCGTGGAGGGTGGACCGACACCAATAGTTCTTTTATTATTAAATCAAACAAGAAAGGAGATTGCTATTGACAGCTACTGCATTCAAGGATTAGACAAATGAGTAGGTTTGCTTTCATTTAAAAGTACTATTTTTTTGTACTATTTTTTTACGTAAACACATTCTCTTCATAAAGGGGACTTTGACCAAGATACAAGTGTGTGGTTTCTGGTCCAAATTCAGAATTTAAAAAAAAAAAGTAAACCTTTAAAAAAAAAATTTTTTTTTTTTTATATATTTATATATATATTTTTGTATTTATTTATTTATCTATTTTTTTTTTAGTGGGGGTATCAAATGTATGCAATTTTGTTGTATACCTTTACACTAAAAAATGAATGCACTTACAAACTGCTTTTAAAAATTTGATTCTGAAATTATTTACTATTAATCCCCCAAAAACTTGAAATTTTATTAAGGCTGTGCCGGGTATCCAGATACCCGACCGAAAATGTCATTACTACTCATGTCATCTTTTCTTACAATAAGTGACATCTTACCCTAAATATTTTTTTCCAGGGACAACAAAAATAAGCTGCTTAGCAAAGAACACAGAATAGATGCAATGTTTGATCTGTGTCCCCCCCCCCAAAAAAAAAAGCTTTGGAAGAAATCTCAGCACAATCCAAACCTAGTACCATTTGAGGGGCAAACTAATAAGTCCCCCTTTCATTCCACCTGAGCCTGTTCTCTTTACAGTACCCTACGCAGGCAGTAGCTAAAACAAAAACAAAAAAACGGGACATCCAGGCCAGATTAAATGTCAAGGGAATCCCTTTCAGGGAAAGGTCTTTGAAAAAGAAACCTTCCGGACAGTTTTCTGCATTGTGTCCTCTCCGGCAGAGGGACAATTTATCACAGTCTTTAGGCTTCTGAACAAACGGATCTTCTTGCCTTAGCCAGATTATGAGGACTTTCTGCCCTCTTTGTTGGCTTTGATGGGAACATGCCTACAAAGCTGTGTTAACTTTCTTAAAGGATAGTAAAGAAGGTACACATGTAAGTCCTCATTGCATGCTTGTACAGTAGGGCCAATTACACAGCTATTGATGAGAACATGTCACTGGATTTATATGGGGACAATATGTGCAAGAATCTCTTTTTTAGTGGGGGTGTTTGATATCACTGGATTGGGGTGAATGGAGAAATATATGCCTTGTTACAGTTGGAAAACAATCCCTAAGCTATAAAACAAAACAAAACAAAACGACAAATAAAATCTGTCACAAACTGTGTCCTGTACTAATATGCATCATGGAATTAAGTACAGTAAGTCAATAAAAATAAGGGATAAAAATAATAGCTTGCACACCTGTTATACATGTGTGGGGGAATCATTTATCCATTAGTAACAAATGCACCCTGCATGTTGTTGAAAGGTAATTGTGTACAGTGTATGTGTACAACTGGCTTGGTCTCAAACACTTGTTAACAAGGCCATCATCACATTGTTGCACTTTTATTCACTTATCACTGCAGAGCAGTAAAGACTTCATAAAATATTCCTTAGTGGATTTCTTTTAAACTGTATAGTGTGCATGCAATTTAAAATGCGTTTGTTTCAGTAATGAGTTATTTTCTTGAAAGGTTTTTTTTTTTTTTTCCCTAAGATGCTTATTCCATACTCAGACAAAAAATTACTATTTCTTTGAACAAATTATTGAAGGTAGGCCTTTGGGACCCTTAAAATGTTCCCACAGACATTGTGATATTCTAATGAAAGTGCCCTTTACTATATCTACATGAATATCAAATTCCTGGCTGGTGAAGGGGTATTTTCTTATGAAAGAATTAGGCCTTCAAACTAAAACAAAATACAAACAGTAACAATGTGAAATTTTACACGCTTTTATTCCCTGCTCTGAGACTACCCTGTGATGCAGTGTACATAATTTGTACTTTGAGAATGTGTCATGAATTCATTTAGGTAAAACTTGTAGCTTTGCATGGTGAGGATGATAAGTAAGACTAATTGCGGTGACACCATGTGGAATCTCAATTGAGTAGTAATTAGTTCTGAAAAGAACTGGTGGTACAACTCGACGTTTCGATCAGTATGCTCTGATCGTCCTCAGGAGAATGCCGGACTCTGGAAAATGCTGCTGCTTAAGTAGACTGCTGGAGGATCATCCCATGAATGGATGCTGGAGGATTAGTTCGTTGAGGCGCGCAGGCGGGAACTGTTGAGACTAGGATCCTAGGGGTTGGGGGAGAGGAGTGTGTGCTCACTGACCTGAATCAGTTGTTGACAAGCACAGGGGGAAGGAGGGTGGTTGACTTATAGGAGATCCCTCAGTCTGGGGTGGGTTATGGACTTTGGATATAGAAGATCCTTCAGTCTGTAGTAGTGGTCGCCAAATGGATGCTGGAGAATTAGTTCATTGAGGCGCGCAGGCGGGAACTGTTGAGACTAGGATCCTAGGGGTTGGGGGAGAGGAGTGTGTGCTCACTGAACTGAATCAGTTGTTGACAAGCACAGGGGATGGAGGGTGGTTGACTTAGGATATAGGAGATCCCTCAGTCTGGGGTGGGTTATGGACTTTGGATATAGAAGATCCTTCAGTCTGTAGTAGTGGTCGCCAAATGTCGCTGATTTCATTTGTTGAATATTTTATTTGACTGAATCAAAAGCACAGGAAACCAATACAGTGTGTAGATCATTCATTTTTTCTATTTGTATAATTTACATCTTTGTGTCACTCTTCCGACTGTTTTTGTACTTATTTTACCCATTTATTTCTAGATTTTGTTGGTACAAATTCAGCCACTTAAAAGAAACAAGATCTTGTTCTCTGCAAGCCATCTTTTAAATCCATTCCAACGGAACAAGGCCACACTGGCCCTCTATTGGGCCAACACGGTCAATCAGATTACTATTAGCACTGGATAATCGCTTAAGAACTCCACTTCATTGTTAAGCTTGTAAGTAGTGACAATCTTCAAATGGTGTAACTGCCTTATCCGCAATTCAATTGTCATGAGATTCACTTCATTTGGTTCAGTGTCAATTGCTTGGAATAGATCCCATGCAATTGTTGGCTACCATCAGCCATGATGCACTGATTTTATGAGTTGGTGATACAGAAAAAAATTACATACAGCAAAAATAAGAAATCACATGCCTGAAACTATAAAACAAAATGACAAGCCATCATACCCAAGCCTTTAGGACATTTATTGATGTTCTACGTGCTCAAATATTTGAATACCTGAATATGAGAAGGGCCCAAGTCCACAAGATGTTATTTTGAGAAAATTAAAAAAAATATATATATTATACTTATTTCTTAAGAGATAGTCTTTTGGTTTATATGGCAACTTATTTATGCAGAATGTACATGTAAAAGGGTATACTGCATGATGATACACATTTCGGTCGCAACGCAGTGGGTCACTTAATACGTTGGACTTGGGCCCTTCTCATAATCACACCATAGAAAAACATCAGTTTGTTGTGCATGTACCACATTTTATTTGTTTCAAATTAAAATAAACAATCTACAGTGACTTTTTTACTGAAAGGAAACACAAATACAATAATTTGACGCTTAGACCAAAAAAAAAAAAATGTTGGTTGTCCTCCACAACTTTTCTGGGGCAGGGGCGGGCGGGCGGATTTTTTTTTCAATCAAAGTCAAAAACTGTATAGTCAAAAACTGGTTACATGCACTCAATAGTAATACTTAGAGTGTAGATTTGGGCCTATCTTTCACACACAAGGTAGCCCTATGGTATAGCAATATTTTCCCGGGTGTAACTCATTTTGGCCAAAATATGGACTTGGGCCCTTCTCATATTCAGGTATTCATTTATCACCTATAGGTTTATAGATTTCAGGATTGTGAAACTTATCAAAGGAGTTCCATTGTTCACAAATAGAAACAAATCCCCAAATCCATGTGCAGGCAGTGTTGTTTAAATAAACCACAGCCTCTTATCAACCACAGAGGGAGATAATTCTTCCACAGACAAAAGCAGGATTAACCCAAGAAGTTTTGTAATCAATAGCTGATGGCACAGGCCCCATATATGACAAACTTTCCCACACAAATGAAAAAAGGAAAGCATTACTAAATACATACACAAGTGTGTCATATTTCAAGTTTTTTTCAATAGCTATGAATCAATCCACCTCCATATCATGAATATAATACTGCCTATCTACGGTGGAGCTGTATCAACATGGTCATCAAATAAATTGCCATTTGACACGTATTACTGACTGGCAGTGGCGGTGACAATCAATAGTTGGCTTATGACTATTGACTGTTTGCCGCTTGGAACAACAGGTGATCAAAACACAACTTTTCCCACGAGGACATCAGGCTGAATCCAGACATTATTTATAATTCACTTATGAAATCATGGAAATGCATGATTTGTGACTACATGTATGATGTACAGTTCGGGCAATAAATTGATGAGGCATTTGTGTCGGTCACACGTTGTGCTGTAAATACATGCATCTAAACCTCCCTAACACTGGTTCTTCTAAATGGACAGCCAACTGTTTTATTTCGTTATCTGTGGCAATGACTTACATGTATGCATCCATCAGTTGCTTACATTTATGTTTCTTTTCTCAATGCAAACAAGTTTATGGGCAATTCCATGGCTACTCACATTACATTTTTTGAGGTTTTGGGCCCACTTTTAAGGCCATAATAATATATCACTCATTAATTTTTTCACAGGAGTTGTATTATACCCAGACCTTTTTATGCATGTCCGAAAAATGTAACATAACCAGCATTTTTCTCTTATATAGCGTACGCATAACAAATTTCTGAAATGATTTTTTTTGT
Organism: Zoroaster sp. YZ-2022; assembly: GCA_029582265.1. Lineage (NCBI taxonomy): Eukaryota > Metazoa > Echinodermata > Asteroidea > Forcipulatida > Zoroasteridae > Zoroaster > Zoroaster sp. YZ-2022. The sequence continues at coordinate 22,486,229 of CM055835.1, read as the reverse complement.
GCCGAGTACGGTCTGGGTATAATGCAACTTCTGTGAAATAACTGATGAGTGAAATACATAACTAAGGAAATTACGGCATTAAGAGTAGGCCCGATACATGTACCTCAAAAATGTAATATGAGTAACCATGAAATTGCCCAAAAGCATTTCTGTCTGTTTCATAGATGCTCACTTCTATTCACAGCTGCTATTTACCTTCATCATGAAAGCAAGAAGCCCTTATAAATGACTAATACAGTACTCACTCTGTTATGCTAAATAAATAGTTGAAAAGACAGGAGGCAGAAACCATGCTTCCGTTTATTAAAACAAAACAATAAATCCAAATATTTAATTTCATTTCATTTCATTTATTAATTTCTCAGGTAAAAACATTAAAATACAGACATTATAAATCAAATACATATTAAACAAGAGGCAAGAATTAATAAATATACACAAATTGATTAGACAATAAACATTTTAAAGACAGGACAAATGGCACACCTGAAGGATTACAAAAAAGTAAACTTAATTACTATCGAGTTGTTTTCCGACTGCCATTAGACAATACATAAAACCACAAAAGAAGACAATTAAAATTGCACTATAAAAAAAAGAGATAGAAATGTGATATATATATATAAAAGTACTAAACAAAAATCCAAAAAATCCACAAAAAAAAAAAAAATCAAAATCAAAAGATAAAAAGTTATTTAATTTCTGTCATAGCTACCCCTGAACCTGGCACCAGCAAATGATCTCTGAGTAATTTAGTAAATGAGCTAAGGCTAAAAACAATGGCATCTTTGACTTCCGAGGGCAAAGCATCCCACAGCCTGGGAAAACGGTTAAAAAGAGAGTGATGCGCTGCATTTGTCCTCGCCCTTTGGTGTTGAAATTTAACAACATTAGAGTGTCTAGGGTTAACAACAACAATGTTATCAATAGGTAAATCAAACTTGTTGTGTAAGCATTTAACAACAAACAAAATGGCAAGAAAATGAATCCTGTTATTTAACAATGGGAGGCCCAATTGAAAGCAGCGGTCTGTATAGCACATTTCCCTGTCAGAGTTAAACAAAGCCCTTCTAGGTAAGCCTAGACAAAAACGAGTAAATCGCCTCTGAACCCTTTCCAATGTGTCCTGCTGGGTAGATAAAGCAGGGCACCATACAGGTGCTGCATACTCTAGTAAAGGCCTACTTATAGAACAGTATAATGTAGTAAGAATTTTAGTGTTTCTAGATTTAATTACCCTCCCCAAGAAACCATTGAGCCGAGTAGCTTTGGAGGCAATACTGTTTATGTGTTGTTTCCAACTTAAATCCCTCGATATGATGAGACCAAGATACTTATAGCTGTCAACATTTTGTAGTATTTGAGAACCGATGTTATAAATAGGTTTAGGAGGATTTCTAGAGCGAGTAACAGTCATAAGTTTACATTTCTTTGAGTTCAGCATCATATGATTTAATTCACACCAAGTGCCTATGTGCTGCAGGTCATTCTGGAGTGCCAACTCGTCATCCCGGTTTCTGATAACCCTATACAGCACAGTATCATCCGCATACTGTCTCAGATTTGATTGCACACAGAAAGGAAGATCAAAAACAAAAATATTGAATAATAAAGGTGCGAGGACTGACCCTGTGGCACACCAGAATGCACTGCAGCCCAATCAGAAACTGAACCCCTAAATTGAACCCGTTGAGACCTATTGCTGAGATAAGACCGAAACCACTCCAGCATTGGACCACAAACGCCATATTTATGCAGTTTTTGCATAAGAACATGGTGACTCACACGGTCGAAGGCTTTAGACCAGTCTAAAAAGATTGCGTCAATACGCGGAGGTTTTGGGGTGTCCAAAATACCTGCCCAATTATCAAAAAGCGAAGTCAGTTGTGTGACACACGAACGTTTCGGCAAAAAACCATGTTGACAATGTGAGATTATACCCCCTCTATACATGTGATTAACAAGTTGAGTAGAGACTATTTTTTCCAGGATTTTACCAACGACTGAACAAAGAGAGATTGGTCTGTAGTTCAACATAACATGAGGGTCACCAGTCTTAAACAAAGGGACAACATTAGCTGATTTCCAGTCTGTAGGGACAGATCCAGTTTCAAGAGATAAATTAAATAATCTGGTAAGAGGCTGGGCTAAACTATCAGCAGCTAATTTAAGAAGCATTGGTGATACATTATCTGGGCCTGCTGATTTATACATGTTAAGTTCTAAAAGAAGCTTTTTAACTTCAAGCGGGTTAGTCGAAAATCCATTAAAACGGAAATTACCGTCAATTCCATGGTCGCACAAAATATGTCCAGATTCATCCGAGTTATTGGTGAAGTTGCTCTGAAAGAGACTATTAAAATTATGAGCAATACGAATCGGGTCATCTGTAATGCCGTCTTCCGTCTCGAAACTGGTAATGGTACTTTGACGCTGGCTACCAACAAATGACCAGAAACGCTTAGGATTGGAGGAACAATTCAAAGCCAGATCGTGAACGTAACTGCAATAGGACTGACGAGTAAGAAATTTAACATCATTCAAGTCTTTTGTAGTTGGCCCACATTCTAGGGTTATTAGAATTACGCCTAGCTGCTCTATAGGCCCTGTTTTTCTTATTTGAACGAGCAACAATCTCAGCAGTGATCCATGGGTGTTTTTTTCTACCGCTATGCTTGGCAATAGGAACGACATCTTTGATAGCAGCAAACAAAAGATCCTTGAAATTTTCCCAGACCTCATTGATGTTACCATCCGATAAGAAACAAGTATCCCAAGGAACCATGCTGAGAGTGTTGCATAAAATATTAATGTCGGCTTTATTGTACTGATAAAAAAACCGGTTCATAGTTTTATAATCATAAGAGGTGAGCATATTGAAAGATACACCATTGTGATCACTGGTTCCCAAACCTGGATAAACTTCAATGAAGAGATTAAGATTTTATCATGAAAGTATTTGCGGTGCTGAAACATAAGATTACATCTGTCTCATGTAACTCTTTCCTGCCCTAAAACGTTTTAATACATTTTGCCTCAAAGCAAAAGACCATGGTCATGAATATTGACGTTGCTCTCTGGGCACCTGAAATCAAATTTAAACCGTGGGTTCAGCTGATTTTTGGTCACAAATTGAAAATTGTCAACAAAACAATCTGAAACATAAGCTGAAAATTACAGTTTGGATTCGTATCTTTATTCTCAAAAAAGAATACACACAAATAATGATTTGGACCAATATTATTTGTGATAAGAACTAAATGAAGAAATTCTTGCATCGGATGATAAACAATTGATTTGATTTTTGCCCTACACCAACATGTGTATAGCACTGGAACTCAGTGCTTTCCGAGTGTCTGTGAAAAAACCTCCCACCCGAGTCACCTGTGAAGTTTTTTTCACAGATGCTCAGAAAGCACCGAGTTCCAGTGCTATACACATGTCATGGAGGGCAAAAATTAAATCAAAGAACTAAATGTATTTGATAAATAATACAAATCTAAATACATTTAGAATCATGTATACCGTACACTACCGAATCTATGATTGTGCCACAAACAATTCTTGGTATGTGCCTCCTAAGCTGGCGAGGCATTTACAAAATAAAAACATAAAACCAATAGATAAAAAAAACATGTTGTGCTATTCTCAATGAAAAGCTAACAATACAACTTTAATTAAAAGCAATACCTATAAAATTTGGTGAGTTATCTACTGGTACATGTATGTTATCTCCTGTGAATTTAAAACAGTTCATTATCCCTAACCTTCCCAAATCCTCCAAAATCCTCTTTGCTAAAGTGAAGGGTTTTGAAGGATTGAGGTTACAAGCTACATGCTCTTTGCTGAAGTGAAGGATTTTGAAGGATTGAGGTTATTAGGCATACTTGCCTTTCCATGATACACGTACATGTACATCCATGTTTGTTGTAGTGATTGCAAGGTCAGTGCTTGGGTCAGTGGACACTGTTTATTGCTCCATGCATGCAGGGAGGGTCCCTGGACATGTACATGTATCACAGATTAGAAACACATGTGTGCATACATGTCTTGTGCTTGCTTTACTACTGAAGGATTTTGGAGGATTCAGGTTATGTGTAAGCAAATGGGCCTAGAGAGTTAGGGTTATCAATCAGCATGTGGAAAGGTGGTAAAAATAACAAGCATTAAATACAGTCAAAACTTATTTGGCCTTTGCCAAGGGCACTGATGAAAGTTCTGTCCTTACATTCAAAATATGATAAATATCATGGTACATGTAGGTGGCTACTTTTTTGTGAATTGTGAGTGGCATTTCTAGGATCACAAAAAAGTGGGGCACACCATCATTCATATTCAACTGAATTTGAAATATGAATACACAAGTACATTTTGCCAAGTTTTCATAAAATGTTCTGTATTCATGTCTATTGAATACATAAATTCAAATGTATTCGCTTTACATTTCAATATTTTTGTGTCTTCAATGAATACTTTGCAAATGCATTTTTAATACATTAGGCATTTTCCATTCTAAAACAAAACAACCACAAAAATCCAATAATTTTACGCACACTTTTCACTGCATTTGTATGTTATTTATAAACTTTCCACACCGTGAACATTTTTGTGTATTTTTAATATTATGTAAAGGGTATCTCCAAAAATATCTGGGCACACAACGATTTGTATTTAATGCATTTGTAAATTTGATGTATGCATACATGTATATATACATGTACATGTATATTTGTTTTCATACTTTTCCAATGTATTCAGATTCATATTCAATGCGGTGAAATGTGTTCCACTTCATAAAATGGGAGAATAAATAATGCATGTTTATATAAATTGATAGCGTGGCTACAACCACAATGGTCTGCCTATCAACATCTAGCCAGACGCATAAACTTGTTCGCTTGAATTTCAGGTAAACAGGTATACGCACATGTAGATATATGTACACAATTGATGAATGTGTCACACATAACATTAGCCAACAATACCTTTGGGGCAGGCGCGTAGCCAGCCCTGTCGGTCCGGGGGGGGCAAAATTAAGATGATCGTCCCGATTTCATGGTTTAAATTTAATTGCGAAATACTGAATAATATTGAATCAAAACAATCGATATATTGTACAAACATGATCATCTGTGATTTATTGTTCTTTCCTTGGATCTATACTGTCTGAACTGTTGCTATTAATTTCTACACTGTCATGACTGTGATGAACTTAAACATTCATAATTAATCGTATTCGTAATGTATATATATACACACCGTTTACAACACACATTACACTGAAAGTTATTCGTGTACATGTCGTATAAAAACCTTTAATAAAATGTTGTAAGACAAGTTGTAAATACGTTCTGCACGTAACCCGAGTACATACTGGTTCATTGTATTGATTCAAATTTCAAGTTTTTAATGTTTTAATGTTTGTTTCTATATAAATTCGTCTCTAATTAACAAAAAAGTTGAAAGATCCATCTGTAAGGTCCATATTTTATGAGCAATTTATATATCTCTCATTAGTGCATTTTGTTGCCTTTCTTGTAATGTCAAAATTAACACAGCCAATGTAAATTTAGACTCAGATCTATGACTATGAGTGCAATGTTAAATGCCTTTTCTTTGAACGAAACCTGACCGCTGTCATTCATACATGTGGACGTGGTATTGTGGTTACTTACACTGCATACAATGTACATAACGTATGATGAGATCAATTTGGCGGCCAGTTTGAAGTACATGTATGTTCTTCCTGGAAGTTGTGAGGTAATGCAATGCTATACTGTATATTCAACAGTGTCAACAGACAAAACAATTTAATTTCACGGCAACTTAATTTAGCGAATTGGCATTTCTTCACTTTTTGGAGGCAATTTAATTTCACTAATTTACATCCTCTTGCTATATAAAACCATAAAAAACATTATATTTGGCAGCAATTTAATTTAGCGAATTGGGCCTCCTAGCGAAATTAAATTGCTAGCGAAATTAACTTGTTTTACAGTATTTGATAAAGTGATTTCCGGATCAAAAACCGGGTATAAAAACTTCAGATCTAACTTCCCTTCCTCAATCCTCCCTCTCCGCCTCCCTTTATCAATTATTCACTCCCTTTACCATTCCCTAAATCATCCTTTCCTCCCTCCCTAAATCTGCCTGCCTCTGCATCCTTCGTCCCAGGTCCGTCCTTCCCGCCCTTTCCGGTCCCTTACCCTCTCCGGCTCCCTCGGCTCCCTTCCTTCCTTTACCCCTGCCCTACTGCCGTTTCCACCCGCCCTAACCTTGCCTGCCTTAAGTTAGGCTGCCTTGGTACTCGTCCCAACGGTCCTATCCATCCTTTCTTCCATTACCAAGGCCCACATTTCCTTCTCTCCTCCCCCTCCCTCCCTCCTCCGTCCTCCCTCATTTCGTCAATAATCCCTACTCTTCTAATTTCTTTCTTTACCTCTTTCGTTTTTTCTCCCTCGGAGTCCCTCCCTCAATTTTACCTCCTTTTCTCTCTTCCTTTCCTTTTCTCTTTTCTTTATTTTTACCGTCCCGATTTTACTTTATTTTTTTTCCGGGGGGGCAGTCTGCCCCCCCTGCCCCCCCGCTGGCTACGCTACTGCTTTGGGGCAATTCCATGGTTACTTATATTACATTTTTGAGGTACTGACCTCTGACAAAATTGCTTTTTAGGAAAGATTAATACAATCATCAGCTTTCCACCAAGTATTAGTGTCACAATTATAAAAACTTAAAAATGTGTGATTTTTGAATTACTAATTTTATACCTCACCTTAAAAAGAAGAAATTATTGTGTGTGCCAAGAGAGCAGTGGGTACAAGATATACCGAAACTGCTCAAAAGCCCTGGGGACGAGGTTGGTATGGATAATGTGTACAAGTTGTATGTATATATATTTAAGTAAGACTAATTGCGGTGACACCATGTGAAATTCTCTATTGAGTAGAGAATTTCACATGGTGTCACCGCAATTAGTCTTACTTATCCTCTTCACCATGCAAAGCTACAAGTTTTACGTATGTAAATTTGGTATACTGAATGTGTCTACATGTGCACATACTGCAGAAATAAATCGCATAGTGCTGAAACTGTTTTATTGCCATGTTGTACTGATATGGATTTCAGTCAGCCTGTTGCTCTCCATATTGGTAATAACTTGGTGCATTTTTATGAGGACAATCGCAAAGCAAGGGAACATAAAAACCACTGCATGTGACTGTTAATTATGCATTAGGTGAAGATTGGCATAAACTTTGTGGTATTATACATACGCACTGAGGCACTCACATTATATGAGAAATATTATTATTATTATTATTATTATTATTATTATTATTATTATTATTATTATTATTATTATTATTATTATTATTATTATTATTATTATTATTATTATTATTATTATTATTATTATTATTATTATTATTATTATTATTATTATTATTATTATTATTATTATTATTATTATTATTATTATTATTATTATTATTATTATTATTATTATTATTATTATTATTATTATTATTATTATTATTATTATTATTATTATTATTATTATTATTATTATTATTATTATTATTATTGATGGTTTATTAAAACAATTTAAACTTGTAGCCAAAGGCTAAATTTAGTAAAATTTAACATAAAATATCCAAAATAAAAACATTCCTGTTACAATATAAAAGTAGATACGATCATTTAAGTTTAAAAATTCAGTTATGTAAGAGTAAACTATTAATATTGACTTTAATTTATATATTAAATATTAAAATGAAAAGAAGAACGGATAGAAAACGGACAACCAAGTATACAGTTTTTTTTTTAGTTTTTTTTTTTTATTATATAAAAGCAACTGTGAACAATAGCCACATCAGTAAATGACTAAAGAGGTCATCTGATAGGCCAATCAAATGGTTCACTGCAGACCAGAGTGAAAAAAAAGAGAAAGAGAAAGAAAAAAAACATTAATAACATTAATAAACAGTAATAAAACATTAATTAATAAAACATTATTTAAAAAACAAGAATACACTTTACATCAAATAACACAAAGGTCTAGAACACAACAGAGTAGAGGCTGATTGATGAATGAAATATTGCACTAGTACCCAATTAACAGTAATAATTAATTTCCATTCAACCAATTTACTAAATATTGGATAGCACTATTTTTAAACCTGTTCAGTGTCAGACTTTCCCAATTCAATTGCAAATTTGAATGGTTAAAATATCTACTGTAGTGAGATTAAATTTCTTCAAAATTTTCAACATGTAATGGTTACTATTGGCTTTACGAATGAGTTGTGAAATATGGTTATCCCACTTTCATTTTCAAATCAGAACTAATTTGAACCCCTAAAATGTTAACACAATCAACCACCTGGAGTTCTTGTGAGCATATCTTAAGTGGTGGTGGCCTTGCAGGGTTTTTCATAAAGCAAACACTCATAGCAGCACATTTGTCAGGGTTAAGTTTCATATTGTTCTGCACTGACCAATCACTGAAATTATCAAGTGTGGATTGTATGCTCCCATGGACATTTCCACAACCTCTCTAAATTAATGTCACATCATCCACATATTTAAGACTGGATATCTGATGGTGGGGTTCAGAGACTGCATCATTAATTTGTCCCGTCTCCCGTCCCCCGTCCTCGTCCCCCGTCGTCCCCCGTCGTCTCCCCGTCGTCCCCCCCCCCGTAGAAAACTGTACTCTGAGAGTTTGTTTTTGTAATGAACACCTTGAGATCTTCTAGAATTAATCAAATTATTTCACAAATTAACTTTTGTCTTCCACATTGGAAAAATCTGAATGCATTTTTTTAAAACTATTTTCTTGTTAACAATATATTGAAATAAGCTTGGTTGGTTTTGTATTCTTCTAAAGTAAGGATGCTTATATACTCAAAACAATTTAGGGAACACTGGAATAATCTCAGTTAAAGCAAGATCATTTATTTCAGATAAACACAATGTTTCACAGAATTGATGAGAAACAACTGCACAATGAAACAGATGATAAAGGATGCATGTAGTGATTACACATTTCATGACATGACTACTGTAAGAGAGAGGGGGTTGCAAATGAAAATCCCGGTTCATGGAACATTTCAAACCTATTTGATGTTAAAAATCCAGTGTTCCCTAAATTGTTTTGAGTAGTATAAATATATTACCACAAGAATAAAGTGACTTTAAGGCTTAACAAAAAGGTCTCTGGGGCCAATTTCATAGAGCTGCTAAGCATACAAATTTGCTAAGCACAGAAAATACATGTATATGCTTAGCAAAAATAGGTTACCAGCCAAATTGACACAAAGAATATTGCCTCTGGCTGGCTCTCGGCTAAATTTTGCTTAGCAAATAAATTTACTAAAGGCAAACACGGTGACCCAGAACACAACACCTGAAAAATGACCATGATGCAGGTGAGTGGCGAAGCCTTTATCAGTCCGTTCAGCTAAAAACTACTGAATTATTCATAAACCTGCAGCAAAATTTATAATTTATGTGTGCAAAATTATTTAAACCAATTACCGTAAGCAAAATGTTCATGTATATTTGAAGATTTAAAATATTTAAATATCATAACTGATTAGTTACCTAATGCATTATGTATTAACATTTCTCTACCAAATTTGCACAAGAAATATTATATAAAGAAAATATATAGACCACAGACCAGACTGGTAAAGGCAGTTATGGTGTCACCACTCACAGGCGTTGTTTTGTTTTGTGCATTGAGGCCACATGCGCTTTAACTAAAGGCTAAGCTCAGCCGAGAAGAAAATAGGATTAAACAGCTTTTCTATTATTTTATTTATTTGTGCAAGATATATACGTTAGCAATTTTTCTTATGGTTGTAATTATTTTTTTTAATATCTGAAACCACCCAAAAAGAATTTCAACATTTGAATAGACATGCATGCTTATCCTAAAGATAATTTGAGTTGATTATTACTATTATTTTTTTAATTAGCCTAAAATTTCCATCACCAAATGGACGGAAAAGTGAGGTAACTTTTTTATGGAAATTTGAGGGTAAAAAAATAAATAAAAAAATAAAAAAATCAAATAAATCAACTCAAATGAGTTCTAGTATAAGCCTGCATGTCCATTCACATGTTGAAACACTTTTTGGTCGGTTTCAGGTACTTAAAAATAAATAACCATTGGAAAAACTGCTAACGTGACGGATGCAAAGTGGCCCCCTTTATTGTGTTTTATGTCATACACCTGTACATCTACATCTATGTCAACCAATAATATACACATATAAAACATGTATAATATCAACCAAAACTACCCTACAAATGTCACGTTTGTATCAGATAACAAAGTAATGGTGCTGGGATGGTTAATCGGTTGACCGAAACTGCACTAACCATTTAAAAATTTGCTAACTGGCTAACCGAAACCAATATTTAAAAACAAAAACACCCAACAATTTTGGAAGAATTTGCCACCCATTTTGGTGTTCTAGACTTTCATTTTTGCCATATTGGTTATTATTAACAATCATTGTTCCATTTGCCGACTACATAGTTTGGGTGCCTACTTTTCATTAACCGGTTAATGTGGAGTGCCATGGCCGAGTGGTTTAGTGCATCGGATTTGTGTTCTGATGGCTGAGTCGTCACAATGTGGGTTCCAATCCCAACCACGGCCATGGTGCTTGTGTCCTTGAGCAAGACACTTTAACATAATTGCTTCTCTCCACCCAGGGGTAAATGGGTACCTGTGAGGGCAGAGTTGGTTGTTGTGTTTGATTAGCCTATATGCACCGAAATGGTAGCAATTGAGTTGTATACTCCCCAGGGAGCTGATATGGTTTCAGGAATGATTTATGCGCCTGATGAGCAGGGATAATAATGTACAGTGCTGTGATAACTCGTGTAAGAGCGCTTTAAAAATGCCTCCATTATTATTATCCGACCATGAATGTTTCGGTTTAACGGTTAGCAAACTAACCGGTAACTCTGAGTACCAGTTATAATGTACCCTGTTAATAGTTACTGTAGATGTTGCTATTAAAATTAAATGTATTACACATTGATTGAAATCAATTTATCTTGAGAAAAACTCTTTTTCACTTGTTGGTACTTTGATAGACTTTTATTTCATGTTGGCAAAACATCAGGATTTATACAACTGAACGTACATTGAAAAGAATCAAAACATCTATTTGGAGCCTTCATTTGTGCAAGTATTGCCAACATTAGTATTAGAAATGGCACACAGCAAACTATTTTATTCATTGTATCAAATTCCCTAATTAACCCTCCTAGTTCTGGTGCCTTTTTCATACAAGTTGATGCACCATTTGAAACCATTCGTTTTGTGAAACACACCAAGGTGTAGTGTATCCACCATTCAAAAACCATTTGAATGGATTTGAATGGTAGTAAAGCTTGCTACCAACACTTTTCAAATGGTATCACCATGTGTGTACAAAACCAATGGCCATTTTGGTAAGTGGAAATTTTGAATGGTTTCAAATGGTCAAACACTAGGAGGGTTAAAATCAACATCTGTGTTATTATTCATAGAAAATTATAATCACCAGTTTCTTAAAAAAACAAGTGCAACCTGTACAAGAATATTATTTGATTTGATTACTTAGGTACCAGTAATTTTGTAAAAAACTAAACCAAAATTGATTGGATATTTCTGTTTCATTACATCCCGAGTGTCGAGACAGGCTTTCCACAAAGGACAGCACAACATAAAAGCAACTTTTATTATACCAGGGAAATTTTCTGAACAATATGCGTTCTGTGGTGCTTGTGCAATTCCGAGGCCGATGCAAAGTACATGTAAGTAAGTTACAATTTGCATATTAGCAGTTACGATTTGCCACTCAGTGCTACATTTATGTGAACAGGCTTGAGCCAGGAAATGTAATTGAGGGGTGGGTTGGGGGGAGGGGGGGGGGAGGAACCAGCAGTATGTGGAGAGGCACAAATTTTGGCTTTGTATGTGAGAGTCCGGATATAATTGCATAGCAACAATTCCATGGTTACTCACGTTACATTTTTGAGGTTTTGGTCCACTCTTAATGCCATAATATATTTCACTCATTAATTTTTTCACAGTAGGTGCATTATAAATACCTAGACCTTACTCATCACAAAATAAGTATTTCATAAATTTGTTATATGTATGCTATTATTATAAGAAAAAAAGCAACATTTTATGCATGTCCGAAAAATGTAACGTGAGTAACTAGCATTTTTTTCTCATATAGCGTACATATAACACATTTCTTAATTTTTTTTAATGCAATAATGCAACAACTGTGAAAAATTTGATGAGTGAAATATATTTAAAGTAAGGAAATTATGGCATTAAGAGTAGGCCCAATACCTCAAAAATCTAACATGAGTAACCGTGGAATTGCCCAAAGGTTGTCTTGCCATCTTGGGCAGGACCGCAATAATTTCAGTACTTTTAGTAATGCTTCTTGCTAAACAATAACGTAATTCATTCTGTAACTCACCATGTCAATGTAGTATTTACAGTATGAACATGATAAATGACACGCAGCAAACAGTTTTAATTATTGTATCAAACATCCGTATCAAACATCCGTATTGAAATCAACATCCGTATCATTATTCATAGAAAATTATAATCACCAGTTTCTTACAAATGCAGCAATTTTGCAACCTTTATTTGATTTGATTACTTAGGTACCAGTAATTTTGTAAATAACTGAACCAAAATTGATTGGATTTTTCTGTTGAATTACACCCTGAGTGTCGGGACTGGCTTTCCACAAAGGACAGCCCAACACATTTTATATTATAGCAACTTTTATTATAACAGGGAAATTGTCTGTACATTGTGACTGGTACCCAGAAACTTAAACTTGAAAAACAAATGTTTTGAGTAGTCTGTCCAATATTGGTTTCTTCACACAATGGGTAACAATTTATTTTTAAAGGGAACATTGGTATTTGGTTAATGTCAACTAAGCTCGGGCGATAACACGATGATATTGAATATCGCGATACCTTTTTTTTTTATTCGATTACAATATCGAGAAGCTTCTTAAGTTATCGAGATATCGGCAAATCGCGATTTAAAAAAATCACCATTGTCAGAAATTCCATTGAAACAAAATTATGAGTCTTTTCAGATTTTGAAAGCGAGAAACAAAAGTGAACTACTTCAGAAGTACATACACGCTATGCAAATGAACTTTATTGTGACACTTGTAGAGGGGTACACACCTGTGGTTATCGGCTCTAAAGCAATCATGCATGAATGAAAAAATTAATCGCGATACTATCGAAAATCGCGATATATGTTTGCCGATATATCGTGGATGAAAAAAAATCGATATCGCCCAAGCTTAAAGGGGGACTGACATCCTTTATTGTGTGTGTACTTCAGGCGTTTTGTAATAAAATATTGTTTTTGAGACCCACCTGTGTCTATTTAATCATTGATTTCTGAGTACAAGTATTTTAAAACAATGTTTGAAGTGTTTGGGGGAGGCAACCCCGCCCCATGGTGGAAGCTTCATTTGCATAAGATATGTGACGTAAGGTCGGGAAGATCCGATGTGTACATGATGTACATGTACATACAAACGTTTCACACACGTAGCGTCGATTTCATTTCTTCCGTGATTTTTGTTTCCGGAACTAATAAAATGCCGGGAAGATGTGTTTCTGCAGGATGCAGCAACACCACCAAAGACGGTGTTAGCCTTCATCTGTTCCCAAGTGACCCAAAAATCGCCGTATTTGGATGAGCAAAGTTCGACTGACAAGAGTAAAGTGGTCAGGTCCATCGGCTCACATAGTTTTGTGCAGCGATCATTTTGAGCAGAGTTTTGAGCCGAATTTCTCTTCCCGACATGACGTCACGAACAGCTCCTCCGTGCAGGGCGTAAAAGTGGGGCGCATTTTTACAATGGTAAAATAACACTCTCAAAAACAATAAAAACACAAAACTAAATTTTTATTGATCTTTTACTGATATAAAAGAATAAAACGATCACATATTTAACTGTTTGATTTAAATCCATGTCAGTCCCCCTTTAATGTCAACCTTTTAGTTTTCAAGAAATATTGTAAAATAAAAGTAACCTGTGAAAGTTTCATCATAGTGCTCACATTTTTTTTAAACAACACAAAACTGCTTTTTTATGTTTCCATTTTTTACAAAAAGTTGTCTGGCTGTCAACTTTTGTTTTTTTTAATCTGACCCAACAATTCCTTTTTTTCTTTAAGATGAAAAGCACTTCAGATTAAATTATTTCTCAGGATGATTGATATGTGTGCCGACTTAACACCAAGTAAATTTGTATATAATCAGTTAATTTGATAAATCTGGCATGTTCCTTTCCTTTAATATTGAATGGAAGAAGAGTTTTGAGGCATTTTAACACAAATCTTTATCATCAGAAAAAAATTAATAATGTGAAGTTGGTAATTGTACCATCCTGTACAATAATTCTGTCTGAAGTGTTCTCAATTCAGAGAAAACAAAATATGCACATTCTGACAACTTTCTGCTCCAATTGTTGTCTGTAAACAATGTTTTTTTTCACACTTTCCTCATAACTTAGAGTCCACATTGAGACAAAACTTTCACACATCAATTGTTTAATGTACATCATGATGCAACGAAAGTAAGCACACTCATATTTAAGCAGTTTTGCCAACGTTACTGATGTTGTACTTCCTTTTTAATCAAGTATCGTGCCTGCCCATGGATAAATAATATATTCTCATTTATGCCACTTGAGTTATCTGGGAATGTTATTTTCAGGGTCCACTTTGAATCAAAGTTTCATGCATCTCTCAATTACCTTCACGTTAAAACACTTCATCTCATTTATTAATCTCATCAGATGTGCACATCAATGAACACGGCTTAAAAGGTTCATCTATTATGTGATACATCTGTGATGAAGAGCCTTTACCCATCATGTACATGTACAATCATCAGTACATGTATATGTGTACATGCCATCATTAGACATAACAAATTACACGGGCTGGCAATGATGATAAGAATGTAATTTAGAGACTTCTCTTTTTTCATTCCAATCTCTCTGAGTGATACCAAACTACTTCAGGGGGATTACAAGGCAGTTTCTCTCTGTTAGATGCTTACTAATATCCCTCAATAAAAGTGGTTCTTACAAGAGTCATCATCAGGTTGTTATTATGGGGGTTTGATGACGGGACATGATACAATCAACTGAAATGGCTTCAATTTGTATCCACGTCTTAATGAACAGAAGGAAATCCAAAGAAAAGAAACTACCCTCTCCCTATTAACTTCACATGAGAATTAAAAATGGACCTTTTTATTAATTGTGTAGGCCTCCCTGTATTGCTCAACACATGTCCACCCAATCCATAGTATCTTAGCCAACATCAATACATCTCCTTTCAAAGATGTAACACACTGCTGGAATGTTTAGGGGTTTAAGACTTCAGGAGTAAAACAGACAGGCTGGACAATCCTTTCACAGAGGGATTATATTGTCCCCTAGTTTAGGGTATGGTGGAGGATTGGTACTAAATCACACAGGGGGAATCCTGGGGGGGGGGGGGCATGGGAGAGAGGAAGGTATACATTGTCTCCTCTAAGCCCCGCCCAAGGACCTAATTTTCTCCAGAAACAATCACAGTGGAGATTTGGAGTGGACCTGTTGGAAGGCTGTATGATACCGTACTAATCAATAGCTGGTGGAATTACTTGTTTTGGCAATGATTCAACAGATCAATCTCACATTATGGTACAGCATCCGGTCATAATGCCTGGTTTGCGTACAATGGGGAAAATCCGTTAAATATCGAAAACAAGGGTCTGGGAATGAAACAAAACAAGCTAACAATATTGTCTGGTTGGAATCTCTGTGAGGGCATTTGTGTAGAACGTATGTAAATACAGTGCACATATGTAAGGGTGCATATGTAAGGGTGCATATATGTAAGGCTTTATACAAGACACTGACTGCCAAGTTAAAACCCATACTCACGAGAGCATCAACTATATCGGCTATTGTTGGTTATTGGTTTCTTTTTGACGTGGGTATAAGTGATTTTAAAAAGTGGGTAAGTTGCTGGGTAAGTGGATCTACCCATGTTTTTATGTCATGTGGTAAGTGACTTTTGGAAATGGGTAAGTGAAAATACAAAGGTGGTTAAGTGCTGGGTAAGTGACAACAAAAATTAATTTTGAGGCTTGGTATAATGTGTTATACACATTATACCAAGCCTGCAAGTATTCTGCACAAAACTATGTTAACTAAACAAATCAAGCAAAATTTTAATAAATCATTTGCATAGTGTATTTTGTAATGTCTTGTGTTTGAATTTTTATAACAGTCTTTCTGACGACTTAGCCATCAGAACACAAATCTGATGCATTAATCAGCTCGGCCATGGCACTCCATATAGTGTTTACTTCTGCCAAAAAATATTTATAGTGCCAAAGAAAAGAGGTCTTCCTTTATTACAGAAAACGTTTCTATTGTAATGTGTTTTATTTTTCAATAAAAATCTTTGCAATTTGTAAATATTTACTATTTTATTTATAGTATTTGATTCTGCCAAAAACATATTCATAGTGCCAAAGAAGTTTCCTTTTTTTTTACAGAAACATGTTCTATTGTAATGTCTTGTGTTGTAATTTTTATAAAAATCTTTGAAATTTGTAAATATTTACTATTTTACTTATAGTATTTGCTTTTGTCAAAAACATATTCAAAGTGGCAAATAGTGGAGTGTCGTGGCCGAGCGGTCTAGCTTACCGGACTCAAGTTCTGGTGTTAGCAGCAGAATGTGGGTTCGAATCCCGGCCGTGACACTTGTGTCCTTGAGCAAGACACTTAACCATAATTGCTTCTCTCCACCCAGGGGTTAAATGGGTAGGCCTACATGTGATGGCAGAGTTGGTTCATTAGCCCTATATTCGCTGTAATGGCAGCAATTGAGCTGTATACTCCCCAGGGAGCTGAAATGGTTTCAGGAATGATTTATGAGCCTTATGAGCAGGGGTAATAATATAATGTGCCTTGAGCACCACTCAGTTGGTGGATACGTGCGCTATATAAGTCCACACATTATTATTATTATTATTAAAGAGGTTTTTTAAAATTTATTTTAACAGAAACCTGTTCTATTGTAATGTATTGTGTTGGAATTTGTTCTAAAAAATCTTCAGCCAGAGCACTCACTAGTGTACACAATGAAGACAATTAGTAAATAGAGAGATATTCAATGAGGCAGCTGTGTTAGGGTTAAATTGATGGTTACATTGATTTTGCAGAGACTGCATGAAATTCCGTTTGAATAGTCTTCAGCTCTGCAAACATAAAAATGAAATTATTGTTTACTAGAACAAATAGTATAATGAATAATATTCAATTTAAAAGCAAAATATGATCATTTCTGGAACCTTAGATTCAAGCTACATGTACTTCTGCCAGCCAATGATCAATGAAGATATTCCACACATAGGCACATCAACTGCCAAAATAAAAAAAATAAAAAATAAAAAAGTAACGTACTATTGCAGCCCTATCAATCTACAGGACTGTTTCAGTGTGTTCCTGTTTCCTCTTGAAATAAAGAGAAATTTGTAACTTGTCAGAATTCGGTTTCTGCAGTACATGACTACAATTTGCCCAAATCACAATACAGTCACGTTTGTGAGTGAGACACTCTAGTCTCTTTCCCACGGTGCTTGCTAGACAATTGTCCTGACAATTACCTTATGAATTGATGTACATCCCAATTCATTTCCATTTGTTATTACCAGATGAGACAACGCCCAATAGCTGATCAATATTTCACCAGTAGATGAAAGTAATCTCAATTTTTTCTAAGCTCTGCCATTAATACAAATGAGACAGCAATATTTTACAAATTATAATCCATTTGGCCCTAAAGGGGCCAGTGAAGCATGCAGAGGTAATCACAGACTAACCCTGTGGCTATCCCACCGTTTCCAGGCTGTCTCGTACCGACACCGCACAACCTTCATTTAGTTGTTTGTCTCCCCAACTGCTTTGTGGCAATTCAAGCATTGTTGGATGACTGATGAAATCATATATTATGATAACCATGTGTTATGTTGGTGTTATTACTGGCATTCTTAACTACAGCACTGACAACTCAAGGGGGGAAGGGAGGTGGGTGAATAGGGAAAAAGTGATCCCCATATTTTTCCACAATGCATTTATGATAAGTGTGCCTTGTCTTGACAGGTGAGACCGCAGAAGGAAGCATTGCTCTCTCATTCCTACAACCTCTGAACATGTAAGCACCAGTCCTACCAGTGTCTTTCAGTTCCCACAGAAGAAAGGACAGCCAAGTGACGTACATCAAGGCAGAATCATTTTAGTACTGCTAAGGCCTCCGGTTTCTGGTCATAGGTCGGCTTCAAAATCAGTGCAGTGAAGCACTTTTTTTTTTTTTGGTAATCTTTTTTTGTTTTTGTTTTTGTTGCCAACTAGTGAAATACATGTACCCGATACCTGGTTATTGGAACCAGACCAAATTTCCCATACACAAAGTATGGCAGCTAAGAGAGGCCTCACAAATCTGGCAAACGTTTATACCCCTATGTGAACAAGTCATTTAAAACACAGCACGGCAGAATTCAAATCAATCCAGCAATTTTGGCTGCAACTGTACATCATTTCATAGCAACAACAAAAAAAAACTAAAAATGCTGACACGATGGTCTGAGGCAATGCATGCGGAGACCAGAAACCAGAGACTTATTCTTTGGCCTAATGAAATATTATATGACTTACATGTATAAATAAACGCACAACATGCAGAAAATTAAAAATGAGAGAGAAAAAAAATGCTGGAGAAACTTCCAGAGTTGTCTAAAGAGGCGTTGCAATGACACAAACTGCGATAGGTCAACAATAACAGGATATCAATTTTCATGTATTTGACACGGTTCTCCTTTGTTCCGATATAGACATGTGGTCATTTCCACACTAAGGTCATATTTCTGTCCCATCTGTTGCACATGTCGGCTACTGATCTAGTCAAAGTCAATTTATTTGCTATATTCTGTATATTTTCTACTTTTGGAGTTGAGCTCTGTTAAATTTTTGCAAGATTTTGAATGATTTTCAATGACCCATTGTGATTTTCTAAGGGAGCTACATGTACAATGTACCAATGATACCGCACTGCCCAGCTGCCCCTGCCTGCCCCATTACAGAAAGAAATTCAAGGTCTGGCAATTGAACAAACAAGTTAAAATCCAAGTGCTGCTTCTAAATAGAAAAACAAAAACATATCATTTTCTTTTACAAAAGCCTTCACGTTTTTTATTAAAAGCAGGTGCCCACAAAAAAAACCAGTAAAACAGAAAAAGTAATTCTGCTGTTTGGCTAGCAGTAAAAGCAGAAGAAAAAAACATTTGATCTACTTTTTGCCTATTAAGAAAGCATTGAAGCAGATGTCCTCTTTTTGCAAATAGTCTACATACATGTACATGTACTTAAACAAAGAACTTTCATCCAATGATAATTGACAATCAAACCCCCGGGGAGACAACATTTTCATTTCATCTGGGTGTGTTAATTTATTTAACCCCACTGGCTCCATGAATGCATAAATATTGTGCACATTTTTATTTTTTTGAAATTTTTATGTAATATATTTTTTTTTTTGGGTGGCGGGGGAGGGGGGAAGCTCCTTACATGTATATATCTGCCACTGCAAGGTGAGCTAATGAGATATGCGGGAGATGGACTACTGGTAATCAGTATTAAGTCGGTGCAACCAACCATGATGTTCTGCAAGAATGAACATGCACATGTAATATCCGAAAGCTATGTGTCTTAATAATGAATACAACTTTGCTATAGCACTTTACTGCCCCCAAACTTCCCCTTAACACAACCAGTCATGGCTTGCGGCTTTAATTTTGTTAAAAACACCATTAGTGCAAGTACAACCACATCTAAAATTGAAGAGATCTGAAATTAAGATGAGCCTTGGTTACTCTGCCGTGATAGGCATTATTCCTGCACTATCTCCACTCTGCAAATTAGCTAGATTGTAAAAATGGTAGTCTCTCATAGTACACTAATATTATAGAAGAAAGATTAAGGAGAATAGCTTATTATCATGATAGAGTCTCCCTTAAATTACATGTTATTTATCATAGATAAATGAAATGACTGGCTACTGCAAATATAATTGGTAACTGGTTATGTCTTGTTGAGAAAAAACTCTCCATTTATGTACATCCCAACAGCAGCCAACAAGTGGGGTCATAATGCTGTTTAAAGCTGATTAACTGTGATATCAAAAATGCATCAGAGCTGTTAGTACATGGTGGTTGACCCAAGTTCAGTAACAAAGGATCGAATCAGTCTAACTGGTCTCCTGTGGACAGTACATGCTTGGATTGTCCTCCAACGATTGGCTGGAGAACTGGCAACTGGATGGTCAGCTGGGGCTAATTTCATAGATCTGCTAGGAAGAAAAAAAATTACTTACCAGAAAGTTTTGCTTAGCAGATTTCTTTGGTTACCAGCCACACGTTCATACAAAATGTATGCATTTTGGCTGGTAGTCTGTTTTATATTACTTAGCAATATGATCTGGTTAGCAGCTGTATAACATTGGCCCATGGGTGGATCCAGGGTGGGTGAAAGAGGCGGAGCATTGGCAAAGAAAGAGGGCAAACATAAGAATGCATGAAATAATTACAAAATAGGAAGAGCACCTGTCCCCCTTTGCCCTCCCCCAAAATATTTGCCAATAACAATATGAATCCTGTCTGCATTTGGGTTCAAATCCGGCCCAATTCGCCTGTGAATTTTTTCCCACAAACGGACACTTGGAAAGCAGTGCTTCATATACAGTGCTTTATACATGTACATGAACATCAGTGTAAGGACGCAAATCAAATCAATTAATATGAATACCCAACAACAAGCGATGATCACACCCACTTAACAGGAGAATCAAATGCCTTTCAAGGTACATAATAATGATGGCATGAAGCCCAAATGGACAAGCCTCAGAGAAATCTACAAGTGATTGACAGACTTTGTGTAGTTTTTGGTTTTGGATAAATCACATGGTACAAAAAGACTAAATATTTTCACTAGATGATTTTTTTTTAAACAAGTTTGTCAACTGTGTCTGTACTTAAGTTTTTATTAACACATTAAAGTAAGACTAATTGTGGTGACACAATGTGAAATTCTCTATTGAGTAGTAATTAGTTCTGAAAAGAACTGGAGATTACAACTCGCCGTTTCGATCAGTATGCTCTGATCGTCATCAGGAGAATGACGATCGGAGCATACTGATTAGGGCTGTGCATTTTCGGATATTTTTGGAACCGGATACCCGAAATCAGGAAACTTCGGATGCCCGGATACCCGTTTTCATTTTTGTTGAAAACATGCCTCCGGTGGTGTACGAATACATAATAATAATAATAATGTGTGGACTTATATAGCGCACGTATCCACCAACTGAGTGGTGCTCAAGGCGCATTATATTATTACCCCTGCTCATAAGGCTCATAAATCATTCCTGAAACCATCTCAGCTCCCTGGGGAGTATACAGCTCAATTGCTGCCATTACAGCGCATATAGAGCTAATCAACCAACTCTGTCCTCACAGGTACCCATTTAACCCCTGGGTGGAGAGAAGCAATTATGGTTAAGTGTCTTGCTCAAGGACGCAAGTGTCACGGCCGGGATTCGAACCCACATTCTGCTGCTAACACCAGAACTTGAGTCCGGTAAGCTAGACCGCTCGGCCACGACATGTACTGTAAATGGTAACAAAATTGATCTTTATGATACAGAGGATACCATACTTAAATCGATCTTTTCTTTATTGCAGTGCAATCTCTTGAATTTAAAGATAATTGTCTGTAAAAGTGTTTAACATTACATTGTTCAAGAGTCACAGATTTCTGTTCGCACCGCTCAAATGTTAAGTCCGAATTTTAAAAAGTCGTTTACGGGTAATTGGAAACGAAAAATGGAACCGGGTAATGACCGTTTCGGTCGGGTATCCGGATACCCGGCACAGCCCTAATACTGATCGAAACGTCGAGTTGTAACCTAATTTCTACTCAATAGAGAATTTCAACATGATGTCACCGCAATTAGTCTTTCTTATCCTTTTCACCAAAGCCAGTGTATCTTTGGCATTCTCAAAGAGCACTTACTGTTAACACAAAACTAACTTGGTATAAAGTTGATGGTATCAAACGTACCTTGAATTTCTTCTTCTTTTTAAGAAGTATCAAATGATGTGTGACTGCAATGATATTTCTGAATGCATTTTCACTTTTAACCAGTTCGCGTCGGGAATAAAACAGTTTTTCTGGGCCCCTGTGCGGGTTTTTTTCCCCACACAAACACGTTAATAGAAGCTTCCACAGCGCGTGGCCACGTCTACCGAGCATGTCACTGTACGCTCGGCTCGTTGCCACGTCAACCGAGCATGCATACAAATATTCCGGAGTTTCCTCTGGCGTGTATAGACACTCTCCGATCCGTGGTGCAAAAAAAATTGCGTGTATACACGGCCTCCGACGCGAACTGGTTAACTACACAACATAATGAGATTTCACAGGTGTTGCTTATAAATCTTCATTCACATGAAGTGAGACATACAGCAGAGTGGAAGTTTACAATTTTAACAGGCCAAAAAAAAGTCTCCGGTTTCTTGTCATAGTTCAGCTTCAAAAACAAGTGAAATACATGATACATGCATATGCAGGTATTGGAACCAGACCAAATTTCCCATACACAATGGTCATCGGTTTCTGGAAATCGGTGTGGTGACACACCTTATTTTGTTTTTGGTAATCTTTTTTTTTGCAAACAGGGAAATACGTGATACATGTATACACGGGGACCAAATTTCCCATATAGATATACAAAGTATGGTGGCTAAGAGAGGCCTTACAAATCGGGCAAACGTTCATGTGAAAAAGTTGTTTAAAACACAGCATGGCAGAATTCCAACCGATCCAGCAATTTTGGCTGCAATTGGACATCGTTTCATAGCAAAAAAAGGAAAACTAAAAAATGCCAACGTGCGGGTCTGAGGAGACGTGCGTGGAGATCAGAAACCGGAGACTTTTTTTCTTGGACTTATTTACTCAAATTCGCTGGTTCCATAACTGGTATGAACTATTGATGGCCTTAACCCTTTTATGGTCCCGACCTAACGAGGCCTTCTACTACGCCTCCTGCATCATGCATGTTGGCTGGTTTCAACAGTTCATCAAACATTCATCAAAGCTTTTAGGAAATTCCCATTAAATTTTACTCCTTGTATGCGGCCTGTGATAAAAGCAAATATGGAGATAATTCACCTGTTTCAGTGTCAGTTGCACTGACTGGCAAAGCTAGGACTCTGGTTGGGTCATCATGGATGATAGAGATAATGATTGGGCGATGTGGACAGCTGTGGTGAGGGTATGAGGAATCCATGTTGCTGTATGAACAAACATTTGTTGTCCTTGAACCAATTTCATACGAGTGGCTATTGAAGGGACAATATCATTGAGATCAAAACGGCATGGATTCGGAATGCTAGTTTTAAATTAACTCAGTGACTGAAAATAATACCCCACATGGTAAGGTCATATTACCATTGCTGCTGCATGAACAAGTAATTTTCAGTCACTGTGTCTTAAACCAGAATGCCGATTCCATACCCTGTTGAAAGTCTGCTCTGCTCTGACGATATTGTCCCTTTAACCCTAACCCCCTAGGTATTCTTGCTAGGAACCTTCCTGAATCCTCCAAAATCCTCCAGTGCACTTTTGGAAACATGCCCTTATCTTCAAAATGCACTATGCATTTTTGTTGGTCTTTCATATGGCCTGTACTTCTTGCCAGGTAGTAACTTTGCCCCATTTGAAGAGGTAAAAGTACCAGTTTTCAACAGTGCTGAATTTTTCCAAAAAAGTGCCCCGTGGAGGATTTTGGAGGATACGCTTAGCAAAAAACATGTGGTACCGGTAAGTGAAAATGTTTTGCTTAACAGCTCTATGAAATTTGTCCTGCTGTCCTGCAAATATTTGTAAGGAAGAAATATTTATGCTAATTTTTGATGATTTTGCTATGCAATAAATAAATGTTCACTGCTAGAGCTTGTTCACTGCTAGCAATGCAAGTAAATGCACATGTACATGGGTGTATACAGTAATTAGCATTTTGACTTTGGTGCACAGCCTCACTCCCCATAACAAGCAGGGAAAATATTTCCATCAAAGCCAACACGTATTACGTTTCAGTACACTCTTAGCAAAGCTTTTCAGAAGAGATGGCAATGTATTAGACATATTGTACAGGCAAGTTCTTTTTTATCTTTCAAAACCTTTCAAAGGGTTTTGAAAGATCAAACTTCATGTGTGCAAGGGGTTGAGCAGAGTGCTTGCACACATGATCAAAATGTGTACAAATACACAATGTACCTTGGCATCAGGGCTGCCACTCTTGATTTGCCGTTTTCCCCCATCACGCATGCGCATTTCCCCTACATCATCCCTACATACTTAGTATCAATTTTTCCATACAAAATTTTTTCCCCGACGAATTAGTTATTAATTAACGTTTTCCCCTACAAAATTTTGTTTTCCCCTACAAATAAGTTATTAATTAGGCCTAACTTCTAATTAAATAACTAGGCATAATGACCAGATGTGTAGGCCTTCGTGAATGAATTAAAGGGAATATATAGTCTTCCCGGATGAACGTGAAAAAGGCCAAATGGCAACCCTGGTACAGTGTGCAGATAGCTTGAGTAACATTAACCGCAACAGCATTCTTGAAGTATTGCAATAGTAGTGTGATACTCGATATTAGGTGTGCGTATTTTTGTCCCAGAATGCATTACTACGCATGCGCATACTTAATTTAGAACACCCTAGCGATATGGCTAATAACTGCGTTATACTGATATGATTAAAGCAGTAGGCCTATATCACGTACATAAATATATAATTTTGTTACAATATTTGTGGATTCCCCTACTTCCCCTACAGTATTTCCATTTTTCACGTAGGGGCCCCCTATTCCCTACACTTTACTAAAATACCCTACGGTAGGGATTTTTCCCCATGAGTGGCAGCCTTGCTTGGCATGGACTGATCAGCCTCAAGTAGCCAATCAATAGCTGTCAATCAAGGCCCCTTTTTGACCAATCAGATTTCTTACATGGCCAACCCTTGTGTATACATGTATGTGTAGGTGGATTAGTACTATATTCAGGCTGTTAATACCATGGCCATCAGAAACATAGAGGGCAGTATACTGTATACATGTATCTGAAGGTCAGTACTACCAGCATTTAATAAAGGCCTATTGGGTATAATAAACAGCTCAGGCAACCACGTGTACTTTGCACTCTGTGGATGGACCAACAGAGGGCGGCATTTCAATTCCCAAGGGTTAATATGAAAACACAAAATTTTATAGAAAATAAATCCACAATTGTGTGTTAACACTTCCTGATTACTATTACCATGAAGAGTCTCTGCATTGGTCCACATTGATGTTAATATAATCATCGAATGCAACATGTAATCTGTCTCAGTAATTACAATCAAAATAATGTCAGCAAACATTGCCAGAAATTGCATCAATTGTTTGCAGGTGTGTGTCAATTTGTACTTTATAAAATCCCAGGAAAACCCCCATGATGGGGGGGGGGGGGAATACATATATATACGAAAAAGATAAAGCAATATCTAGATGTTTGAGTGTTGGAAAAGGCCAGATGAGGTGTTAATGGGCACTTGTCTGTGAGAGACTCTAATGATAAGGATCTAAATCTCTTAGGATTTCCACTGTTGCCATTAACCATGCCAAACAAAAAGGGAAATCATGAAAAAGTGCTGTACGACGACGAGACAAGATGAAACCCGTTATCGTTTTATCTCATTCCAGTCTTAAGATGCGGTAATGGAGGTACATCCTTTGGAGATTCGTCACTGATGTTTTACACTCTGCCTTAAGACCCAGGGGACATATTCTGTTCTTATCTAATGTTTGCCGTATTGTCTCCAATATGTTGTCCTAGTTTTACGGATTTGGTTACACAGATGGGAAATGGGAAAGAACAATGTTGCAGTCACTCGAGAATAGCTTAATCACAGTGGAGTTACGGTTTTGTTGAAAGTACTTGACATAAAATTTTTGAATAAAAATCAAAATTAACTAAAAGTCTAAATACTATTTAGTTTTTCCTACGTCATACTTAAAAGTGTCTCAAATCAAAAGTACCATCTGATGCTTAATCCCATTTATGATATGTTATAAATAATGTAACAAATATTTTGTCTATTAAAGGAAGATATATTTCAATGGTAAGATATACCATTTGTAATTCAAAAAATCCTGAAGGGTAAAGTTGCAATGTGAAACCTACTTGGTGTAAAGCCGATGATGATATCAAATCTTCACTATAAATAATTTTATCTGAGATTGATTTCACTTTAAAGAAAAATGAAATCATTCCCCATTTGAATTTAGGAAAGGGTACTCTTTCCAAAATTCCATGTTAGAATGAATATACACAACAAATCTGACTGCACTTCGCTATTTTCTTTTTAATAACACAATGTAACAAAATGAAACTTACATAGGTTGGTTGTTTAACCCTAACTCCCTAGGTATTCTGGCTAGGAACCTTCCTGAATCCTCCAAAATCCATCAGTGCACTTTTGGAAACATGCCCTTATCCTCAAAATGCACCATGCATTTTCGTTGATCTTTCATATTCAGCACTTATGGCCTGTACTTCTTGCCAGGTAGTAATTTTGGCCCATTTGAAAAGGTGAAAGTACCAGTTTCCAACAGTGCTGAATTTTTCCCAAAAAGTGCCCCTTGGAGGATTTTTCAGGATTTGGGGTGGTTAGGGTTAATGTATATCTTGAATCAAAGAGAGTGCACAGTTTTGCAAATAGGTACCTTCTATGAAATACCATTTAGTCAAATCTGATAATTAATCCAATTGATACAATGTAATAATGGTAAAACAAAATCATGTTTAATGAATGGAGATTTTGTTAAAAGTTACAAATGTCACAATAAGTACTTCTACACAATGGCTCTGAGTGTATAATTTTCAATCATTCCTTATTTGCTTTTGTCACTTCCTAATTTTCAATAAATAAAACCCATCAACTATGTTGGCTGAGAAACATGTCTCCAAAAAGTCCTTAGAAGCTTTAACCAATCCCAACCAAGGGTAAGATATTAGGCCAATCTGCCTCACAAAATGTTCCGCTCTGATTCACAGATAACTCAGCGCAAGGCATCGAAGAGCCTCTTATCTCTGCCATACTGACAATGTGGAGACTATAAGTGGCTACTGGTGTAAGTGCACAAATCTAGAGGGCAGAACACTGGGCAGAGATCCCAGTATCAGATTTTGACGGGTGACTCCCTATTTCTTGGTGTTTTTTTTTCCTCTTCTCGTTGAGAGTGGCTCAGTCTTGCATGGGTCAATTGTTTGAACTCTATGATATGATTTGGAAGATTATGAACACTTTATTGATTAGGAAATCCGCTAAGGTCTGACCTGGTTACATTCTTAATATGATCTCATGGGAAATTACATTTCATGCAAGAGTGGTACTGTCTGCTTGAAGGTCCTATTCACTTGTATTAACGGTGATAATTATACATAAGCAATAAAATTTCCAAGTAAATAGAACAAACACGTTTTTTTCTGAGGCATACATCCTGCTCCAAAAGAAATGTATTATGTCTACTCAAACCTTCAAAGGAGACACTTGATTAAGTATGCTATAGAATAGATGCCCCTGAAAACACGTCATAGTATTAGCCAGCAATACCTTTGGGTTTCTTTGTAAAACTTGGACAAAAGAATTGCAAGATATTATATTTGCACATCCTGTTCTTAAAAGAATATCAAATGTTTACACCCTATTTCCAAATCACATCATTCTGTAGACGTAAGTGAGAGAAATACAATATATACTACTCACAACAATTTAGGGAACACCGGATTTTTAACATCAAATAGGTTTGAAATGTTCCATGAACCGAGATTTTCATTTGCAACCCCCTCTCTCTTTCAGTAGTCATGTCATGAAATGTGTAATCACTACATGCATCCTTTATCATCTGTTTCATTGTGCAGTTGTTTCTCATCAATTGTGTGAAACATTGTGTTTATCTGAAATAAATGATCTTGCTTTAACTGAGATTATTCCGGTGTTCCCTAAATTGTTTTGAGTAGTATATTTGGATATTTGCATTTTGAAACTGTGTGCATATGAAAGACAAATTTCACAATACTCATATTCTGATGCAGACGATGATTTCTTCAGAAAGCATGATAAACAAAAATCAATGTGCAACTTCTCACAAAGTAATGAATGACGAATGACAAATGGATAAAGAATTTTGAAAATAGGGGACCAAAATGAGTGATAATATTCAGTTTACTCAAACAAGAATTTATCTTTATTTTTTAGTCTTAGTCCTTATCGGGATAAATGTTTGTTTCAGTGTTATTTGGTTGATACATTATTGTTTTATCTACACACATTTAGGTATTGTGGCAACTTGCTTTTAAGAATTTACCTAATCCTTTACCTCTTGCACTTATTTAATATATCATACCACTTGGGTAGAAATGAATATCTCTGAAAGCCAAAAAAATCTTATACAAACAAAATATCTGCGATGTCAACTGGGTGCAGTCAACTGACAACAAAAGCTATCAAAAATATGTTGTGCCCGGACTCAAACTAATTGGTGTCCTTCTCTCCAACTCAACATTTTCTATAAAATGTTTTTTTCAACTCGGAAAGTAAGACTTATCCAGACCAGACAAAATCTTAAAGAACTGTCAGCAAGTTACATCATTCCCCTGTGTTATCAGGACATGTCACAGCATTTTACAGTTTTAGCACTGACATCTGATCTGATTACCATGACAGGCTCTGCTTCAAAATAAAGGTTTTTCCCTTTGAAAAAAGATAAATAAAATCTGCCACGAAATATGCAAATAATCCAATGAAATATTTGACCATTACACAAGGACTCAGCTCAGTCGGAAAAAACATGACGTTTAATCCTCTGAAATGGCAGTTTAAGATTCAAATCAAATAAGTGCATACTTCCTGTAATCCTTAACAAACTGCATTTTCTAAGATTTAGTTTTTCCCTCTGACAGGTGATGACATTTAAGAAAAGCTTCTCTGACATTTAAAGTGCAAATGCTTAAACTAAATGGAAAACTTCTATTTTGAATCTGGATGAATCTTCTCCTTTTTTGAAGGGGGGGTAGTATTGTGTTCTTTTAATTTACTTTTATTGCTAGTTCTTTAGCCGTTTTATAAGAAACAACCTCAGAATAATTTTGTATGTGCAATTGTAAATTTCATCTGGTATTTAGAATGTAAATATTTTGTAGTCCTCTGACAATATTGTGGGCAATTGGGGGGGGGGGGACAGGTAAAACTGCCATATAGTAGCCAATTTGATTTATTTGCATATCAAATAATTGTTTGTACGTGTACATCTGTTCTGTCCACCCTGCCTAGAGTATTTTTTAGTAACTTTACATTACTTCTGATGGCAGAGGACCTTGGTTTCTTCATCCATCTTTGTGAGATTTTAACAATAAAAATGATTTTATATTACAAATTGGTAAACTGAAATGATTTCTGGGGCAAGTTGAAAAGAAAATCCTACTACGCAAACGAAAAAATTGCAAGAGGCCAATTCAAATTACCATCAAAATAGCAGAAATCCTGGGGCGATACATCTTTGAGAGCTCAAATAATATCAAGGAAATTAACTGTATGAAATAACTGAATCGCCGCACAAAAGTAAACCTGGCAACTCTCAGCTTGTTTTGCAGTGCAAGTTCATATATTTTGGAAACTCCTTTTCTGAGAAAATGAAAATTGTACTCACATTTGAAGTAGTAGAAGTCCAAGCATGGACCAGACGGCTGGTTTGAAGGTGATGTTATGACTACTAAGCTGAAAAGTCCAAATCAAATCCTGAAGATCTGATGATATGTCTCGCATCGACAACCGCAAGGGTGCCAGAATCTCGGAATACCTGTTAACAGATGATTATGCAAATGAGGAAAAACAATTTGAGCTAACAAAATCTGAAGTGGGACACTACATGTATGGCATCCGGATTACTGTACCATTACTCTACCAACTGAGCTATCCAACTTTATAGTTGCTAATCAGCTGGTAGAGCACTGGTACTGTAATCCGGGGGTTGCAGGTTCACATATCTCTTCAATCAATTTTACTTTGTTCACCCCAGACCCTTCTATGACTGCAAGGCTCAAAATCAGTCCAAATTTCTACATACATGCCACTGTATATCTAGTGCACAGCTGACTGCTGTCAAACCTAATGTGTAGTAAGCACATTTACATTTATGACTGGTAAAAAGCATTATCTTGTAATGTTGAGGGTGGTCAAAATGACAGTAAAAACCAGTCAAAACGCCTGTGTGCACATTTGGTTCAACAGTCAAAAACGATCAGTTGACTGATTTTGACCACTATATCTACTTGCCACAAAATTTCAGCTACAGTAGAAGGGTTTTAATTTATGTATATAGAAATTGGCTTATTTGATGATTGGAAAAATAATGAAGTTGATTATAAATATAATTTTTATTTAAAGATGAAATTGGGTTTTTTCAGCACACTGGTGCTGATAGCTTGATACTAAAACTTTTCTTGGGTATAAACATATATATTCACTCTTAGAGTTCAGTCGCGTTAGAGAGAAATTTCTCTATTCTAGAAAATAAAATGCTATTTGCTGTATAAATGCATAATGAAGTAACTTGTCAAATGTTGTGACATGTTATGTTTAACTAAATGCATACCATCAAAAATGTAATTAACCCCTTAAAACAAAATTGGGCACATAAAAGCAAATATGTTCATTCTTCTTTGAGCCCAGTGCGAATATGTTTTGAATGGATTTAAAAGCACTATGTTGATTGTTGACAATTGTTTTTTTCTTTTCTTTTCTACTAATCCATCTTCTCAGCATTTAATCATAAATCAGGAAAAATGCTGAGAAAGCACACGCCTGCTTTAAAACTGTAGATTAAGAGTTCTTACACTCTGTTGAGACTGTCACTAATAATCCTCCTTCTTAATGCCATCTGGGATTTGGAATCGACAAGCGGCAATCGCATTGGTCGGTCAACAGCCTCATTCTGTATATAAATTTACAAAATAATACACTATTATTCATAAATTATAAACCAAGAGGAAACTGGGTTATTCTAACAGTAAGTTCATAGTCAAACACTGAATGTTATTTGTTCTTTGGATTTTAATTTAGAGTCCAAAATTAATGTTTAAAAGAAAGCCCAATACAAGCAGGAATGTAGTCCAATCATGGCCATATAAGGCATCAGAAATCACTGTGCCCAGCAAAAGGTCCCTTGTGTACAATTACACTGAATTCTACATTTCAAGACATAAGGCTTTAAAACTTTGTTCCTTGCTAAAGGTCATAAGTTTACTACAGCTTACTGCAGATGCGTACGACCTTCTACTGGAAAAAGATCCACCTTTCCATTTTCCATTTACATTCTGAAAGTATTAAAGGGGCAATATTGTCACGATCAACAGGGCATGGAATCGGAATAGTTGCGTACGACCTTCTGCAGATGCGTACGACCTTCTGCAGATGCGTACGACCTTCTGCAGATGCGTACGACCTTCTGCAGATGCGTACGACCTTCTGCAGATGTGTACGACCTTCTG
Source organism: Zoroaster sp. YZ-2022 (assembly GCA_029582265.1). Classification (NCBI taxonomy): domain Eukaryota; kingdom Metazoa; phylum Echinodermata; class Asteroidea; order Forcipulatida; family Zoroasteridae; genus Zoroaster; species Zoroaster sp. YZ-2022. The sequence goes on along the minus strand of CM055835.1, from coordinate 22,454,440 downwards.
TAGATGCGTATGACCTTCTGCAGATGCGTACGACATTCTGCAGATGCGTACGACCTTCTGCAGAAGCGTACGACCTTCTGCTGGAAAAAGATCCACCTTTCCATTTTCCATTTACATTCTGAAAGTATTAAACTAGGGGCAATATTGTCACGATCAACAGGGCATGGAATCGGAATAGTTGCGTACGACCTTCTGCAGATGCGTACAACCTTCTGCAGATGCTTACGACCTTCTGCAGATGCGTACGACCTTCTGCAGATGTGTATGACCTTCTGCAGATGCGTACAACCTTCTGCTGGGAAAAGATCCACCTTTCCATTTTCCATTTACATTCTGAAAGTATTAAAGGGGCAATATTGTCACGATCAACAGGGCATGGAATCGGAATAGTTGCGTACGACCTGCAGATGCGTACGACTTTCTGCAGATGCGTACGACCTTTTGCAGATGCGTACGACCTTCTGCAGATGCATACGACCTTCTGCAGATGCGTATGACCTTCTGCAGATGTGTATGACCTTCTGCAGATGCGTACGACCTTCTGCAGAAGCGTACGACCTTCTGCAGATGCGTACGACCTTCTCCAGATGCGTACGACCTTCTGCTGGGAAAAGATCCACCTTTCCATTTTACATTTACATTCTGAAAGTATTAAAGGGGCAATATCATCACGATCAACAGGGCATGGAATCAGAATGCTAGTTTTAGATTAACACAGTGACTACCATAATACCCCACATGATAAGGTCATATTACTGTTGCTGCTGCATAAATGAGCCAGTAATTTTCAGTCACTGTGTTAATCTTAAACTAGGCCATCAATTCCATGCCCTACCAAAAGTCTGCTCTGATTGTCACATATCTTTATGCAGGAGTAAGGTTTGTAATAATTGTTGGTTCTGAGAAGAACCAATGGTGAAAAAAAAAAACTGATAATCAGTAAAAAAAAAATTTTTTTTAATTTCTTCTCGGCAGAAGGTCACAAGCGATCTACATTGTCACACCAAGAACTTTTTTATTATATATTGCTGCACCCCTCTATATTTGGTATAACCGGAACACCCCTATGCATTCAAAGTGGTATCGACTCAAAGTTTTTAGCCAATCAGCGATAGATAAATTCCCGCAAGTTTTTGCTCGGCCACTCAAGCTTAAGTGCTTATGATCTTGAAGGACACATCCTGTAATCTCTAACATCCTTTGGAACATCATAATAATGTAGTATTTTATTGCAATGAATGGCCATTCAAATTACTATCGATTGAAGCAGAACGACAGTTTGTTTACTTTTTGACCTCCTTAATGACCTTCTGCCGGGTTCACAATGAAATTTCATATTTATTTACATAATTTATTTGTTTATTTGTTTTCCATCCTTTGCTTAATTTGCACCATCCTCTGCTGGGTACTCATTAAAGGTACAATATCGACACGATCAACAGGGCATGAAATCAGAATGCTAGCTTTAGATTAACTCAGTGACTGAAAATAATACCCCACATGATAAGGTCATATTACCGTTGCTGCTACATAAATGAGCCAGTAATTTTCAGTCACATGTGTTTATCTAAAAGTAGGACACCGATTCCATGCCCTGTTGAAAGTTGGCTCTGATCATGATGATATTGTCCCTTTAAAAGAAATAAACAAGAAATAAACAAACGATCAAACAAATTATTGCTTCTTGTTCAATGCAAATTCCTCACCTCTTGTATGTCTCCACTTGCCATTTTCGTTGTATCTTTTCCCTTCTTCACCTCTGATGGTCTCCCATAATAAAACTCTTGTACCTTCAATGCAAAGTTTTCAGACTCTTCCTTTAAGTGTTGTATATCCGGTAAAGGTTTGACTGGGGGCAAAAAGGGCTCTGTATCCATGGCTAGAGGGTCAGAGGTCACTGAAGCAGTACCAGTTAAAGGAGCACTCTCTGTTTCTTGGGTTATAAAATTTGGATTTTCTGCTTCCGGGACAGATGGTGGCTGACGACCAGTTGGATCACGTCCACGAATAAATTCAACCGTTTTATCTGTTTTCCATTCCATTATAACTCTGCTCACTACTTCAAGTAAGCATATATTTTTTGCTACATGCAGATTTGATTTCTTGGATTTCTTCTTTTTCTTTTTTGGTTCTTCATGTTTCACATTGGGCAAACACACAGCCTGGCCAGTGGTACTTTGTAGTGATTCATCAACCTGCATTCCCATGTTACCAACTATCTTCATATCCCCGAAATTAGCATGGTCTTCTTTGTAGCCTTGTTCTAAGTCCTGTTTAGTTTTGGAGTTGTCGTGTTGCCACAATTCAACTTTCTGCTTTTCAGTATCTTCAGTGCCCTCATGACTGTCATCATCTTTAGAAGATTCCTTTGGGAGATTTAACATTGTACTATCAGTCCTTTCTTCCCGCTGAGAACTCTTATCTTTTACAATTTGTCCAAGTGTTCTCGGTTCTTCATAAGACTCACTTATCTCAGCCAGCTCTCTCAGTCTCTCTCTCTTCCTCGTATCAGCAAAGGTCAAGGTAGAGAGGTCGTCGGCAAGAAGGCCTACAGCCTCCTCCTTCAGTGGTCTATCTGTCTTGGTGTTGTCGGCCTTGTTTATCTCTTCTGGCTTGATTCTCTCGGTGAGAAGCACATGATCCTTGGAGATCAAGGAAGCAGCAGTAGAGTCTGCCTCCATTTCTTCAGTGAAGAGTTTGATATCCTGTTGTCTATGGATGATAAACAATGAAAACTATTAATATTATTATTATTAATTTTTCCTCTTTTTCTTTCTCCACAGACATTTTTACATTTGTTTGGCTTGTTAGTCTATTTGTCCGTTTTGTTTTACTCCTCCTGTCTGACTAACTGCTTTTCACTGATCTCATAATCTCTTCTTCCAGATAAAAACTCCCTGTACTGTACCTCTATCTATTCACGAGTAATCCCTCCTTTGTCTGGTCCCAGGAACAGAACCTGACTCTGCTTTTTGTACCTTTTCTCTTGTGTTCATTTCACACCCGACTCTTGTGTTTATGTATGTAGTGTCTCATTCATTTTGCTTTTTGAGAAAGAAACTGCTAGGTACGAAATGTAACGCCAATAACCATTATTTTGCATTATTATTATTGTTACTATTATTAGATCATATTTCAGGCAGCTCATAAAACGTAAGAATATAATAAATTACAGTTCATACATTAAAATAACAATGACAATAACACACTCACTCTTCATATTCTCTTGCCCAAAGTGGTGAATCAGACAGCTGAGCTTCGTAGAACTTTGATGCCTTGTAGCAGAATTGTCTACAGAAATTCTGTTGGAAACAAAATTGCACAATGTTTTGTTTAACCCTCCTACTGATAGACCATTTGAAACCATTCAGAATTTCCACTTTCAAAAATGCCCATTGGTTTTGTACACACATGGTGATACCATTTGAACAGTGTTGGTAGCAAGCTTTACTACCATTCAAATCCATTCAAATGCATAGAGGGTCCATTGATTCACCACTTAGAAGTATCCAAACAAGGTTTTGTATTAGCTGTACTACCATTTGGAAAGATCCAAACAAGGTTTTGTATTAGCTGACCTACCATTCAAAACCATTTGGGGAAATCAATACTGTACACAGTTATTTCACCATTCAAAACCACAAAAGCGAATGGTTTCAAATGGTGCATCAACTTGTATGAAAAAGGTACCAAAAGTAGGAGGGTTAACCAGTACATTGTAAGGTACAACATTACAAATTATCTGATGGCCAAATTACCGAATTGAAGTTGGTAAAGGTGCTAATCATCATGAAAACAAACTATTCCATCTGAAATCTATTCTGCTCTTATTTCAGAGAAAACACAAACAAATATGCACATAAAAATAAAATTTGCATGTATACAGCAAATTGTTTTGCTTAAGTGTTTTCTCAAAACTAAGACTCTGCACTTGGCTGCAACTTTCACAGGTTGGTTGAACCCTAACCCCTAGGCATTCTGGCTAGGAACCTTCCTGAATCCTCCAAAATCCAACAGTGCACTTTTGGAAATTTATCTTCAAAATGCACCATGCATTTCCGTTGATCCTTCATATTCAGCACTTAGGCCCTATGGCCTGTACTTCTTGCCAGGGAGTAATTTTGCCCCATTTGAAAAGGTGAAAGAACCAGTTTTCAACAGTGCTGAGTTTTTCCAAAAAAGGATTTTGAAGGATTTGCGGTGGTTAGGGTTAATATATATCTTGACCCTATCTCCCTAGGCCCATTTGCTTACACATAACCTGAATCCTCCAAAATCCTTCAGTAGTAAAGCAAGCACATGACATGTATGCACACATGTGTTTCTAATCTGTGATACATGTACATGGCCAGGGACCCTCCCTGCATGCATGGAGCAATAAACAGTGTCCACTGACCCAAGCACTAACCTTGCAATCACTACAACAAACACGGATGTACCATAGAGCTACGGATGTACACGTACCATGGAAAGACAAGTATGCCTAATAACCTCAATCCTCCAAAATCCTTCACTTTAGCAAAGAGCATGTAACCTCAATCCTTCAAAATCCTTCACTTTAGCAAAGAGGATTTTGGAGGATTTGGGAAGGTTAGGGTATGCATATTTATAGAAGCGATTTGCCAACATTATCAATGTTGTACCTTCCCTTTGACATTTTGAGGGGAGAGGTGGGGGGGGGAGGATACTGAAAAACAAAATGGTAGAAAAAATGGTAAATTACCTATTTGTTGTAAATCATGGTACCTCAAAAAACAGCCGAGGCATACTCTCTTAATATTAAAATAAATTAAATTAAGTGTTACAGGATTTTCTTCCATTTGAAAAGTGTATTTGGACTTAGTTACATGCTCATAAAAGATTACAGGATTTTAAACCTTTTAATGTTGACCTTACTAAATAAATTAAGCAAACTATATCACAACGTTTGCTGGAGGATGGGGAGGGCATGCTACAGGAGGACCAGACTGCCGCACTTGCCAGAGATCGCAGTGCATGGAGGAAGAATGTGATCACCTGCTCTGCAGCCGAAGGATAATGATGATAATGATAATGATGATAATGATAATGATAATGATGATGATGATAATGATGATGATGATGATGATGATGATAATGATGATGATGATGTGCACATTATTAACCCTAAAGTGAAGGATTTTGAAGGATTGAGGTTATGTGGAAATTGCAGTGGTGAAGGATTGAGGGGAGATGTGATTATTTACTTGGTGGATTATGGAGGATTGAGGTTATCAGGCTATATTTGACACTGGATGAAAATGGAGGATTGAGGTTACATGATACATGTTGGTCTGTCCAAAAATGATTTTGGAGGATTGAGGTTATTAGGCATACTTGCCTTCCTTCCTCCATGGTACATGTATAACCATGTTTGTTATAGTGACTGCAAGGTCAGTGCTTGGGTCAGTGGACACTGTTTATTGCTCCATGTATGCAGGGAGGGTCCCTGACTGTGGACCATGTACATGTATCACAGATAAGCAACACGTGTGTGCATACATGTCATATGCATACAATGGTAGTGGTCATTAGGTGTTCGTGCGACAGTGCAAACACCTCTTAAAATTGTTCGTTTTTTTTTCTTCTCCTTCTCGATGAGACTAACAAAAAACCATAGTTCCAAAGTTCACAGAGCCTTCAAACTTGACAGATACTTAGACCATAACATGTAGTTGTCAATAAAATTATGACATACAGTTTCAGGTAAAGTTGTGACGTCATCAGATATCTAAATACACTAAAATCCAATTTTAATATTTCAAAAAATCATATCTCATGAACCAAAAACCATAGGAAATTTGAATATGACTTCTGTGAATAAAATGATTTGTGACATCTTATCTTTAAAAAAAATATGTTTGATGACGTCATCAATGAGCAGAGCGCCCCCTAGCGGCATTTTTAAAAAGGGAATAATTTCCAATCTCAGTTATCGAACCAAAGCAGGTATTAACCTTATTTTTTGTTGATCATGAAGAAGTTTTATTGTGTCATATATGACCTTCAAATCACCTGATCTAACCTTTACTTCCGGTCCAAACAGGAAGTTCAAATTCAACACATTCTAAAGCAAAATTGATAGGACTTTCGAATATGAAATTGATATTGTTAGATGATACAACTTTGTAAAATATGATTTACATCATCGATGATAATTTGATTGAACTGGAAGTTGACACGAACACTGTGTATTTGTTCTAACAAAACACTTGTAATGAGCTCTAGTTATGCTTGCTTTACTACTGAAGGATTTTGGAGGATTCAGGTTATGTGTAAGCAAATGGGCCTAGGGAGTTAGGGTTAATAATTATAAAGCGATGCACATTGTTTGTTCCTTGCTCTATTAACTTTCAAAGTACAAATTTTCATATTAAATCTCATTTTTCATTTTACCTTTCTCTCTGTGATTTCATACACTTTATTCATCTTCATGCTGATATGATACTTCTGTTTGGGGATAGTTTTAAGCGACCTTTGGCACAGAGGATACCCACACTGCTTTAAAATTGACCTCTCCTCGACTGCATCTTTGTAGTGTTGAGAGGTGATAAACCTGGCCTGCAAAAATAAAGTGTGACAAAATTTCAGAGACTGGGTAAGCTCATTTGCATCATTTATCAACTTATAGCCTAAAGATGTCAGCCAAAATTCAGAAAGGTCGGCCAAAATTTCTGGATGTATAAACAAGTTTGATGTTTAATTATATTGGGGTAAATTGGTTTATGCAATAATTTGGGCATGTAATCTATAGATGGAATAATTTTCATACGTTATTTTGTCAATAATTGTACCCAAATCCAAAATTTTCCACAATTTACTCAAAAGGGAGCAAGTATTTCTTTACCATTATTTTAAAAATTAATATAAAGAGATAATGCTGGGAGAATTATATTGGAATGCAATATTATAGCACAAATCTAACAATCTTAAAGTGAGACTCGATGTGGTAGGGTTTATGCAATCACTCACAAATTAAATGCCTAGTACTCACACAATCCACAAGGAAATCATCTGTGATTGGATTATCTAGAAGCCTCTCAACAATCCGAAGAGCCTTGTTGTCATATTCTAGTCGTATCTTAACTCGCTCTTCCAAAATGGCTCTTCTGTCAATATTCATGAAAATTTACACTTGAACGATTGATTATAATAACAAAATTGTAGACTAATCGTGACACTAACAATAGTTAATAATTTTCTCCATAACTTTGCTATAATATTAAAAACTTCTTGCTGATCCCCTTTCTCCTCCATTGACTTTGTGGAAAGAATGTCAAATCTAACTGCCACTTTTTAAGTTTTTTGGGGGGAAATTTTGTCAACCACTAACCAGTTAAAAAAGGGTTCTCAGGTACAGAATGCAAAAACTATCTTTAAAATCCACTTTTAGAAAATGGAAGAATCCTATTATAGTTGCCACTGCGTGTGTATGATGGCCACTAATGGGGAAGGTGACAAGATCAGACTGACATGACTGATGAAGTTATACCAAAAATACCTGATTTCTCATTAAACAAATATTGTGGAATAATTTGAAGTATATGTCCATCATCATCCATATATGTTATTGACCTTACTGAGCAGGTATGATTACATTATTGGTTAACCCTCTCAATACCGAATTGTTTTGACATAAACAACCACTGGTGACCGCATTGTTTGACCACTCAAGCGTGAAGCACACATTCTTACACAACAGAAAGCTTGTGTTCAAAGGCCAATTTACAAACTCTATTATCACCTTGAAGATATCGTTTTACAGCAAAATAAATAAGAAAATATATCTTACTTATTTAATTCCCTTTCATAAAATCCAAAAAACCTTAAGATCGGTCAATAAATGTCCAAGTTCTCAGTCTGTTTCCTCAGTGTGATCTGTAAACTCAAACACTTTTTTGTACACAAACACATGACACTCCGTAGGTGTTTGGCATTTCGGACCTTTCCACTCCAGTTTGAAGGGATTGCATAATAGCAACCTTATTTTATTTCACCATCAATGGAAAGATCCGATCTTGCTCTTTCCAACCATTGTAAGCTTGGGTATGGAGGGTGAACATGGACAAAACTACAGCTTTATAACAACTGGCCTTTGTGCTCATGCTTGAGTGCTTTTTTGTGTGAAAGCTTGGTCGACTAAAGTCGCCTATGGTAAGGAAGAGGGGGTATGAGTGCAGTCCACTAAAGTCGCCTATGGTAAGGAAAGGGTTAATGAAGTAGAAAAAGTGGCAGTTGTGTTCGCGCTGTGCGTACGTATATGCACAGCACGCATACATGAACCAATGAGTGACCTTCGTTTGCCTCTGAAAGGGGGCGAGCTTCAGTTTGCGACATCATATGCATAAAGTCTATAGATTCTAGATATACAGAAAAAGAACCCGCTAACAGTTAAAAACACTTTGAAAAATCCCATTGACATCCCTACTTAATGGGTAGGTAAGGGGTAGAATGTCGTATCCGACCGCCACTTTTTCTCATTCAATATAACCAAAAAAGTAATCTTCCCTACCTCGCAAGGTGGAGAACATATGGATGATGATGGACATATACATGTACTTCAAATTATTCCAGGATATTTATTTCATGAAAAATCAGGCATTTTTGGTATAAGATGACTTCCTCAGTCATGTCAGTCTGATCTTGTAAACTCCACAATTAGTGACCAACACAGTCATTGTACATGCGCAGTGGCAACTATAATAGGTTATAGGATCCTTCTATTTTCTGAAGGGGAGGATTTTTTAGAAGGGAAATAAAGTCCGAAAACCATCATAAAAGTGGATTTTAAAGATAGTTTTCGCTTTCTTTACCACCAAAAATCGATAGAATAATTTTTTAACTGGTTAGTGATTGCAAAAAAATTCGAAAAAAGCCCTTAAAAAGTTGCGGTCGCGGTCCGATACAACATTCTTTAGCGATAACACCCAAACGCCACATTTCCGTATGTGCCACCATGTAAAATAAAAAATCTTCTAGAAGTCATAAAAATCAAACGGTCCCGAATTTCTGAAAAAAAATTTCAGATAATGTAGTGTAATTTTTACTCTTTAAGATAAGATAATCCGTGAGGTTGTGCTTGCGATATTTGTCCAGATATTTACGTTTTTCAATGACGTCTTTTGTGTTCCGGCTTGCTCACTTTGTGTATTTTGACATGACTTTTAGCATTTGACCCCGTTTGGCGGTCTCATAAAAATTGCATTTTGGGTTGATTTTAGAGATTTACATGAAAGTTCAGGGGGCAAAATGTGACGCGGAACAACTACTGAATCATGAAAAGGAGTTTTGATTTGATGAGAACGATTGTTAAGGTAAGAAAAGAGGTATTTTTCAGCACTTTTTAGCAAAAATATGTAACCTTTTCATATATAAAGTGTTCAAATGTGTATTAAATCTTGAACCCCATCGTGGATTCACACATTTGGACATTCTCTGTACTGTTTTTTAACAATATAAACAGAGACTGGTCATGAAAACATTAGCGAACTCTAGCGACAGGGGCTTTTTAGGGGTCATGTCGGGGGCGCCCGCGCCATAAAAAAAATTATATGAATGGAGGAATTCACAAGTTCAAGTGCAAGTTCAAATAATATTACTCTTCTACAGTGATTATTAAATGATGTATTTATTTTTTGTGTATTTTTTATATTTGGAAGTAAGGAATTATGAATTAGTGATTTAGTTTATTGTCGTAAAAAAATTGGGTAATTATTATTATTATTATTTTTTTTTTTGAAAAAAATACCAAATCACATACATGTACATGTATGCTGTATCCTTCCTCCGTTGATGTAGTGCCCAAGAAAGTAAAATTTTCAATTGTTCACAAAATGTTTCTTGATGTAGGCCTACTGTTAAATCATCATCATCATGCTAAATGAGCTAGGTACCCAGTTCCATTAGATGTTTTTATTCAGTATTTATATATTAATATTTCTTCATGATGTCTGTCAATTATTTCAGTGATTTTTACAAAAACTGTGGAATTTGTTTACTAAAAAAAAAATGAGCCAGGTGCAAGCCAAGGACAAATCCAGAGAAAGTGAAGGCGTACTAGGTCAAAGAGGATCTCAACGTGCAACAGTAAGTCAAATAAAATTCAAAAAACCTGTTTTCCCCATTTTGTTTATTTAATATTATTTGCTTCAATATGCTTTTTATCAAGTTTAAAATTTGTGACAAATCAAGAAATGTTGTCTCTTCTAGATAACATATGTGCGTCTCCCATCTGATGACGTTGATGAAGACATTATCGTGGAGAAAGTTGAGCTTCGGTGTGATCCTACAGATACCAAGGAAAAGGTATGATTATCAACCAAGTGCTTTGTTGATTTATGGTTGATGCAAATCATGATCTTACATTTCAGTTCCCATACAGTTACAACTCAAAAACTGAACAATAGTTGTTTAGTTATTTATTTTTTTATTTCGTTCACTCAGTGGGCTTCAAGATACCTGTGAAAAGAAGATGAATAAATATTAATTTTTTAGAGTTTTTGTTGTACATTGTTGTTATATTTAAACTTTAATTTAAATGTGAAATTTTACAGTTAAAACATTTCTGTTTCATTTTATTTATTACCACATTACCACTTTACTTTTATTTGTTGTTGAATTTAACAATATGCCATGCTAAATATGAGTTCATAATGACTGCAGATATTAACTTTTCAGAATTTAACTTAATTTAGTGATTTGTCAACTTATGGATAATTTATTTACTCATCCTTTCAGGTAACTCAAAGCCAGGAGTAGTTTAACATCAAATACGAAGGACCAGATGATGCAGTGTACACCTTTAAGTTGAAAGAAGACTGGATTGCTGGAGATTTAAAGATACTAGGGCAGGATCAATAAAGTGGGCTTCAACTACAAACCTGATCTTGACGACAAAAACGGTCAAAATTGCACAATATTACAACATTTAAAAGCCAATATCTGAAGAACCAAACTACTTATTTGAAAACAAATAACATCATTGACTTTCCCTTATTCCCAGCTTCAATTTATGGTATAACTTGGTACAATTTATTCTAAAATGCCCAAAATCGGCGGCACAAGTAATTGGAATTTTACCAATTTTAAAAGCCTATATCTCAAGAACTAAAATAGATATTTGAAAACAAATTGTACCACTGACTCTCTCTCATCAAGAGCTTTAACCCTAACCCTGCCAGACGCAGCACAGTGCATCAGGTGGAAAAGTCTGGTGCACTTTGATGCAAAATGCAACCACTAACTGCTGTGAACTTTGTAGCAATACTAATGGAAATTGAGGTCAAACCAGCTAAGTGCTGGGGAATTGGGCAAACCACTTTGGGTCCCTGGTCTGAAGGGTATGTCTCGGGTTTCACTCTACTTTCATAGTGCAGAGAAATCAAGAAGAAAAAGTTTGAAAAAGAAACAAGAAAAAAGAAATCAAGAAGAAAAAGTTTGAAAAAGAAACAAAATGTAAATAAGAGTAACAAAATAAAGAAGAAAATAAAGAAGAAAAGAAGAAAATGAAGAAATCCATAAAAAAAAATATAAAAAAATTTGAGTTCAATAGCAGAAACCCAGAAAAGAATGTAAACATAAAAAAGAACAGGCAGTGATGATATTTTGTTTCAAATATTCAAAGCCAAACAAAACCTTCCCAGCAACTAAATTCCCCCAACCAAGAAAACCTACTACCCTCCCAGCAACTTTTGATGCATCTACGGGTGCATATTGATGGAATTTGCACGGTACTTGTACCACCACTGATCTTATATACACTATACACCCTTGACTGCTGCACTCTGCAGCCAAGTCACTTTGACAAACGATGCAATCTGATGCGTCTGGCAGGGTTTCTAGCCAAGGCCAAGAGAATGAAAGTCATAGATTTGCATCCGGGAAATTTCGAAAACACATGAGGCTTTTTTTCATTATTCATTATTCATTATTTCCATTGATCATTAATAACAGCGCAATCACAAGATGTTTCTTCTAATTTGACGTATTCTTAATCACTTTATGTACATGCTTTCTACCTGCGAGAGAGAGAGGGAGAGGGAAGGGTGAAGGGTAAAAGAGGAGTAACAAGGAGAATTTTGGTCATTAAGACTTTTTATTGTTTTGCACATCTTTATTGGGAGAGGAGATTGAACATAGGGACTAGCGACCCAATCAACCCCCCTCGCTGGTAATGTCTCTGAGTAGAGGTGATAACATAGAATTACTTTGCCGATGGCAAGGAATCAGAAAGCAGCAAACCATTTCATGTTTTTTATCACACCGACCGAAGACACATTATAGGGCGACTAGGCCACTACATTGAACAGTATACTGTATATGTATGACTCATCACACTAGTGATATTGGCGGCTAGACGACTACTATGTATACTACATGTGTACAGTCGACGAGAACGCAACCGAACGTGGATCAGTCAATCGCCAAATATCGCGTTATATGATCACGCTATCGATCTATCATATTCCACCATATGCAAAGATAATTAACCTCTTCATAATTTGGCTTGATCATTTCAACAATTCCCTTATTAATTATTGATAGTAAAATCGAGATTAAAAGAATACAATTAATACCATTCATGTCTTATATCTCCGGTCGTTGTTTAGTCGATCATATCACTAATTGTATGTAGGTACAGAGGTAAACAGCTAAATAAATTTATGATATGATCGATTAGGCCTATGGCTATTCCTGTGCACGTGCGTGTCGTCGTACGTATGGTCGCCTGTGTACATACGTGCATCATTATACGTGCGGGCCGCACACACAGGCATAAGATATAAAGGTTCAACAGCGAACGTGTTGAGCATGTGAAGGCGGTACAGTTGCAGGTGCGGATCGGACGGAGTTTACCATACAGTTTTAGCGCGATGCGTCCTTTTTTGTGAACGACGTACGCGGGACTAAGACTGTAAGAGAACATGTGCTAATGATTATAGCGCACATAGGTGGTGGAAATTTGGTAAAAACTTCGTTTTACTGATGTGGATGATTTGGAACTAAATTTGTTTGGTGGAAATACCTTTTTTGTGCAAATAGGCCTAATTAGTTTTTTGGCAAATAATGAAAAATTTAGGCGGTAGCTTTTGGGACATGCGGGCGGTGGACGCAAATCTATGACTTTCATTCTCATGGCCTAAAATACCCTGGAGGGTTAGGGTTAATTTGGTGTATAACTTAGTCCAGAAACATTAATTTTTAAAAATAGGGTTTCATAGCTACATTCTTTCCTAGGACTAGGAGATAACGTGAGGTCAGGGCAAGGTAACGACCTATGTTAAGTTGGGTAGAATGTCGTATCCGACCACCACTTTTTCTCATTCAATATAACCAATAATGTAATCTTGTCCTAGTAGTAGCCTACTGAGTACTAGTACTACTACTAGTACGTAGGACAAGATTACATTATTGGTTATATTGAATGAGAAAAAGTGGCGGTCGGATACGACATTCTACCCAACTTAACATAGGTAACGTTACCTTGCCCTGACCTCACGTTATTTTAGAATTACTTTATTTTACTTACCTTTTCTTTTCTTCATCATCACTCTTTGTCGCACGAGCACTAGCAGCACTAGCACTAGCAGATACACCAGACATTGTTCTTCAACTATTTTTGTTTATTTAAAGCAATCACTTCCACTCTGAGCTCTCTGTGACCTTTATTGATTGTCAATGTCACATGCACAAGACTCACTAACGACACGTTAATGTTACTTGTTAGCTGTCACTTTTTAACGTTGTCGTTAGTGTTAACATTAACGTTAGACGGACGAAAGCATGCGTTCAGACAGGTGTCTCAGACACGTCAGACCTTTGACTTTGTCTTTGTTGTGACGTAACTTACAGGTAGTTTCTCACTTTCTGTTGACACTGTGAGTGTCCCTGCATAAAGTGAATATTTCTACCCAAATTCAGCGGAAAAACCGTTAAAACAAATAACGTAAGGGGAAGCCCTAATGTAATTATTTCGTGAACAGGAAACAGACGACAGTTGCACGAAAAAAGTTGATGGGAGCCGCCATATTGTTTTTAACCTGGCTTCCTGCGCGCCACAAGAGGGCGGTAACACACCTTATCGGTGGCGGATTGAGCCAAAAGTTTCGAAGTGACTGACAATGACATAATAGCACCGATTGCAAGGACAAGGTCACGCATGGATGTGAATGTGATGATCGAAATCGAAGATCTTCAGTTTTGTAACTTTTATTGATGATGATGATGATGATCACATTCCTGATGTCACCCTTCCAAAGTCACACTTAAAAAGAATTACCCAGTCGGGGGGGATCAGGGGTTTACCCCCCCCCCATCCCACTCCACATGCCCATGGACCTGCCGATTTCTTTTAGGACCCCCCCCCCCACACACACACAATATATATATATATATATATATATATATATATATATATATATATATATATATATATATATATATATATATATATATATATATATATATATATATATATATATATATATATATATACAAAAAGCAGGGAGGGAGAAGGGAAAATGGTACGTAAAGTGTTTTATAATTGGTACATCTACTCCCGTCCCACTCCCGTCCCACTCCCCCCCCCCCCCACCACCACCCCCACCACCACCCCCGTAGCATACATTGAGCGACTTTCGAGATTCTCCATTTGGGGGGGGGGGGGAAACAAAAATAGAACTCCTCCCCCATGATAAATATATTTGTTCCTATTTAATTTACATCACATGCAATTTGGCCCTCGAACCAACCACGGTTAGTAATTTTAATAATATTAACAAATAAATAAAACATAAACAACCCACCTACCTCCCAAAATAATGGAAGTGTCTGAAAAGCGATTTTAAACATTCCAATGACATTGAACCAATCAGGAACTATCACAACAAAGTTTTGGCCAATCAGATTGCGCGCGCAATGCCGATGCTTCGCGCACGTATATTATATAATCGCTTTCGTTTTGTGACTTTAAAATATTTCTGTTGCTGTGAGCATTCGAGTCACAACGTAACGGTGTTCTTCGTTTCTGATTCTTCTTTCAAGAATTAGCCACAGGCATTTAACTCTCCAAAATGGTAAGCTTAGGTTTATTAAGAAAGTATGGTCAAATTTTAAGATAAAGGGAAGATTAACGTTACCTATAGGGTTCCGGCGACCAGGCCGAAACCCTAATTACCAGAATTATCAGGTACAATCATGCATGGTAGTTGGTACAATGAAGTATCAATCTGACATTGACAATAAACCCTTTCAAGCCATGTTTTTGACGAGGCAAAATTGTTTATTTCGAATACTCGTTACCGTACGTCTGCGACCCAGCGCTCGAACTTCACGCGCACTCCAGATGCGTGCGTGAAGTGATAAAGTGTTTAGTCTGAAGTGCTTTCATCTTAGAGAAAACAGGGATTGTTATGTCGGCATCCTTTTGTGAAACATGATAGCCTAGCCGGCCTAGCCCTAGGCCTAGGCTAGGACGTAACAGTTTTTCGTTGTTTTTTATGATATAGGCTAGCCCTGTCAAAGGTCATCTGGTCAGAGCCCGTAACTTTGTCCAAAATCACTGTTTTATACCAAATTTTTCTCAACAAAAACATTGTTTTCATATAAAGAACCTCTAATTTTATCAAAAAATATTCAACAGCAAGTAAGGTCAGTAACATTAAATAAACCCTTTCACGGTAATATGCACCATGTTTTTGACGGGGGGCAAAATTGTTTATTTCGAACAACCGTTGCAGTCTGCGACCCAGCGCTCGAACTTCACGCACGCGTCTGGAATGTACGTGAAGTTCGAGCGCTGGGTCGCAGACGGCAACGAGTGTTCGAAATAAACAATTTTGCCCCGTCAAAAACATGGCGCATATTACCGTGAAAGGGTTTATTGGAAAACTCATGCATTTAAATTTCTTCACTAACATAGCCTATTAAAAATTTCGTCTGACTTCAAAACACCCACCAAAAAATTAACCATCATGCATGATTAAAATCTTTAAACAACTGTTTTATGTATAAAATTGCATCACATTCCATCTCTAAACGAACAGTGCCCCTAATGTTAGGCCTACGTAAGCACAATTTTCACATCTGCACTCGGGCCTATATCAAAATGATATTAGCCTAATTATGTTTTAATAATTATGTAGGGCCAAGGTAGCCATCTTGAATTTTGACATTTCACTTGCTAACAAACTAATATAAAATGTTCAAAGAGTTAAAGTCTACATCACATTTGAAGAGGGCTGTTTGTGTCTTTTAAAACATTGCAACTTTAATTTTAATTTGGTATGGCAAACATTTAGGGTGCCCTTTGGTTGATTGGCAGGTAGTTTTTATTCATTTGACTTACTGGCGAGTAAAAAATAATAAAAATTAAATAGTAAAAGAATAAAGAGGCCTGTGGTTTTTCCAATTATCCAAGCAACTTTATTTAATTTTTTAGGATTAAAGTATCAGTCAATTTAAAATCTAACATAGGCTTAGTTCAGTTTAATATTTATCTGGCATCCCAGCATTATTGTATGATAACATTGTTAATCTTAAAATAACATGTCATTTTATATAACCTTTCAAGCACTCTTCTTTATATCTTAACTGATAATTTTAAGGCACATTTTCATCCCTAAGCAGCAAATGTTGTTCTTGATTTGAATTAATATGCCTTTATCATTAACATATTTCATTGTACATGTATTTGAATTATGCAACTAATTGCATATATATATAATTGGTTAATTGCAGCACTAGGTGCATGCTGGCAGGTTGTATAAATTTGTGTATAAACATGTTGTGGAAACCTTGTATAAACATGTTTGGCTCTTATTTCGCTGTGAACACTCATTTTGGGGGTAGAGGCATATATTTGAAAAGGTAACACAAACAACCTAGTTCTACACATTATTTAGACATGAAAGAAAAAAGTGCAAAATCATGCATTCAGTTATTTTTAATTATGAAATGTACTGAAATCAGTTGAATGAGGGTTGCGCTCGGATGATTACAAAAAGCATAGCTTTCAAACTGCAACCAGACGGATGATTAATGATGTGTGAATGTAACTTAGTATATGTCTGTTTTTTAATAGAATATGCACAGTATGTGGCTGTGAACAGTCATCCCATTGTAGAGGTATTCTGGATAGTGACACAAACATCATAGGCCTATAATCGCATACAAGGCCATTTTTACAATCAGTGGTGTAACTTGGTTGCTTGGGTGTTCCAAAATTCAAAATTTGTATTTTTACTTTTGTCCACTATAATTATATTAACTTAGAGACATGTATTATGAGAAAATAATAATGTTGGAGCTTAATCTTTTTGCTGAAGTCCCCCCCCCCAAAAAAAAGATGCATAAATGGCATACTTTTACCAAAAAATGTATTTTTAAACATTTGAAATATTGCATCCCTTTAACTTTGAACTTCAACCTAATATTAATTTTATTATTATTATTAATTTTAAGTGTTAGGTATAGTTTTTTTTGTTTTTTTTTGTTTTTTTGTTATTTTGTGTTAATTGGAATTTTGTTGTGAACAATAGGCTCAGTCAAGCTCCCTGCACAAATACTACTCAATAAGGCTCATCCTATGCAGGTGGTGTAAGAATTCAATAATTTTTTTCCAGCGTGGGGGTTTGACAAGTGTTTCGGAGGTTACAGTTAACCAAATGTATGGTGTTTCGGAGGCTACAGAGATATTAATATTTTATTCCAACTCTTAAAGGAATCAGACCATTGAAATAAAAGCTTGATTTTCATTCAAGGTACCTTATAAAACATTCACTAAGACAAGAAAACATCCTTTCCATATTCAGCTATCCCTACAAGAAATATGGACTACAAACAATGCATGTATTGTGTAAACATTGCACGATTTTTTTAATATAAGATTTAAGGCTTTGCATGGTGGAATATCGATATCGTTTCGGTTTGCGTAACACTCTGCGTTTATCTCAACTATCGCGAAGCTGAGGTACAGGTTCTGAAAAGAACCTTATCGCACAACTCGTATCTCAACCTTCGTTAAGTGAGAAAGGTTCAAGGGAGAACCAATGTCGGGTAACTCGTTTTTCTCTACTGTTGCTAAGTGAGAAATATGGTTCAGGGAGAACTATGGGGACTTCACGGATTAATGTGCTTCAGGGAGAACCATGCGGACTTCCCGGTTTATTCTCAACGTTTCGATTAGCCTACTCTAATCTTTGTCAGGAGAATGAAGAGGTTTGGAGATGCAGCTCCTTAGGTAGTATACTAAATATGTCCAAAATGGTGGCCATTTTAAAATCCAAAATGGCGGCCAAAGATGCCAATGAAAAAATGAAACCTATTTTTTTAAATTCAGCATAGCAAGATTGACAAAGTTGGCCAATAAAATCCATTTTGGCACAAAAATCCAGCTGGATCCAAAATCCTGACATGCTGCCCCCTACTATAATGAGTATAAAAACATGAGAAGTCAGATACTGAGATAGACCAAAAGACAATTCTTAAAAAGGCATGAAAGTAAAATAATAATGTTTTTATATTAGCAGTCTCAATTTATATTTTATTTTTCCAATCAATTTTTTCTGATCATAGCGTGAATGTATCTCTATCCATGTTGGGCAAGCTGGCGTGCAGATTGGCAATGCCTGCTGGGAGCTGTACTGTCTGGAGCACGGCATCCAGCCTGATGGTCAGATGCCAAGTGACAAGACCATCGGAGGTGGAGACGACTCCTTCAATACCTTCTTCAGTGAGACGGGAGCCGGCAAACATGTGCCCCGTGCTGTCTTTGTCGACTTGGAACCAACTGTAGTCGGTAAGCTGGGGGCCCCATAAAAATGCACATATTTGATTGTGCTTTACTCTAAAATTGAAATAGCCTATATGAAAAAGTTCTTATTCAAATTAGAAACACCTTCAAACAGCAAATCATACAAAAATAATCAAAGGGCCTTCAAAGATCTAAAGTTCACAATGCATCTTAATCCCAAAAATAAATGAAACTTATTAATATAAGTTTAGTTTTATGTTATTACATTCGAAATATAGTCCTGTTTCAATCATAAAAGAAATAAAATCTTGAAGAAAATTATCACAATGCATCCAGATCCAAAACAAAATTATAAATTATAAACCAAAAGGGGCTAGTTAGCCTACAGCCCTTGAAAAGAGGAGCAACTGTTTTGGGAAAATATTGAAATTGGTTTATATCTTCAGATACTTTTGTCTGCTCATTTTAGGGGGACAAAATATTTTTTATTGAGAAAAAAATATTTTGAGTTTGATTTGGTTTTTCTGTTGCAGATGAGGTGCGTACTGGTACATACAGACAGTTGTTTCATCCTGAACAGCTGATTACTGGCAAGGAGGATGCTGCTAACAACTATGCACGTGGTCACTACACCATTGGCAAGGAAATTGTCGATCTTGTTCTGGACAGGATCCGCAAACTGGTTAGTTGACACTTATTAGAGAAATCTAATATTAGAGAAATCTAATGAGTCCACATTAGCAAGAGATGGGAGTTTTTAGGTTTTTTTTGGGGGGGGGGGTTGGAAACCAGATGCAACAGCAAGCAAGAAAATAACCTTTGGTGCTAGGTTTCTTAACTTTTATCACATTTCCTAACACTTTGTGAAACTTCAAACAAACAAAGAGGGCAGCAACAATCAAGTTTCCATGCAAGGCCATGTTCACAATATCAAATTTCTGGCTCATTTAAACACTGCACAAACAATTTGACTTTTACACTAGCACCTGTTTTGTTTATAATTTGTTTTAAGTGTATCAGGTTTTCAAACAAAGTGTTCCAAATCAACCTGACTGACTGACATACAAAACCAATACAACTTTCATATTCTGTTTCCACATTCATGACAATGTCTGACAGTTTGTACAGTAAGCTTTAAACGGACACTTTTCACTTACATGTCATGCTTTTTTAATAAAAACATCTCACAATTAATAAGTAAATAAAATGACATAGTAATAAGAAACTTTAAATTAACCCTCTAATAGTTAAAATATAAACACCCTAGCGGGTTAATAAGTCCTGCGGGATGCTGCTTTGCAGGATAAACGTGTCCGGTTGACAAGCTTACGTATGCCAGAAGTGTTCGTCACCGTATGTGGGCATTACCCCAACATGCCACCTAAAATAAAGACAAATTATTAAAACTCTGAAATCCATGCAAAAATTTAATAATAATTTAATGATTTTTTTTCCCTACAGGCGGATCAATGCACTGGGTTGCAAGGTTTCCTCATCTTCCACAGCTTTGGTGGTGGCACTGGCTCTGGGTTTGCTTCCCTCCTGATGGAGCGCCTCTCTGTTGACTACGGCAAGAAGTCCAAACTTGAGTTTGCCATCTACCCAGCACCCCAGGTCTCCACTGCTGTTGTTGAGCCATACAATTCCATCCTGACGACCCACACAACCCTTGAGCACTCTGACTGTGCCTTCATGGTTGACAACGAGGCCATCTACGACATCTGCCGTCGCAACTTGGACATCGAGCGTCCGACATACACCAACTTGAATCGGCTGATCGGTCAGATTGTGTCATCCATTACAGCATCTCTTCGCTTTGACGGTGCCTTGAATGTGGATCTGACAGAGTTCCAGACCAACCTGGTTCCATACCCTCGTATCCACTTCCCACTGGTCACTTACGCTCCAGTCATCTCTGCAGAGAAGGCCTACCATGAGCAGCTGAGTGTTGCTGAGATCACCAATGCCTGCTTTGAGCCTGCCAACCAGATGGTCAAGTGTGATCCTCGTCATGGCAAGTACATGGCCTGCTGCATGCTCTACCGAGGTGATGTCGTCCCCAAGGATGTGAATGCAGCTATTGCTACCATCAAGACCAAGCGCACCATCCAGTTCGTCGACTGGTGCCCGACTGGCTTCAAGGTGGGCATCAACTACCAGCCACCAACTGTCGTGCCCGGTGGTGATCTGGCTAAGGTGCAGCGTGCCGTCTGCATGCTGAGCAACACCACAGCCATCGCCGAGGCCTGGGCTCGTCTGGATCACAAGTTTGATCTGATGTACGCCAAGCGTGCCTTCGTCCACTGGTATGTTGGAGAGGGTATGGAGGAGGGTGAGTTCTCTGAGGCTCGTGAGGATCTGGCTGCCCTGGAGAAGGACTATGAAGAGGTCGGTGTTGACTCTGTCGAGGGGGAAGCTGAGGAGGAGGGTGAAGAGTACTAAACTGCTAGAAAAGTCCATTCAAACTAAACAACTCACCCCAAAGGCGAATTTCATAAAACTACTCAGCAGAACAAATTACTAAGCAGAAAAATTTGCAAAGCAGGTTTTGTTGGTCCCAGCCAAATGTGTACACTTTGGCTTGTTGGCTGTTAAAAAATACTTAGAAACAAAAATCTCCGCTAAGCAGCTCTATGAAATTGGGCACAGATATTAGGCCGTATTCATAAAAATAAGTAATTGCTTTTACTAAAGTAACAACCCCCTTTTACTAACCTTTTACTTAAATGTGTATTCATAGAAATAAGCAATGACTTTCAAGTAAAAGCTACAAATTTTAAGCATTAGTAATTGCTTTTTACTTATAAGTAAATGCTAGAGAAATTAGCACCTACTTCAATTTGTATTCATAAAAATGACCTTCGACTAGCATTTACTAGTGATTGTACAAGCACCTAATTTTTGGCTTGCTGTTTAGTCAATACAGACATATCACATTTTCTGCCATGTTTTTACGTCCAAGACCACAACCTAAGGTGTATAACATCAGGCTTAATCGTGATGAAGTCAACCCTACCACTTACAGAACTTTATTTAGGTTTGACAAAGAAAATGTGGAATGGCTTGCAAACACCTTCATACCACCAAATACCGAGACTCGTGGATGGTACTGTAGTACAATAGCAACTACTTGAGAACTTACTAGCCGTGGCAAGTAACAACTGTAATCATTTAGCAAATGGTTATGAATAAGATTTTTAGCAATTGCTTAGACTAGACCTTTTACTTACCTAGCTGTTGCTTTTACTTATAGCATTTACTAGTAAGTAATTACTTATTTTTATGAATACGGCCTATTTACTGTCACCGATCTTTCTGTGTATTGTTGTATTAAATGCATTTACATAAAATAATCTTTGTGGGCTTTTTGTTTGATAAATAAAATACTTTAATTGGTAAATAACTTGCAATAATATTCAAGGAGACATACTGCCCAAAATTAATTTATTGAGTTTGTAAATTTCAAAAGGCAATGGCAAAAAGTAAGAATTTGCTACAAACCAAACATTAAATAATAGTTAAAATCAAATTTGAATGTGTTCAAGATTTTCAGCTACAAGTATTAAAGTTTCAAGTGAGTTGATTTTGTCTGTATTTGTGTGAAACTTATTTTTCTGTCATCTTCATTGTTCAACATTAAATATTGATGATGTTTTGGAGAGGGGTACTCATTAATGTGATTTTCCAAAAATAGTTGAATTTCAAGTTATTTTGAAACCAAATGGCAGGGGTATGGGTGGTGGCTGGGTTACATTTCTTTTGCACATATTTACTAGGATTGGCCAAAGATCTTGACCCCTTATAGAATATCTGGGTTGGCCAATATTCAGTAAAACATTCAGTGGTGTTACCCCCTCCCCCCCCCCCCCTCCCTCAAAAAAAGAAAAGAAAAAGATTTTCATCTAATCAAAACTATCCATTATAAAAATACATTTTAATAATGAATTGTCTTTAACATTAATTTATACACTGGGGAGAGGGGGTTAATAGGCATATTATGTTGCAGGCACCTGATCCATTTGTTTTGGAAGAGCTATGACTCCTTAAAAGAAAATCTAAAACAGAAACAATAACTAAGTACTTCGCAAGAAATGGCAAGAAACAACATAACCGATTTTCAACTTGTTATTCTTTACCATATGGTGGCGCCCTTTATGTCTTACGGGGCCGGCTGCCACCTGCCACTTTTCTGGACAGCGGCTCTTTTATGAAATAATAAACAGTCGTTGCTGTTCTATTTGCATCAACTTTGACCTCTTGATGGCGCTATACTTTTGGCACATGTTCCCGCGGTTCCGCAGTGTTTTTGTAATAAAGTAATTAGAAAAACTACTGAAAAGTGATGTCCTAATACAGCAATTTAGCTGACATGATTGGAGCTGGCGTTGAATGAGATCAATATCAAGCTAGATTGTCTCAAAAGGAGGTAGATTTCTGCTAATTTATTTGAGTGGTAAGTTTAATTTCAAGCTGCATGTCGTGGCCGAGCGGTCTAGCGCACCGAACTCAAGTTCTGGTGTTGCCAGCAGCAGGGTGTGGGTTCGAGCCCCGGTCGTGACACTTGTATCCTTGAGCAAGGTACTTAACCATAATTGCTTCGTCCTTCGGATGGGACGTAAAGCCGTAGGTCCCGTGTGTTGTATAATGCACGAAAAGTGGATTGTCGTGGCCGAGTGGTCTAGCGCACTGAACTCAAGTTCTGGTGTTGCCAGCAGCAGAGTGTGGGTTCGAGCCCCGGCCGTGACACCTGTGTCCTTGAGCAAGACACTTAACCATAATTGCTTCTCTCCACCCAGGGGTTAAATGGGTACCTGTGAAGGCAGAGATGGTTTGCTCTCTATGCGCTAGAAATGGCAGCAATTGAGCTGTATACTCCCCAGGGAGCTGAGATGGTTTCAGGAATGATTTATGAGCCTTATGAGCCTTATGAGCAGGGATAATAATATAATGCGCCTTGAGCGCCACTTAGTTGGTGGATACGTGCGCTATATAAATCTATACATTAATCATTATTATTATTATTATTATTATTGATAAGCCATTGCGTACCATTGCATTGGCATTCTCAACCATGGTTCGTCAACAGTTAATCTTGTTAACACTAAATAAATGTTGGGTAGAATGTCGTATCTGGCCGCCACTATATTTCATTAAATATAACCAATAATGTAATCTTACCTACCTGGTAAGGTGGAGAACATATGGATGATGATGGACATATACTTCAAATTATTCCAGGATATTTATTTCATGAAAAATCAGGCATTTTTCTGATTTTTGGTATACGATGACTTCCTCAGTCATGTCAGTCTGATCTTGTAAACTCCACAATTAGTGACCAACACAGTCATTGTACATGCGTAGTGGCAACTATAATAATAGGATCCTTCTATTTTCTGAGTGAAGGGGAGGATTTTTTTAGAAGGGAAATCAAGTCCGAAAACCATCATAAAAGTGGATTTTAAAGATAGTTTTCGCTTTCTGTACCACCAAAAATCGATAGAATGATTTTTCAACTGGTTAGTGGTTGCAAAAAAATCCAACAAAGCCCTTAAAAAGTGGCGGCCGGATACGACATTCTTTCCTAAATGACTTTGTTAAACAGTTAGGGGCCAATAGACAATACACTGGACTCCCTCTCTGTGTATATTCTTGGCCCTAACCCCATCACATGTACAAAAAAGGGAACGAATGTAGAATACAACCGCCACCAGAGGTGGGGGAGGAAGGGTTAGGGAAAAAATGCACCACCAACGGAATCACTTGTGGAACAAACTCTGATTCACTTTCAAAAATATTTTTTATCAGGTACATTTTTGCTCGCCAAGTACCTGATAATTTTTTTTTTAAAAGTAAGTGAAGAGTAATGGCCAATAATTGAAGATGATTGTATGTAAAGTTGGAAGCGGAGGGATTTTCTGGAAGGGAGAAATCATAGGTTTACGAGTTAGAGAATTTGCTCAACATGTTATTTAGTGTGTGGTATAGGAGCCATGTTCTGACGTTCACAGCAACAAATTACATAATTATTCTAAAAATAGGTGACTGTGAACGGAAGAATCAAATTTGGACTAGTATGCACTGTTCTAATAATAGCTAGTGTGCATCAATAACATTCTCTCACGTGCTGTAAATATGTACGTGCACGTACATGTAAATGATGTATTATAATGGCTTGCTTGCCGACAACATTTTCTGAATCATTTACATTTCGGCAAGCGTCAGTGAACAGATTTCCGTAATACTCTCTTGAAA
This sequence comes from Zoroaster sp. YZ-2022, assembly GCA_029582265.1. NCBI lineage: Eukaryota > Metazoa > Echinodermata > Asteroidea > Forcipulatida > Zoroasteridae > Zoroaster > Zoroaster sp. YZ-2022. The sequence goes on along the minus strand of CM055835.1, from coordinate 22,429,416 downwards.
TGTAAATCAACATTATTTATTCAGATTTAGAGAAAAAAGTGAGAGAGTCAATGGCAAAATTTTACAAAATCTTCTGTTCGTTGACACAGTTTTTGTTGCAATTCTGGGGTGTCATTTCATTATGAGGTTCTGTCAACATATTTTGAAAAATATGAGAGCTGTTTTTTTTTATTGTGATTATTAACCCTCCTATAGGTTTAACACTCAAAGACACTCAAAATTTGTATGTCTCTCTTAACCCATTGACTTTGTGCAGTGCACTCAAATACATGCAAGCACATGTGGCTGTGTGATAGGAGGTCAAACCCAAAGACACTCAAAATTTGTATGTCTCTCTTAACCCATTGACTTTGTGCAGTGCACTCAAATACATGCAAACATATGTGGTTGTGATAGGAGGTCAAACCCAAAGACACTCAAAATTTGTATGTCTCTCTTAACCCATTGACTTTGTGCAGTGCACTCAAATACACGCAAGCACATGTGGCTGTGACAGGAGGTCAAACCCAAAGACACTCAAAATTTGTATGTAACTCCCAACCCATTGACTTTGTGCAGTGCACTCAAGGAGGTCAAACCAAAACCAAGTACATACACAGCTCTGTGTGACTCTGTGGTTTGACCTATTGGCAATGCAACCAAAAATACTCAAGTGAGTGTCTGTGGGTGCCGTGCTGACTGGGCCAAATTTCAGCATGGGCATAGGAGGGTTAATGGTTAATTAAATTATTATGAATGGTATGGCCTACAAATACAATGCACATCAAGCCTCAGATCCTGCGAGACAGATTTTCATTCAACCTTAACTACCCCAATTCCTCCAAAATCCTCCAAGGGACACTTGTTTTGGAAAAAAAATCAGCACTGTTGGAAACTGGTACTTTCACCACTTCAAATGGGACAAAATTATTACCTGGGGGTTAGGGTTTTTAATATAACATTATAGCGTTAACGTTAGAGGACACACTTAAGGAGAAGAAAGTGAGTCAATTGAGGATTGAAAACAATATTTTAGGAGATTTGGAGCAATGAATGCATGCACATCCATTGAGATGTTGGCCATTTTATCTCCTAATAAAAACACATGCTTAGACATTGTGCACAAGTGGTGGTTGGGTTCAACATTCTTTCCCAAAAAATTCTACAAAAAATGACAAATTTTCAAGTGAACTGTTTTGTGAGTATACTCATGGTGCAGAACCAGGCCTGAATTTCCTAGATGTAAAAGTCTATCTCTAAGATCTGATTCTACCCAATGACCTATGTACAGTAACTGCAACTATATCAGAAGGCCTACAGATGACATCATGAATAGCTGACTCGTCAGTAGATTTTGCACAGATTCATTGTTGAATATTTCATGATACTTCAAAAAATTTACATGATACAGGAATCCGTCCAGAAGACAATTAACAACTAGAAAAACGACGACACAAAAATGGCCGAGAGACCAGAAGATTTGAACCTTCCACACTCTGTGATCACAAGGATCATGAAAGAAGCGGTAATTCACTCAGGGATTGGGGGTGCAGAGGATCTAAGAATTTGCTTTAACCCTAACCCTGCCAGACGCAGCACAGTGCATCAGGTGGAAAAGTCTGGTGCACTTTGATGCATTCAGCTATCAACACCAGTGCATAAGCAGCCAAGTCTGAGGCTATTGAGAGCTGGTCCCATTGAACAATGCCAGAGTTGTATCCTGCTGCATTTGGTGACCACAGACTCTGAGGCATTTCGGCCTTGAGATTTGTGACCAGATGGATCTTGCTGCACTGGGCAGCCAAGTCACTTTGACAAACGATGCAATCTGATGCGTCTGGCAGGGTTTCTAGCCAAAATACCCTGGAGGGTTAGGGTTAATGTATAATTTTTCTCCTGAAGACGATCAGAGCATACTGATTGAAATGTTGAGTTCTAACCAACCGGTTCTTTTCAGAACTAGTTACTACTCAAAAGAGAATTTCTACATGGTGTCACCATAAACAGTCTTTACTTAATCTTTTTCACCATGCAAAGCTACAAGTCTTACTTAATGTTTTTTTTAATTGGACTTTATCCATACTGTCAAGTGCATACAGTGTACATTGTTACCCTCATTGTACATACCTGTCAATCATGTACATATGCAAAAATAATTCATATGCATATGTTTCTGACAGCCAGTGATTTATTCAGAAATTACACTCATCTACAGCAAAATGTGCAGTTGTTATGATTCTCCTTATTCACTTTCATTGCCGTATTGATTAAGCAGCTATCTGAAAATACTAACAAAATAATAAGAAGAGCTTTATTTAGTGATGGTAACCATGTCACCTATAGATGATTTTCAATGGGCCATCAATTAGCTACCAGAGACAATGGGGTAAACCCCCTACTCTTGCACGATAAGTGTCATGATGGGTTCTTTGACGTGCATTGATGTTTGTAGTACACAGGACCTATGGCTTAACATCCTATCCGAAGGATGAAGCAATTATGGTTTTTCTCAAGTGTTTTCCTCAAGGACACAAGTGCCATGACCAGCCAGGCTGGGATTCAAACCCACATTCTGACACCACGAGAACCAGAGTCCGATGCACTAGACCGCTCAGCCACGGCACTCCACAACTGCTTGTAATCATGGATAAGTAAAGACTGTTTGCGGTGATACCATGTAGAAATTCTCTTTTGAGTAGTAAACATGCTACAAGTCTTACTTGAAGGGACAGTATCGTCATGATCAGAGCAGACTTCCAACAGGGCATGGAATCGGTGTCCTAGTTTAAGATGAACACAGTGACTGGAAATTACTGGCTCATTTATGCAGCAGCAACGGTACTATGACCGTATCATGTGGGGTATTATTTCTAGTCAATGAGTTAGTCTAAAACTAGCCCTCTGATTCCATGCCCTGTTGATCGCGACGATACTGTCCCTTTAATCATGCATAAATTTGACCAGTGATTTGAACTGGGTGTCAAAAATGTCTTAAACTTAAAAGTGAAAAACTAAACTCCTGAGGACGATCAGAGCTTACTGATCGAAACGTCGAGTTGTACCCCAGTTCTTTTCAGAACTAATTACTACTCAATTGAGATTCCACATGGTGTCACCGCAATTAGTCTTACTTATCATTCTCACCATGCAAAGCTACAAGTTTTACCTAAACTTTTATGATTGTTTTTTTTCTCTTTGTCAGGTTCCTGACGGAATCAGCGTATCTAAGGAAGCTCGTAATGCCGTCTCTAAGGCAGCCAGTGTATTTGTGCTCTACGCTACATCCTGGTATCCTTTGGTAAAAAAAGAGCTATTCAAGCAACAATCTGGGGCGTGTTTTGGAGAAACATGAACATAAACCTGTTTATGATGTCTAATTCTTGACCAGAAATGAGACGGCATAGCTACGCAAAAACGAAAACGTAACCAGAAACTTGTCTTCAGTTTGTGACATGTTCAGTCCTCAACATTTCTCAAAATATACGGTGTGATTAACATTTTGGCAAAAATGGAACTTACTCGTGAGTGCTAGCAATAAACTTAAAAGACTTGTATCATGGTATACGAGCAATCATTCCATCATGTTTTAAGAAATAATCAACAAAACTGTTGTTACTTGTTACTTTTTACAATCCGCCATCTTGAACCCAAGCGTGACCGATCACAAACTTCGGGTCATGTTTGGTCAGAACAATGACGTCATCGCCTCACAACCGAACTCGCGAAAACTCTTTGTAACCAATGACCGAAGCCCAAACATGTTTCTGGTCAGGGTCACGAAAACGTGCCCCTGGTTGTTTGAAATGATTTGTCAGTGGGGGGGTAGGGGTGGAAACACTGACCAAACTTGTATCAGCAATGGAGTAGTAACACTAATCTGACTATCATCGTCCCTCAAATGCAAACAAATGGGTGTCTTTTGATGTGCTAGGTGGAAGCAGACGTACACATGTACCAGTCCATTTAACCCTCCTACTTCTGGTACCTTTTTCATACAAGTTGATCCACCATTTGAAACCATTCGCTTTTGTGGTTTTGAATGGTGAAATAACTGTACAGTATTGATTCACCCAAATGGTTTTGTATGGTAGGTCAGCTAATACAAAACCTTGTTTGGATCTTTCCAAATGGTAGTACAGCTAATACAAAACCTTGTTTGGATACTTCTAAGTGGTGAATCAATGGACCCTCTATGCATTTGAATGGATTTGAATGATAGTAAAGCTTGCTACCAACACTGTTCAAATGGTATCACCATGTGTGTACAAAACCAATGGGCATTTTGATAAGTGGAAATTTTGAATGGTTTCAAATGGTCAAACAGTAGGAGGGTTAAAGATGCAATAACCGTAACCATGCTTGGGTAACTTTCTTATCATCCTGCTAAATGCAACAACATACAACAGTGGTCAATGATCGAGGCCTGCTAGGTGCAACAAGATCCATATGTGGATCTTGTTGCACCATGGATGGGCAGAATATCTGTGCAAATGAATCCGATAGTAAACACAACTACCATAAAATGTTGGTTACCCTCCCCCCTCCCCCATCTACATGTATATGGCATTGACCTCATATTAACCTTAACAGTCTCTCCTCTCAGTGCAAACAACTATGCCCTGAAAGGCAAGAGAAAAACTCTGAATGCTGCTGACGTGTTTGCGGCTATGAAGGACATGGAATTTGAAGAGTTCATCGAGCCACTTGAAAAGAGTCTCCAAGGTAAAAGATCGTACTATGTATATTGCTTAGTTTTGATATTTGTATTATGAGATAGGCACTTTCCAGGGCCCAAGTTCATAGCGCTGCTTACCAGTAAGCAAATTTTTGTGCGAACTATAGCATGAAAAATTTGTTTAAGCATAAGCGTATTTCACAGGTTAGCTAGAATATTCAGAGTGGCGCGTGCGCGTTCGCCATGGATTTGTATTGTTGCGTCACTCATTTGCTAGCAATAACGGCCGGCACGTAAGCGTGCCTTTCTCTATGCTTAACGGTTAGCAGCGCTATGAAACGAAAAACGTACAGTAAGCAAAAAATCAGCTGCTTAGCGGCTCTAAGAAATTGGGCCCAGATACAAGAGTCTCTTGTGCAAAGTTTGTTATTCTCAATCAAAAAAAATATTCTCCATGCTGGTTTTAATTCTCTGTAACAATGAATTTTTTTACCATGATTTTGCCCCAGAATTCCGCCAAGAGCAGAGAGGTAAGAAAGAGGCATCGGAGAAGAGAAAGCTCAACAAATCAGACGTGGACAAGGCTGAAGGGGACGACTCAGAGCAGAATATCTCGAGTGAGCTGGAGGACAGCAAGGAAGAGGAGGTGGAAGATGAGGAAGGGGAGGTCGACGATGAAGGGGAAAATGAAGAAGACGAAGATGAAGACATTGAAGATGATATTGATGAGGAGGATGATGATGAGGATGATGATGAGGGGGAAGAGGTTGAGGAGATTGACGATGATGAAGACGATGCGGGACAAGTTGAAGAAGATGACGATGATGTTCAAGAAGTAGAATGAGGATAGAATGAAGACTTTAGGACAAACAAAAAGTCTTAGGTTTCTGGTCATAGGTTGGCTTCAAAATCGGTGCGGTGACGTTTTTTATTTATTATTATTTTTTTTTTTGGCAATCAGTGAAATACATGTATATTCGTTTATTGGACCTAATCCAAATATTCCATGCACAAAGTATAGTGACTAAGAGAGGCCACACAAAATGTCATACTGCTATGTGAAAAAGTTGTTTAACCAGTTCGCGTCGGGAATAAAAAAGTTTTTCCGAACACCCGTGGCGGGTTTATTTTTACCGCACAAACACGAACAATGGTGCTCGCCAGAGCGTGACCGGGGAGACCGCGTCTTCCACCGTATGCTTATGGCTCGTTGCCACGTCGACCGGGAATCTATACAAATATTCCCGAGAATCCTGTGGCGTGTTTAGACGCTCTCCGATCCGCTGTCCAAAAAAAAATGTGCCTGTATACACGGCCTCCGACGCGAACTGGTTAAAACACAGCGCGGCAGAATTCCAATCAATCCAGCAATATTGGCTGCAATTGGACATTGTTTCATAGCAATAACAAAACTGAAAATGCTGACGCGTGGGTCTGAGGCAACGCATGCGGAGACCTGAATCCAGATACTTTTTTTGGGTGGGGGGGCCTCAGTTATTTTTTTTTTAAAGACAGACGATGGTTGCGTCAGGGTATGGAATTATCCGAAAAGAAACAACGTGCAAAAGGCTTATAAAGTGACAGTATTCTGGAACATAATGTTGGTTATCGGTTGGGTTTGTGGAAACCATGTGTAGGTTATCTTTAGCGAGATTGTGGTTTCTAATAGAAATCGTTTGGTCTTATCTCCGTCTCGTCCAGTACTCTAGTTGTCAAGAGAGATATTTGATAGCTCTTTGTATAGTATTTTGAAAAAGATCAAACCAAGGTTTTAAAAAAATCAAGTTTTGCATGACACAGATTTGTCAAACGTTTATTTGTGTTTGGCTTGTTTCCCTTGCATTTTGCCACCTCTGCAATCAGAAGTATTGATCTCTGTTGTTTTGAATAGAAATATATCAGTAGACAAGGCATTGTGTCCGGAAAATGAAAGTTAACATTAAAATGTGTGAATGGAAAAAACCTTTGTAAATATTCTCATTTTTGTAATATTTTACAGTAGAGTTTAAATAAAGTTTTAAAATAACTGATTTGATGGTATTTTTGCAGTCTCATTAGCCATATGGTCATGCTGAAATCAGACAATATAAACAACCCCATCCCCCCTCTTCCTGGTCCATATATTTGGAACTTCAACTTTTGCAAAAAGGTAAAAGGAAGGATAGATTAAGAAATTGTTATCTAAAAACTTACTTGGTGTAAAGTACAAATATCCCGTGAAATCATGTCTGCAGTCCTTTCATATTGGGGGTCGGGGGGGGGAGGGGGAGGGGGATTATTTTATATTTCAAAAAATTGACGCCAGTAACTTTTGGGGCAAAAAAACCCCACTTGTTTTTGAGTTATTGAAAACATTGAGCAGTTGTCATCAAACTTTCACAGGTTAGTTTTAAATAAATAGCTGTTGCTTACCAACCAAATCGACCTGTACTAGTATTTCAAAGGCAATTATAGTTAGTTTTAAGATATTTTTCTTGAAAGTAAAGGGGTTAAAGTGAATGTATGTTTTCAAATAATACGGTACCCTAACTGCCAGAGTCAGCTGTTGGTGATAGATTGTGCAATTTTGTAGGACAGTCAGTACTCCTTCAGTCCATAATTTTCAGGTTGTCTGTCCATGTTTTGGCAGGGCGACTATGCTTGTTCTTCACAGCCACTTCCCCCTCTATGCATGCCAACACAATACTGTTATATTATAATTTTAGGGTGGGGGTGGGGTAAGCCAATAATTCAACCCTGCCATAACTTTTGGTGAGTGGAGGGGGACTTCAGTGGCGTAACTAGGGTCCAATTATCAGGGGGACACTAGGGGGTGCACCATTTTTTCTAGGGGAGGGGGGGGCAAGGTCAATACAACATTTTGTATCTTGCAGCCTTAAATGGGCCGGGGCCTATTTTTTCAAAATTCTGAATGGGGGCACAGGCCTTGGCAGGGGGAACGTGCCCCTCCCATAGTTACGCCACTGGCGGATTTGGAAATAAACATCTTTTTAAGATGGAAATTGTTTTATCCAGCAAGCTAATAAAATTGTAAAGAAAATGACAGATTTCTAGATTAATAATATCAAACAATCTGAACTGCTCTGATACTTTCAAGTATTTTAACCCTCCTATGCCCAGGCTGAAATTTGGCCCAGTAAGCACCGCACCCACAGACAGTCACTTGAGTATTTTTGGTTGCATTGCCAATTGTTCACACATGTGCATAAGAGTGCTGGAGATAGTGGCAAAGTCAAACACACTTGTGTATGTCTTACAAGTTATATGCAGAGTCACACAGAGCTGTGTATGTACTTCGTAAGTTACAGTCGAGTGGTTTTGGTTTGACTTCCTACTAAAGCCTAGTCTTGTGCAAGACCGTTATTATGCGGATCCTGGTTACACGATCCCGCGCCAGTCCTAAATCACCCACCGTAGCTGGCGCTATACAATTTTTTACGATCAAGGCCGCTATTTAGGTAAAACTTGTAGCTTTGCATGGTGAGGATGATAAGTAAGACTAATTGCGGTGACACCATGTGGAATCTCAATTGAGTAGTAATTAGTTCTGAAAAGAACTGGGGGTACAACTCGACGTTTCGATCAGTATGCTCTGATCGTCCTCAGGAGAATGCCGGACTCTGGAAAATGTTGCTGCTTAAGTAGCAACATCTTATATATGAGCAGGTTCGACAATACAAATTTCCATTTTAAGGACAATAAAAGATGAATTGAATTGAATTTATGGTATGAAGACTGCTGGAGGATCATCCCATGAATGGATGCTGGAGGATTAGTTCGTTGAGGCGCGCAGGCGGGAAACTGTGAGACTAAGAGACTAGGATCCTAGGGGTTGGGGGAGAGGAGTGTGTGCTCACTGAACTGAATCAGTTGTTAACAAGCACAGGGGAAGGAAGGTGGTTGACTTAGGATATAGGGGATCCCTCAGTCTGGGATGGGTTATGGACTTTGGATATAGAAGATCCTTCAGTCTGTAGTATAGGTCGCCAAATGTCGCTGATGAAGAAACCGATGTCCTGTGGCACAGTGTCGTGTTTGACGATCTCGATGGCCTCTCTGATGCGTCTGGGGTGCCATGCGTCGATGGGTGTGATGAGTTGGGCTGCCTGCCAGTCGATTTGGTGGTCCTTGATGTGCGAGTGCTTGACGATGGCGGACTTCTCGAAATCTCCTCTGCGGCCGTGTGCTCGGTGTTCCTTCAATCTGATGGGGAGGTTGCGTTTTGTTTCCCCGATGTACACTAGGCCGCTATTTATTTATTTGGACTTACACTTTTACAACAGTGGCACTCGGCCAAAAGGCGGTGCGTCCGACACACATACACATAAATAATACAAAACACATTTAAAAGCAAATTAACAAGATACAAAAATGTGTGATGATACACTCTCAGCTTTGACGTCGTAGGTGTTGTCCAGAACAAGGGATGCACGCGCGACACCAAATCTGAGGGTGTACCATCAATCATATAGCTATCAATCAACGGCGCACCCAAGGGGAGGGGGGGGCTCGGGGGGCTTGAGCCCCCCCCCCCCCAAGAGGGTCCCCGAAAAAATAAAAAGGCAGGGAAAAAGGGGAAAAGGAGAGAGAGAGAGGGGGGGGGGGGAGAGAACAGTTGCAAATGTGTTTTTCCCCCCCGGCCCGGCGGCAAGGTGGATTTCTTTTCATCTTATGCCACTCGCATTTTGTTCTTTCTGCCAAAATTATTTAAATTTTATTATGATGCCTCATGAAATCTCACTATAATCGTTTAAACTTGCAACAATAACATTTATCATTTGCAAGTTGAAACCAACGTGCCAATTTGTCCGGGCTAAAATATATTTTACGTGGTTCCGGCATTTTTCAATTAAGTGTTTTCTCTTTGCACTACAAGATGGGTTGAGAGGCACGAGGCTATTAACGTGTTCTATGAGCTCTTCGTCCCTATAGAGGAGGCCCTTGAGTATGTGTCACATAATGATGACAGATCATCATCGCAAAGAGCGTCCACATTGCTTACTGCTCTCAGATCTTCAGTATTTATCGTGGCCACAACCATACTAAACCGGCTCAGCGGAGTCCTCCTACCCTTGTCCCGGAAATTGCAGTCACCTACATGTGACCTAGTTGGATGCGTTAGACTTGTGCGTGGTGTGCAGCAGGTCATCAAGCAAATGAGGGAAAACAGTGAAGAAGAGTTTGGACGGTTGTTTAATGACGCAACGAAGTTGGCTGATGAAGTAGACGGCATCATACGCAAACCACGGACAGCATCTCGTCAAACAGCCAGAGAAAATCATCCATCTCAATCAGCTGAAGAATACTTCAGGGTATCAATGTTTAACATCTACATTGATCAATTGCTAAGTGAACTCAGCACAAGGTTTTCAGTCCACTTTGAAAGATGCGCCAAACTACAGTACATATTACCTGCATACTGCAATGATACCAACTTCAATCAACTCCAGGACATTGTACAAATGTACGCACAAGACATCGAATCTGAAGGCACAGTGAGAGGCGAGTTTGATATGTGGTGTGCGCTGTGGAAAAATGCTGTCGGTAATATACCATCTACACCTACAGAGACTCTGACTTCAGTGCCAGGATTGGCGGACCTGTACCCGAATATACACGCACTTATCACGATATTTGCAGTCATCCCTGCTACCTCAGCTACTGCAGAACGCACCTTCAGTACCCTTCGTCGCCTTAAATCCTACTTGAGGTCAACCATGGGCAACCAGCGTCTGACAGGCCTTGCTCTGATGTCTATACACAGAGCAATAGATGTGGACATCGATGACGTCATCAATCGAATGGCACTAAAACGTCGTAGATTGGACTTTTCAATTTAATACTGCCTCACTATACAATTATTGCCATTGCCTCACTATAGATTTATTAAGTAAAGTGTACATCTGTCAAAAACAAATCCATGTCTCTACTGGGACAATTTTATAGGGGTTAAACATTGCTCTCTTTTATACTAACGGCACCGTGGTCAAGTGGTTAGACTGCCCGTCTTGCAATCACAAGGTTGTGAGTTCGGAATCCCAGGCTGACCGCTGATTTCACAATGCCTATATAAACTATTGTCGTCTAGTTACTGAATCACAATTGATTGATTTGTGCAGTTTGTAATTATAGACGATATACTAATGTTGGTGTGTGAGTCAGATTGGCTCTTGCCATTTTCTTGCCATTTATGCCTCTTCATATGGGAGGTTACCGAGTTCCTAATGGGAAGATCCATTCATACATTATACACACATACAACCCTAAATTACATACATTATTTACGTACATCCTAGTTGATTTGTGAGTGAGTTTTCTTTGAGCCCCCCCAAAGACAAAATCCTGGGTGCGCCGTTGCTATCAATGACCATTGGAACCCAAGTTGATTTAAAATGAGTTCTAGAAAATATAGTAAAAATATAAAACATATATAAACAAAATGACAGCAACGAAGTATGCAAGAAGAGATTATTTACATTGTAGTCCAAATAATATCGGATCTCAATATCCACGCACGCTTAACATATGATTTACAGAAAGTATCAAATAATGAATAAATTATATCGGCATTTTCTATATTACAGAATATACTTGAGGTGCTCCCAAGTGTGAGATGATATTTAACATCAAAGCTGCCAGATATAAAAAGCTCCCATATATCATAATATTCATTTGACATAAGATAGTTTTCTAACTTTGTATATTCTTCGGATCTAATATTATTAAGAGCATGACATGTAAACAAGAAGTGTCTAACATCTTCAATACCTGAGTTACATAGGTTGCATGTACCGTCATTATCTGCCGTCCAATTTCTAATTCTGCGATTGAGTGGAAGAGTGTTGGAGCGGAGTTTAAATTTGAGACTGACGCCATGGAAGTCAGTTTTATCCAAAAGATAACTTTCTAAACATGGGCGATCTTTGATGGTTACATAATCAGTTAGTGAAGATTTGGAGCAATGAGCTTCTTCCAACCAATCATTATCTGAAATATCCATAAGTACGCGCTTAATCGATTTAGCCATACCAAGTGCGGATCGAAAAGGGGCTCCCCAGTTTTCGCACAGTCAAAAATTGTATTCAAGTCGCAGCTGGTAAGGATATTTTGAGCGCTATTTAAAAATTTGAAGCGCAACTGATTAAATTCGCAGCCAAGGCTAAGCATAGTAAGTAAGAGGAGCTTGGGCCAGCGATGCATTTCCATATTAATAACTCTAGAGAGGTATTTCGCCCTCGCGATATTATGAAATGTGGAAAGAGGCGACCAGCCGAGATCGCCGTAGAGTGCAACACGCGGCGTATTGCGTGGAGCCTTCAGAATATTGTCGCGCCATTTGCGATTGCAAGTTTTCAATTCTGTCAAGATCTGACTGGCTACAGGACCATACAGCACATGCATAATTGATCGACGGTAGCGCAATCGTCCTCCATAGTATATCCCCATAATAAACGCGATTATAGTCGTCAAAGTTGGCGATAATAGACTTTATGTAAGCAATCAGTCTACTCCCTTTTTTAACAACTTCATCAATATGTGCATGATCCGATAGATTGCGAGATATATTAACACCCAAGTACTTATAAGAATCGACTTCCGAAATCAATCTATCACCAAGTTTCCATAATTTTTCTTTGTTAACCCTTTGACCTGTAATTAAGACATTGGACTTATCGTCATTAAAACTCAGTCTCCACTCATTTGCAAAATCGGCAGCTAGGTTTAAACATACTGTTAAGTTCATTCTCGTCATTAGCCAGTAAGACAACATCGTCTGCCCAAAAGAGGCTTCCCACACAAACATCGTGAATTCTCCCTAAATCATGAGCCTTGAGTAATTTAGTGAATTCGTTGATAAAAATATAAAATAACGGACAAAAGGTGGCGCGGCCGTGGACAGGAATGAATGGCGCCCGCAGCGGCGATTGGTTTATCAAACCACAGCGGATCGGCGCGTATACGTATAAAATCACGAGTAACGTCTTGCACCAAGACTAACTAAAGCCACGTGTCCTTGCATTTATTTGAGTGCACTGCACAAAGTCAATGGGTTGGGAGTTACATACAAATTTTGAGTGTCTTTGATTGTTAAACCTATAGTTAAAATGATATTTGAACTATTACAGTGACAGGTAGGTGTCACATCCACAGACATCATGACAGCACCTTAAAAGGGATGGTACAACATTGGTAATGACCAGATTATCAAATTAAATTACAATTTATAAATATTTTATGATGTATTAATTATCCTGAAAAAAAAAAGATTTCCTAACATTAAAGTGCTTTCATCTAATCTTAAAGAAAATCTTTAATGTTTATTTGAATTTTAATAAGTTTCCGTCCAGCAACTTCATTAAAACAAACAGTTTTTGGTCATTTTCTATTGTGATGAAACAGGTTAGTTTATGACATTTCTTGAAAATAAGAGGGTTAAATTTAACGTGCAGTATACCAATGGTGTACCCTCCCTTTAAACTAAATTAAAGATGTCTGACGCACTGATCTCTAATATAATAGAGATCGGTAATCTCTATACTTAGTGGTCTGATGTCATTTTCAAAAGCGCCCTTATGCGTCGATAAATCAGCTGGTTAGGGGGTCTCCCTATGGGTCTCCCCAAAATGTGACGTCAATCGTCTAGCTAGCGACTACGGCATTATTTTGTTAACACCGGGCTGAAGTCAGCACGAAATTTGGTGCTGGCACGGAATTTCAATTACCGGCAAATGCCGTCAATATCCGTCATTGAGTGTAAATGTACAGTATCATAGTAAAATGCACAATGACGAGTCACAAAATTTTAACGAGAGATGTATCATCGTAAAATTACGGAAGCGCACTGCTGCCAAATTGAAGGGTAACAATTTTTTTTTAAAGTCGTTCGAACGACATACTAAGTCATTCGAACGACATAGTAAGTCGTTCGAACGAGATACTAACTTAACTAAGTCGTTCGAACGAGATAATTAAGTCGTTCGAACGAAGTATAACTCCTATTATAAGCTGTGTGAACAAAATGCGGTCAATTGACACTTGCGTAAGCAGTGTGGCCAATTCTGGATAAATCTCTTCCAAACCCCAGTGTCCTTTCTCTATGGTTTTGACTGACTAGAATTCCTATAAACCACAAGGACTATTTTCCCCATTGGAAATGTTTAATAATAAGTTGTAAGGGTTTTTTCATTGAAGAGGCAGCGGCGGTTTCAGTTTTTGGGAGTGGGGGAAGTAAAAACGTACACAATATATTTTTACTGGGTCCGGGGCAGGGGTTACTTATACTGCCCACATTTCTTGTTAAATTTGTGCGAATCGTCATTGTGCATTTTACTATGAGTATGAATGATACTGACTTTACTGTATGTTTACACTCAATGACGGATATGGACGGCATTTGGCGGTAATTGAAATTCCGTGCCAGTACCAAATTTCGTGCTCGCACCAAATTCGGTGCTTGACTTCATTGTGGGTTTGCTACCAGCTGATGGTTGGTGTGTCTTTACGTCCGTTTTTACCACCCGGAATTTCCTTCATAATTTTACCGTATGTGAATTCATGGAATAAAAGGTTTACGTCATCACTTTTGTAGAAATGAGTCGACAAAACTAAGGAGAGAAGGAGAGAAGCAGATGTGCAAAAAATCTCCATATCGGAGCCGTTAATTCTACCTCCATGATCTGTGTAAGTAAAATTTTCGGTACATATATAGGCCTACTAATAGTAATACTATGCAGGGCCACACCGAAGGTTATAAATTTATGTAACGTGCGTTACTACGGAGCCCCTAAGGGGACAGGTAAAAAAATAATCGGGAAGGTAAAAAAAAAAGGGGGAAATGTATTTCGTTCCCTCGAAATAACATTTCGTTCCCTCGAATTCATTTCGTTCCCTCCAAATATTATTTCGTTCACTCGAAATATTATTCCGAAATAACATATTATCGTTCCTCGAAATAACATTTCGTTCCCTCGAAATAACATTTCGTTCCCTCGAAATAACATTTCGTTCCCTCGAAATAACATTTCGTGGGAATGAAATAAATTATTTCGAGGGAACGAAATAAATTATTTCGAGGGAACAAAATAAATTATTTTGAGGGAACGAAATAAATTATTTCGTCCCCACGAAATCATTTCATTCCCTCGAAATCATTTTGTTCCCTTGAAATAATATTTCGTTCCCTCGAAATAATATTTCGTTACCTCGAAATAATATTTCGTTACCTCGAAATAATATTTCGTTACCTCGAAATAATTGAGCTGTACGGAATCCTTGATATGCCATTTCATTTATTGGGATATGACAATTATTTCCGAGGTCGCCGTAGCACTGAGAGCCCCTTAAGGGACAGATGGAAACAAATAAATAAAATAATATATTTCGTTCCCTCGAAATAATTTATTTCATTCCCACGAAATGTTATTTCGAGGGAACGAAATGTTATTTCGAGGGAACGAAATGTTATTTCGAGGGAACGAAATGTTATTTCGAGGGAACGAAATGTTATTTCGAGGGAACGAAATAATATTTCGAGTGAACGAAATAATATTTAGAGGGAACGAAATGAATTCGAGGGAATGAAATGTTATTTCGAGGGAACAAAATATTAATTCGAGGGAACGAAATACATTTCCCCCTTTTTTTTTTACCTTCCCGATTTTTTTTTTACCTGTCCCCTTAGGGGCTCCGTACGTTACCGTATAGTCGCCATCCAAAATGCTTATTTGAACCATTATTTAATTATTGTTTTTCTTCCCTAGCGCTTAAAGTAGGTAGAGCACTCAAAAAATAAGCATACATTACACATGTTTAATTTTGATTCTGTATGAAAGATCTCACTGAATGCTTTATTTTGTTACTAATAATAATAATAATAATAATAATACAGAGCATTTATATGGCGCTATACGAAGAACAGAGCGCCTAACAAAACAAGGAAGTATAGTATGAACAAGAACATAATACAAAAACTAAACCAACAACTAACCGACTAACAAAGAAAATAAGCAAAATAAGGAAATTAGGACGGTTCTGGGAATAAAAAGGTCTTGAGGAGGGGTTTGAAAACAGACAACGAAGCAGCCTCTCTTAGACCTGCAGGGAGCGTGTTCCATAGGCGAGGCGCAGCAACTGCAAAGGCACTGTCACCAGCTTTCTTTTTAGATCTAGGAATAGAAAGCCGGGTCAAGTCTGAAGATGAGCGGAGCCGATGTCTGTGAACATCAGGGACATTATCGATATGTAAGTGTATTAAATCGGCAAGATATGAAGGAGCTTGACCATGAAGAATTTTATAGATAAGAGTGAACATTTTGAAATGAATCCTTTCTTTAACAGGTAGCCAATGTAGATCTGTCAGCAGGCCAGCGGAAGGCTGGTCCCGTCCACAAGCGAAGACAAGCCGCGCAGCCTTATTTTGCAGGCGTTGAATGCGCTTCAGGTCGAGTTCCCGCGCACCAAACAAAACAGAATTGGCGTAGTCAAGGCGGGACAGGACCAGACTTCTGACGGCATGATGGCAGGCATCTTGTGTGATAAAACGACGGATGCGCCATAGGTTGCGAATATGAAAATTAACGATTCTACAAATAGAGCTGACATGATTAGACATATTCAAAGAATGATCTAGGATAATGCCTAAATCTTTAATAGAAGTTGATGTGTGAATATGAAGATTTTCCAATCTTAACTCCAGGTTGGTAAGAGAGGGAAGAATGTGGTTATTGGCAAAGACAAAGAACTCTGTCTTATTCTGGTTGAGTTGCAGCATATTTTGTGACATCCATTTATTGATCATAAATATGCAAGATGAAAGACTGGAAAGTACCCGTTGACGATCGCTATCACTCCTGGGGTCAAATTCAGCATATAGTTGGATATCATCGGCGTACTGATGAAACATGATGTTATATTCACGAATAATATCTCCAATGGGAGTAATGTACAAGATGAATCCTAACGGACTAACATTTCATTTTCAACATCGGGTAAGCGGTTCTTGAGAAATAAATTTTTAAAGATATCGTTTATTCGCCGGAAAACCTGCCATGTAAAATTAGGTAATAATGACTTTATTCCAATTTTACATGTTTTTAAAAAATTAAAACCATATTTTTAAACAAACAAACAGTTTACAAATAACTTAAAAATATAAACGATAAAGCATATATCATGAAAGATTTTGACTTGACTCGCTAGAACCGGCAACATGCCAAAATTCACGCAGCGTGTACGTTGCCGTCGCCTGAAATTGTTTGCAGTGTGAAAATTGCATATATGCATTATGATCAGCGTGGGAAAAGTTTGCGCATCGCACAATTATATATCGGAACTATTATTGGACAATTGGTAAGCATGATTATTAACATAAAAATGTACACTTTCAGAGATGCCAACATTTACGATTTGGGCGTAATTTTTATGATTTATTGAGTCCAATTATGATTGTACGATCCTTGTATCAATTTTTACGATTTATAAAAATGTAAAGCCTCGAGTGTGAGGTTTGAAAAGGGGGTAATTTGGGTAATTTCGTGTCCGAGGCGGATGCACCGTGGCAAATTACTCTTTTTCAATTTGTAATGTTGGCATCTCTGCACTTTCCACCAAAGATAATCTGACGTTACTTCCGGTTCAAAATATTTATCATTCGCTCCATCTTTGGCTGAGGCACGACGTCAGAAGGAACGGGTGGCGAAAATACGGGAGTGGTGACTATACGCGAAAAAACATTAGGCCTAATCTGACTTAAAAATACACAACTGCGGTTCATAGGTCAACTTCAGAAAAAGGTAAAAAAGGTGTTGAAAATTTGGCCCTGTATTCTATAGGTACTCCAAATTTTATATAATAAAACCCGCATGTCGTCTAACATTAACGTAGCCCCAGGCCAGGTCCCCATTTCTAGGGTATTGGCCCTAGTATAGGGCCAATAGGCCTACCCTAAAAAATGGGGCAACGTTAATGTTGCTCTTCTTAACGTTAACTTCGACTGTTATGTTACGTTCACGATTGTATAATAACTCATTGGTGGATAAACGTGAAACTTGTTCAGTTAAATGTTGGCTTCAAATATTAAATAATGGTTGTTTTGTAATAAACCATGAGGAAAGAATGTTGCATCCGACCGCCACTTTTTAAGGGTTTTTGTGGAATTTTTTTGCAACCACTAACCAGTTAAAAAATGATTCTATCGATTGTTGGTGGTACAGAAAACGAAAACTATCTTTAACCCTTGTATACATGCAGTCTCCAAAATGCTGCAAAAAAAGAACTGCTAAGTACACAATGTTTTTTGTGTGCATGCCTCAAAATATTGCATACTGTACACAAGAATGGTACATGGATACCCCAAAATGCCCCTGGGTATGGGACAAAAACCAAACTGTTCTGATCCTCACACAGTACGTGTATACCGCAAGTTAATGCACTGGTTTATTTCAAGTTAGCCTTGCAATGAAACAAAGCAGGTGGCTGCGGGGTCATGCCTATGTTCCCTCAGCCCTATGTTCCCTCAGCCCTATGTTCCCTCAATGCCTAACATTTTTTTAAAATCCAAATTAGGCCCTATGTTCCCTCAACCCTATGTTCCCTCAACCCTATGAACATAGGGCTGAGGGAACATAGGGCTGAGGGAACATAGGGTCTATTTTGGGATGAGGGAACATAGGGCTGAGGGAACATAGGGCTGAGGGAACATAAGGCTGAGGGAACTTGAGTACGGTCCCGTGGCTGCTTCAGTTTACCTCATCTCTCTGAAGAGCCTTGGGCTATGCCATTAATCATTAGATAGGAAAGTGGTACCACAATATGTCCCAGTTGAGACATTTTGAAGTATGGGTCCACTTTGTGAAGAACTACACTGATAATAGGAGGGTTAAAATCCACTTTTATGATGGTTTTCGGACTTTATTTCCCTTCTAAAAAAAATCCTCCCCTTCAGAAAATAGAAGGATCCTATTATAGTTGCTACTGCGCATGTACAATGACTGTGTTGGTCACTAATTGGGGAGTTTACAAGATCAGACTGACATGACTGAGGAAGTCATCGTATACCAAAAATGCCTGATTTTTCATGAAATAAATATCCTGGAATAATTTGAAGTATATGTTCATCATCATCCATATATGTTCTCCACCTTACTAGGTAGGTAAGATTACTTTATTGGTTATATTGAATGAGAAAAAGTTAGGGCTGTGCGTTTTCGGATATTTTTGGAACCGGATACCCGAAATCAGGAAAGTTCGGATACCCGGATACCCGTTTTCATTTTTGTTGAAAACATGCCCCCTTTGGTGTACAAATACATGTAAACGTTAACAAAATTGACCTTTATAATACAGAGGATACCATATTTAATTCGATCTTTATTAAAGTATAACATCTTGGTGACAAAATATTGTATTTTTTACGGAAAGTTATTTCTGAAATAAAACCGTAAAAATTGCTACAGAAGTGTCTTTAATAACCAAATTTACAAAAAGAAAGCCCAAATGATCGCGCGCGCACACGCTTTGCCGGTGCATCACACAGCTACAGCGGCCTCACGCGTGACTGTGTCAGGGAATGACTACCATCATCATATGAGAAGACGTTGCGTGATCAGAGCACATGCGTATAGCAAGTTGACTTTAATGTTCATGTCACAAAACACGTGTTGAATAATGTCATTGGTCAAAGTCGATGTGGGCGGAACTAACCCGTTGTGGGAAAACGATTCATGTGCTTGTGCCTTGCCGCGCCCCTGCCTTCTAAATAAGGATATCCCGTACGCCATGTTGGCTTTGGATTGAGGACATGATTTTGCGTACTAAAATAATATATTTAATATTATGAAACTAACAAACTGCAAAATATTAACGAATCTAAAATCAGAACTTGAATATTAATATGTGTCTATCACAATGAACTTTAGTCAAATGTCAATAAACCTTGTTTCTTGAAAGAATTAATTTTACCAATTTGGGCCCCTTTTTCTCAAAATGGGACCAAACTTGACTATTCCCTGTTGAATGTGGCATCGTGTTGATCGGTCAGTCAAGAAATGAGTCTAAAATTTAGGATGCGCACTCATCAAAAAATAACTTAACAGAACATATCGGTGTAAGTTTTGTCTACTTTTTAATTACTATTCAGCCAATTTGTCCCCTCCATCAATGTTTGACGATCCATAATTCGCAGCTCATCATAAGCAACCGCATTTCGTCCCTCATAAACGTCTTTTCAACTGATAGGAGATTAGGTGATTGTAAAAATAAGCTGCCCAATTGAAAGGATCAAACCCGCAACCAATAAATAAATACCTTTCAGTCAAATCCGACTGATTATGGATCCTACTGTTGGTTTCAAAGACAATGACCAACTTAACACCTTGCTTTTTATTTTTTTATTTTGAAACAAATTGTCACCTTGTAGACAAATGTAATACATGTACACAATTAAGAGAGCTTGGTATTGGTGGGTAAATAAATAGAAAAGTTGATGATATGCTGAGGGATGGTTGGTGCATGGAGGAAGAAAACAGACTGTTTCTTCCTCCATGGTTGGTGGCACATCAAAATAATTACACAACAAAACCAATTTCAACACCACTTTTTTATTAGGACAATTAATGTGGACATCCCCTATAATAAAATCCCCTCTATTAACACATCATGGTGCACACTCCAGTGCAGACATAAACCAGCAGTTATTGTCCCACTAATCCAATTACTGTGAGCAATAGGCAAACATTCTATCCTGAGCAGCTTGTTTGATACTTGTTTGTAGCATGCCACAGCCAGCTATTTGAGTCATAATGATTGGATACAATGTATCAGTTGGACAAAAGTGTATGGAAAATGTCCATAAATTATCTTGAATAAAATTGCTCCTAAAAGTGTAAACATTACATTGTTCAATAGTCAAATATTTCTGTTCACACCGCTGAAATGGTACTTAAAGTCCCAGTTTTAAAAAGTCGTTTATGGGTACTCGGAACCAAAAAACGGAACCGGGTAATGACAGTTTCAGTCGGGTATCCGGATAGCGGATACCCGGCACAGCCCTAGAAAAAGTGGCGGTCGGATACAACATTCTACCCAACCATGATTTCAATATCCGGTCCAAAATTCGTAAATCCGTCGTCTGGAAACTGGGCAGAAACTCGTTGCAGACGGCAATGAGTGTTCAAAATATGTTCAAAAACATGGTGCATATTACTGTGAAAGGGTTTATTAATTTCCCATTTAAAAGGGGTTAGACCTAAGACATCTCTACCCTTGTGACAACTGAACACCGACAACTCAAGCCTTGTAACAACTCGACCTGCAAAAAACTTGACCCACGAGACAACTCAACCCGCGAGACAACTCAACAACCTCTTGTGGCAAGTCAACCTCTCCTGACAACTCGACCTCTCATGACAACTCAACCTCTTTTGACAACTTGGCCACTGTGCCAACTCGGCCACTGTGCCAACTCGGCCACTGTGCCAACTCGGCCACTGTGCCAACTCGGCCACTGTGCCAACTCGACCCAATTTATCATTGCTTAGAAGTTGATCGTCGTTTTCCCTTGGAAAAAAGATTGATCACTAGGCTTATTCTAGCACAAATATTAGTTATAGTAAATATACCTACAACCCCTGGGAAGTAGGAATCTCCTTATTTCAATTAAATTTTAAAAGCCTTAACATAATCGATGGAATATCATGTTAAAAAGAAGGGTCCAACTGAATACAAAATTAGAACTATTAATATTTTATTGGATGGCATTCAAATAATAAAACATAAATAGGCATAGAGAATCATCGACAACAGGCAATAGTTACAAATTATATATGTTTAGGCCCATTGCCATTGCCATTTCTCCCTGTCCTGGTCTGGACAAATGTGGGAAATAAAAATTATTACACATAATCCGTGTTTTACTGGTAATTTGCTGAATCGGAACATCAATGATTTATAGAAAGGAAAACAAATTCTTTGAAAAGTGAATGTAGTTATGCTTGGTTTAACAGAAGCGCCTAAATGACAGGGACATAATTTTCTGTCCATGCTTCTCATTTTGAAAAATGTGTAATGATCAGATGAAAAAGAAAATGTTGGTAAAATAACAACACTATTTGGCCTACAGGTGCGTTGGACATGTGTTCCTGTCTGGCAAGGTTTTCCTGGCAAATTTCAACCCTTTTTCATTCAAGTTAATACCCGACTCATTCAGCAAAAAGATATACATGTAATCAAATTCATAAGTTGTGCATTCTATCATCATTTAACCCAACTCAACTCAGCACGTTGTTCATAATTTTACTACATAATTTCAATCCTTCCCGCCCACGCAGCGCCAGCCAAAACAAAAAAAGCAATGGTCGAGTTGTTACAAAGGGTTGAGTTGTCTTGTAGGTCGAGTTGTCAAAAGGGTCAGGTTGTCTCGTGGGTCGAGTTGACCGTGTTGAGTTGTCAAAGTGTCGAGATGTCTAATATGATCATTTAAAATAAAGTCTCGCCAAAATGCTGCATCATTTTTCTGGTGTCCTAGTTCAGACAGGGTCATCGTGGCAGTTAACTGTGACGTCATCGCTGTGGGCAGCTTTAATGTGTGCACATGCATATGATCGTCATCGTGGATCATGTGCAAGTGCAGTTGTTATCCAAGATGGAACATGCACATTGCCTATGGGAAATTAGAAATAAACATAAATGTCCTTTTCCTCAAAAATGCATTGCCCAAATTTCTACTGTTGCACAGATCCACATCAGCAAGTAGAAATCTTGATACCTTATACTTGGGTGTACATGTATATTGTTTATCAATTGAGAATTGCGAAAGATAAAAGGAAATACATGTAAGCTCATCTAGTCATAATAACAGGTGTTTTATAAATAAATTTGTTTGCATAGAAATATGAGGTGGTAAAAGTGGCAAAAAACACAATTCTGATTTGGCTTATTATTAACCCTAACCTTCCCAAATCCTTCAAAATCCTCTTTGCTCAAGTGAAGGATTTTGGAGGATTGAGGTTATTAGGCATACATGTACTTGCCTTTCCATGGTACATGTACATCCATGTTTGTTGTAGTGATTGCAAGGTCAGTGCTTGGGTCAGTGGACACTGTTTATTGCTCCATGCATGCATGCAGGGAGGGTCCCTGGCCATGTACATGTACATGTATCACAGATTAGAAACACATGTGTGCATACATGTACATGTCATGTGCTTGCTTTACTACTGAAGGATTTTGGAGGGTTCGGGTTATGTGCAAGCAAATGGGCCTAGAGAGTTAGGAAGGATTCAGGTTATGTGTAAGCAAATGGGTCTAGGGAGTTAGGAAGGATTCAGGTTATGTGTAAGCAAATGGGCCTAGGGAGTTAGGATGGATTCAGGTTATGTGTAAACAAATGGGCCTAGGGAGTTAGGAAGGATTCAGGTTATGTGTAAGCAAATGGGCCTAGGGAGTTAGGAAGGATTCAGGTTATGTGTAAGCAAATGGGCCTAGGGAGTTAGGATGGATTCAGGTTATGTGTAAACAAATGGGCCTAGGGAGTTAGGAAGGATTCAGGTTATGTGTAAGCAAATGGGCCTAGGGAGTTAGGATGGATTCAGGTTATGTGTAAACAAATGGGCCTAGGGAGTTAGGAAGGATTCAGGTTATGTGTAAGCAAATGGGCCTAGGGAGTTAGGAAGGATTCAGGTTATGTGTAAACAAATGGGCCTAGGGAGTTAGGAAGGATTCAGGTTATGTGTAAACAAATGGGCCTAGGGAGTTAGGGTTAATGTTGATCACATATATATATATCAATTTAGCAGGTGTAAAGTTGATAATTGTATCAAACATCTAACTTTTATGGCAGCAGCTGGAAACAGCCGTCTTAACAACGGTCTGGCTACCGGCTTGTACATGTACATGCAGGTGTCTGGACCTTCGGCTTCGCCATTTTCGCCTGGATTTCGTCCATTTCGGGCTCAAATTTATAAAAATATGAGGTGGTGAAATTGGCAAAAAACACAATTCTGATTTGGCTTATTAATGTTGATCACATATCAATTTAGCGGGTGTAAAGTTGATCATGTTTTTTCTTTTGCAAGTTTACGGTTAATTTTGTAACCGAGTAACTGAACATGAATTATACGGTTAATCAGTAAATTGAATTGAATTTTTAAATCACAACTTCTTTAAACAAGACACTTAACCATAATTACTTTGTCCTTCGAACGGGAGTTAAGCTGTAGGTCCCATGTACAAGATTATTAAAGTAATGCAAGTAAAAGAACCCAAAACACTTATCGTGGAAAAGTAGGATTTACCCCGGTGTTTCTGGTTCACATAACAAGCGCCCTTGTTTACAGGTTTCCTCAGGCTTCCGAGCTACAGTGCTTAGGTGTGCTTTTGAGGAATCCTTGGTTTCATTACCAGAAATGTATAAAAATAATAATAATAATAATAATAATAATAATAATAATAATATGCCAATCAATTCAATCACTTCAAAAAATTGCCTTGTAATCAATAAACCAATAATTACTGACTGTTCATTATCTCATAGTCTAATCTAGCTTGCAAATAAAGATTTGTACCTTGCACATTTTCATGGCTGAATTAGCACACAAAGTTTATTGAACCTTAGAGGATGGATCTATTCTAACCTTAACTGTAGACTGTAATACAAAAGTTTGTTGAACCCCAGGATTTAAGACCTAAAATTAGCACACAAAGTTTGTTGAACCTTAGAGGATGGATCTATTCTAACCTTAACTGCATTAGGATATATTGCTAATTCAACACAGTGGACACATGGTTAGACTGTAATATAAAAGTTTGTTGAACCCCAGGATTTAAGACCTAAAATTTGTCGTAGGTCCGGACCTCCGACAAAATATCTCAATGTTTGAGAAAATTTCTCAAGGAATGCAGGACATCTCAAACATTGGTGTCCTTTCGCACGACGCTCATTTTGTAATAATGTATTTCCCAAACATTGAGAAAATCTCTCAAGGAACGTGTGAAAAGGGCCTTAATGCCACATTAGTTTATTTACATGTACAAAGCAGGCAATGATTGATTGACATCTGCAGATCAATAGAAAATGTACATGTTGTGTGCACGTGTATAATAGGCAGGTATTTTACAAAATGTTTGTTTTTTGTAATAAATAGGGCAGTATAATGGTAAAATGTCTAATAAATGCATCCATACTTTATACAAGATACATGTTCATTTATCAGAAACCAACATGGGAAAGTTTCAGCTTTGTATATATTTGATTGTGTCGTAAAGCCACCATTGGATTTTTTTTTTACATAAATGATCGCGAGTTTTACATAAAAACTTACTGCGTGTCAAGTTGATGATGGTATCAAACATCCCTTGAAATATGTCTGTCTCATGTGTTATTATCTTGGATAAATTAGTGAACTAATTTCTAAAATTAATTTCTGTAATCAAAAGAAAGAAATTCCACACTCGATTGAGATTGAACAATAAGAATGCATTTTCACTATTTTCTTGGTCATGACACAATGAAATAAGTCAAAGCAAGTGTATGCTTACATGTACTTTAACCCTAACCACCCCAAATCCATCAAAATCCTCCAAGGGGCACTTTTTTGGAAAAATTTAGCACTGTTGGAAACTGGTACTTTCACACCTCTTCAAATGGGGCAAAATTACTACCTGGCAAGAAGTACAGGCCATAAGTGCTGAATATGAAAGATCAATGAAAATGCATGGTGCATTTTGAAGATAAGGGCATAGAAGATAGGGTAGAATGCATACAATGAAGTGCGATGCCTGAAAACACCTTTCTTAACCCTAACTACCCCAAATTCTGCAAAATCCTCCAAGGGGCATTTTTTTGGGAAAAATTCAGCGATGTTGGAAACTGGTACTTTCATCCTCTTCAAATGGGGCAAAAGTACAGGCCATAACTGCATAAGTACAGGCCGTAAGTGCTGAATATGAAAGATCAATGAAAATGCATGGTGCATTTTTAAGATAATGGCATGTTTCCAAAAGTGCACTGATGGATTTTGGAGGATTCAGGAAGGTTCCTAGCCAGAATACCTACAACATGTAGGGGGTTAGGATTAAACTAGAAATTAATGTCTACTTAAAGGGACAATATCGTCACGATCACAGCAGGCTTTCAAACAGGGCATGGAATCGGTGTCCTAGTTTAAGATGAACACGGTGACTGAAAATTACTGGCTCATTTATGCAACGGTAATATGACCTTATCGTGTGGGGTATTATTTTCAGTGACTGAGTTAATCTAAAACTAGCACTCCGATTCCATGCCCTGTTGATCGTGACGATATTGAACCATTAAGTTGTTGGTATTCATTCTTGTGTGAAATATGATCCATTTCAGAGTTGAATTCGTATACAAAATATGCCACGTTTTATTGAAAATGTAGGAACATAGAGCAAGACAGAACACCCCCCAAGTCGTAGGAAATTTAGTACATGTACCATTACCATTGTAAAACCGAACAAGTTTTTAGATAATTTGCACAGTTTATTTTTGGGTAATGACCAATGCACATTTATCAGGGAGGGATGTGTCTGAACTTAAGTGGTTGGGCATAGGTTGTGTAGATCATGAAGGTGTGTCTGTGTAAATTGCTTACTGCAGTGACAAATACTACTATCAACAAAATCTATTTGGAATGAACACAATAAATATAACATAATGGGCATACAAAGTTGATAAGTTTTGATCTAATCTCCACTGTCATTGTCTAATGTTTACAGCTGGAGCAATGTAAACAGGTTTTCCAGGTTTCAGGTGGGTGAGAAAGTCAATAAGTTCCTAGGCGGGGAAAAAATAACATTGCCAGTTTAGACACAAAATGTACCGTTCATTCACTATTGGTTTTGATCTAATCCCCACCATTATTGTCCAATGTTTACAGCTGGATCAATATACATACATGTATGTAAAAAGGTTTCCGGGTTTCAGGTGGGTAAGAAAGTCAATAAGTTCCTAGGCGGAAAAATAACATTTGGATATTTGCCAGTTTAGACACAAAATGTACATGTACTGTTTATTCCCTATTGGTTTTGATCTAATCCTCACCATTATTGTCCAATGTTTACAGCTGGATCAATGTTTTATGTATGTAAAAAGGTTTCCGGGTTTCAGGTGGGTAAGAAAGTCAATAAGTTCCCATGTGGGAAAAAGTAATATTTGGATATTTGCCAGTTTAAACACAATATGCCATTCAATTCATTCCCTGTTGGTGACTCATTTAAAGTTTGTTGACCTCGTGTTAATGTGTAATTTGTGGAACAGTGTACAAATTTGTACATCAAACCCCAGACTCAGCTTCACTGGAGACAATTACATGTAGTTTCCTTTATAAATACACAAAAATTAATTTGTAAACATGGGTACGTGCCTAACATGTACATGTACAGTGCACTTCACTACAGGAGGAAATTCTATGGATGGAGTACGAATTTACCGTTTTACCTGTTGAATTTCTGGTTATAGGAAGTACATGTACTTGTACAGGCTTCACATTGCTACATTTACGTATATTACCAGATTGTAAAATAAATTTGGTAGATTGGGTTCATATTTTTAAAGGCCTCAAATTCTAAGCATACACACACTGCAGGCCTGATACTATCTATTGGTAGGGGCAAGGCAATTTAAGCTAGGTTAAGGGCACCTCTATGAGGAAAATGTAAATTTCTATTGGAACACTTCAAGGGGCACAAAAGCAATGACCAGGGTGTACCAAGGCAATTGCCTCCATAGCCTCCGTATAGTATCAGGCTTGACAATGCAACATGATCAAACAGAATTTCCAAACAGAATTTATTTCCCTTGGATCTTGTTTCATTTAGTGGTGAATTAAGGCCAAAAACCAAAGTGACCGGTTTCTGGTCAAAGGTTGGCTTTAAAATCGGATACTTTTTTTGTGAAAGGGGGGGGGGGCTCAGTTATGAAGACTATTTTGTTGTTCTAGACTTTCTTTTTTGATGCTTTTTGATTGAAAATGTAATGTACATTGCTTCATTTGTTGACTGTATCTAGTTTGTGTGGCTGTCGGGCGCCAACCTTCGGTTAACCGGTTAACTGACCGTGAAAGTTTTAGTTAAACGGTTATCAAACTAACCGGTAACCGATATAAAACCTGCACTAGTTTTATATCGTTATCACATGAAGTGAGACAGCTGTTTATTAACCCTCCTACTACTACAAGGGTCAAAATGTTGATATACTTACATTACCAAGGTATATCTAGTGCACTTAAACGTCAAACACTGTCAAACCTTACGTGTAGTAAGTACATTTGCAGGTCAAAATGAGTCGACCATTTTTGACTGGTAAAAGCATTGTCTGGTATTGTTCAGGGTGGTCAAAATGATAGTAAAGACCAGTGTGCACATTTGGGTCAGTACCTTTTTACCGGTTTTTGCCAGTCTGTGATGAATACTTAACGATCTTCCATGTTTATAATAAGGTTTCAGGTACTAATAAATTATAAAGTTTGTCTTTCTATTGTTTTTTTTTGTTTTTTTGTGTTTATTATTTTTGTAATCAACGTAATGGTAATAGACAAATGCATCACGCCAGGAATTATCGAGTGGCGGCACTGTTGAAAATCTGGTTTTGTCTCCCTTTTTTGTAATGGGTACCCAGGAACCAGTTCAAAAATTATATTACCTGTTGATGCCCAGCACTAGTGTGTGCATAATATACATACTAAGCATCCTAGAAAGTCCCATGAACTGCCAGTACATGTTGTAGTCACACGGACATGACTCATTGCAGATATGGATGGATTGCATGTACCCCAGGTAACTGTCCTTTGACCACTGCACTGTCACAGTAGTGATTCATTTGTCTGTTTTTTTTACCATTACTTCCTTAGTTAATCCTCCTACACATGGAGGCCACTCCATAAGAGAACGGCTTGGACACACTGCAGGTCTGACAGAAGTTACGTTACCAAATAAGGAATATTCGTAACATTCCAGCAACCATTCTACAGGTGTGATACCGAAGAATAAATGAAATTATAATTAAAACCCTCCTACAATCAGTGCAATTTTTGAAACAAGCCATTCAGGCCACTCCAAGCCATTAGCTGTTGCCAGTGGCCTCCTATGGATACCCTTCTGTGCACTGTCACACCACTGAGATTACAGGTTAAAGTGGTCTCCCATGGATACATTGTAGGCCATACTAATATGTTCAAACATTTACAGTGGCCTTGGGTGACACAGAGTTGATTTTGTAAGATTACTTGGAAAGGACAGCAGGCTTGTACATGTATGTACTGAAGGTTGCTCAAGAACAGAATTTAGTGGATCGGAGTGGCCTCCATGTGTAGGAGGGTTAAAATTGACCGAGTCTTTGAGGTCAGTTTGTTATACATGTACACATGTATCTGAATATATGTAGTTTGCTCAATTTTGCGGCAGTTTGTCACCATTTCTATAACTTGTTTTTGTCAACTTTGTATTGTGTCCACCTTTGGTCAAAGGGAAGGTACAACATTTCTAATTTGTAGACAATCAAATTTACAAATTATTACCTAAAAATTGCTTGGTGTAAAGTTGGTATTTAAGTATCAGTCATCCTGACAAATGTTTTATCTGAAGTAAAGTGATTTCATCTTGGTAGGAAATAGGGAATAACTACATGTATGTATTAACCCTCCTACTTCTGGTACCTTTTTCATACAAGTTGATCCACCATTTGAAACCATTCGCTTTTGTGATTTTGAATGGTGAAATAACTGTGTACAGTATTGATTCCCCCAAATGGTTTTGAATGGTAGGTCAGCTAATACAAAACCTTGTTTGGATCTTTCCAAATGGTAGTACAGCTACTTCTAAGTGGTGAATCAAGGGACCCTCTATGCATTTGAATGGATTTGAATGGTAGAAAAGCTTGCTACCAACACTGTTCAAATGGTATCACCATGTGTGTACAAAACCAATGGGCATTTTGGTAAGTGGAAATTTTGAATGGTTTCAAATGGTCAAACAGTAGGAGGGTTAATATCTACGCAAATTTGCTGTCTGGCATTTTTTTTTTTTTGTAAAACAGGTACAGTGTAACAGTTTTCTGTTGTTTTCTCCAAAGCATGAGAACCTGGGGCCAACTTCATAGAGATGCTAAGCAGGAAAAAATGCTTACCAGAAAAATTTGCTAAGGAAATTGTTTTGGTTAGCAAAATTTCATACAAAATGTATTTTGCATTTTGGCTGGTAGTCTGTTTTATGTTGCTTAGCAAAATTCTCTGCTTAGCAACTCTTTGAAATTGGGACCAGTTGTGATGAAATTTTCACAGGTTAGTTTTTATGATACACTGTACTTGGACATTTCTTGAAAACAAAAGAGTTGAAATATACATTTCCAAATACTAATGTTGCACAGGTCTTCCCTATAACATTTCTTGTTCGATATTCACCTACAGTGATGATCAAAGTTAAGTACCCCTAAAATGTTCGAGCGAGACGAGCGAGAACGTGTTTTAAAGAGCGAGTTCGGGGGCCCTCGAAATCACCCTAATACTCGCTCGAACTCGCTCGCAACCCGCTCGTTTGAAAAATTGTCCTCGAACGTCCGTCGTTCGAGGGCAGCGCCCGGCTCTCCTAAGGCTCACTGACCCGTGAAAATAAAACAAACAGAAGATAAGAGCTGACACTAACCGCAAAAGCACCACACTGGTCCATGTGGGGTGTCGTGGCTGAGCGGTCTAGCTTACCGGATTCAAGTTCTGGTGTAAGCAACATAATGTGGGTTCGAATCACGGCCGTGACACTTGTGTCCTTGAGCAAGACACTTAATCATAATTGCTTCTCTCCACCCAGGGGTTAAATGGGTACCTGTGAAGGCAGAGTTGGTTTGCTCTCTATGCGCTAGAAATGGCAGCAATTGAGCTGTATACTCCCCAGGGAGCTGAGATGGTTTCAGGAATGATTTATGAGCCTTATGAGCAGGGATAATAATATAATGCGCCTTGAGCACCACTTAGTTGGTGGATACGTGCGCTATATAAATCCACACATTATTATTATTATTATTATGTTTACAGAAATAAATCCCGAGACGCAAAACTAAATAAGCTGCAAGAATAATTTTGTCTAGTGATAGATCATCACAAAATTGTTATTGACGATTAATGTTGGGCTATTTGTTAAGGGAAAAAAAACGAAACTAGCCACAATGTCTTTTTTTCTTCTAAACCTCCCCAGAATGTACGATCTTTTGCAATTTAAAACCTCTAAAGACACCGCTGCACTGCCAAATTCAATTGGTTCTTGACTAAACATCTGAAGGCTCGTCTTACAATGTACATGTATTAAATAGATTCTTTTGTGAAATTCTATGCTGTCGGGGTACAAAGCAACAAAGGGCCACCAGAGTTTCAGTAGTGTCAACTCTTCTTGGCAGTGTTCCAAAGACCTGGATGTTCTGATTTCTGGAAATGTCGGCACCGCACCTGGGACAAAAAAACTGGGAAAATTTGGACACCTGAAAAAAGTGGGCGTATTATGAGGCCTTTGACTCATGGAACAACCAATCATATTTACAGATACTCGCCCATCTACTATCTTGTTAATTGATTGGACATTTTTCTCATTCGGTGATGTATGAGCCCGATAAATATATTTAAATTCTTCAAATACTCGTTCGGCATCGTTAACTTATCTAACGAGGCACTTATTGTTTTGGTGCAACCCTGGTAACAGTGCCGTCATGGCAATATCATGGATTTCAACCATAGGGGAAAATAACAATTGCCTGATCATCTAGTCGTCCTTGCGGGAGCTGAAAATTATTGTTCCTTATTTCATTGAGCTAAACAATGATTGAAGTTATCTTGGCGATCCTTTGCGGGGGATTCACTGACTCAGCGGAGTCCGCAGACTCAGCGGACAGGTTGCGATTAGCATATGAAAGAAGCTACATGTATTGATATTCATGCCAGTGACGTAAAACTCGTGCGGTTAGGCCTGCCAGCCGGTCGGTAACTGAAGGCAGTCTTTTGTTCAACAAAATCCGCTGACTCAGCGTCCAGTGAGATGTCAACTATCAGATTTCTTTTCAGTGGGTTTCAGGTCATTCATTACGCATGGGTGCTCCTCGTAAGCCCTCCTTCAACGCTGACAAATTGGTCTGCAAGACCCCTCGCTCGAACTCGAAGCCGTCCTCGCTCGAATTTTTTTTCGGGTGATTTCGAGTTCGAGCGAGTGACACGTGGGTACCCGTTCCTCGATTGGGTACTTACCTTTAATCATCACTGTACGTGTATCAAGCCCAGAGCGTATTTGAATTGCGCTAAGATATTCACATTGGATTTCTCCCTTTGTCTTTTTTCCACCAGAAGTCATAAATATGCAGCGAGATTCCCAATCCAAGGAACGATTGTGCATCTCATGAGATCTTCATCACTTGTGTCGGAAGATGTTAAAAGAAGTCTCTTATTTCCTCAACATGGTGCAATCGATGAGTCCGGATGTCTGTCCAGCAAATTGTTCAGGACATGGTGATTGTCTGAACGGAATCTGCTTTTGCCAGGTATGTCGGTAGTCAGAAACAAAACCACTTACAGAAAAAAAAAAAGAGGCCCAATGATTTTAAAATCCACTGATTTGAAAGTTGGAGTAAGAGTTGCAGTAGCACCATGTAACAACCATTTAAAGGGACACTATAGTCACGACCAGAGCAGACTTTCAACTGGGCATGGAATCGTTGCCTAGTTTAACATGTACACATTGACTGAAAATTAATGGCTCATTTATTATGCAGCAAAGGTAATATGACCTTCTCGTGTGGGGTATTATTTTCAGTCACTGAGTTAATCTAGCACTCCGATTCCATGCCCTGTTGGTCGTGACGATATTGTCCCTTTAACCCTAACTCCCTAGCCTTAATTACCAGGTACCTTACTCAATCCTTCATAATTCTCCGAAATGTGTTTGTGCATGAAACTCACTGCCTCAATCCTTCATAATCCTCCAACTTGAGTTTATGCATGAAGCTCACTGCCTCAATCCTTCATAATCCTCCACTATCAAATGCACGACCCTCCTCAATCCTCCATAATCCTCCAATTGGTGATTTTCGAACGTGCCTCATTCCTCCAAAATCCTCCAAATCCTCCGGAGGATACAAGATTATGTTTCTGTCAATCCTTCACAATCCTCCATAATCCTCCATAATCCTCCACATTCCTCCACAGTAAATTTCCATTATGCCCTCAATCCTCCACAATCCTCCAGGATCTCTTTGAACCATGCTTCCTCAATCCTCCACAATCCTCCACTATAAAATGCACGACCCTCCTCAATCCTCCATAATCCTCCAATTGGTGATTTTCGAACGTGCCTCATTCCTCCAAAATCTTCCAAATCCTCCGGAGGATTATAGAGGATTTAGGAGGGTTAGGGTTAATGTACGAAAAATGTTGTTCCTGAGAAGAACCGGTTCTGTTTTGTGGCTTAGCCGAGATTGAATTGGTTTGTTATTCTGTGGTAGGAATGATGTCATGCAAAAATTTGCATATCTAGCAACATTTTAAGGCAAAAATATTTGTGTACTTGTGTGTTATGATTGCTAATTTTGAATAACAACTCTTGAAGTTTGTGTAGCAAATCTTGAATTTTTGTGTAGCATTTTGCTACTGTATGCGATATGAGAAAACTGTTCAGAGAAGTGTGATGCATTATGCTATGTGACTTGATCCCACAAAATATGAATACTTTATTCAGTGTTTTTCAAAACTAAGATGTTTGTATTTCCTAAATGTGTAGAAAAAGAGCTTTCCAACGGTGCCAAACATTTGGGGGTGCACTTTTCATTAAAATCTGTGAAAGTTTAAAAAAAAAAAATTTCATTTGTCAATTTTGTTTATAATTCTGTCAGACCATACCAGAAAATATATCATTGTGTGACTTGACGCTTTGAGAACGGGGCATATTACATTGTACCTGTTTGTTTGTTTGATTGTTTGTTTATTTATTTCTTAACCTGGGTAACTCATTCAGTGGATAATACAAGTAATCCTCTGTTCTTCCATGAGGCCCAGGGATCAATACATACCAGAGACACCGAGGTAAACCCCTACTCTTGCACGATAAGTGTCATTATGGGTTCTTTAACGTGCACTGATGTTTTATAGTACACGGGACCTACGGCTTAACGTCCCATCCGAAGGACGAAGCAATTATGGTTAAGTGTCTTGCTCAAGGACACAAGCGCCGCGACCGGCCAGGCCGGGATTCGAACCCACATTCTGATGCCGCCAGAACTTGAATCCGATGCACTAGACCGCTCAGCCACGACACTCACTTGTACCTTGTGAGGTTGTATTCACTGAAAAGGCAGTTACAGAGTTCTGGTACACTGCAAATGTCTGCTGAGCTTGGCATCCCTGTGTGACATGCAGCACTATAAATGTAGATTGCAGTGTTTAATTTGGGCAGTGCTGGACATTTTAAGGAGATTTTTGTCACAAAAAAATTGCAGCCTAAATTACCAGTCAAGTTCTTTTGTCATTTACAAAATCACCTTTTCATGTCAGCTCCTATACAGAAGCATAACTATTTACGAAGGCTGGTTCAGAGCCAAGCAGCCAAGCTCGGTTTATTTGTTCTCATGAATGATAATGTTTTATTTGTATGGGTTTGTTGCTTCTGCCTGTGACATCATGGATAACTCTGCCACGGTCGAGCGGTTTAGTGCATCGGATTTGTGTTCCGATGGCTGAGTCGTCAGAATGTGGGTTCGAATCCCGACTACGACCATGGTGCTTGTGTCCTTGAGCAAGACACTTTACCATAATTGCTTCTCTCCACCCAGGGGTAAATGGGTACCTGTGAGGGCAGAGTTGGTTGTTGTGTTTGATTAGCCCTATATGCGCTGTAATGGCAACAATTGAGCTGTATACTCCCCAGAGAGCTGAGATGGTTTCAAGAATGATTTATGAGCCTGATGAGCAGGGGTAATAATATAATGCGCCTTGAGCACCAGTTTGGTGGATACGTGTGCCATATAAGTCCACATTATTATTATTATTATTATTATCTGTTCATTCCTTTCTGTTTGCACGCAGTTGGAATATCAAGGTATAGAATGCAGTGATTACAACAACGCTTACTTTATTGCCTTTGGCCTCATCTTCTATATGATGTCTGCTTGCTGTACTATTCAACTGGTAAGGTTAATTCAAAAAGTAGTCAGTCAAGATCTATATGTTTGGGTCTTGCTCATGACCCTCATGCCAAATTAAACGTACCTCTCAAAACATTGTTATATATATTTTTTAGGGTTCTTGCAGCGATTGGAGTGATGTACAGCAGGTCTAGAATTTCAGGGAGGCCGTGGCCTTTTTTTGCCCTGGTCGTTGCCTTGGTGCCCCTTAAAAATGTTCTGATAGGCATTCCGATATGACATAAAACACCACTTTCCTATCATCACGTTAGCAGTTTTTCTAATGGTTGTAATTTTTTTTAAATATCTGAAACCACCCAAAAAGAATTTCAACATTTGAATAGACATGCATGCTTATCCTAAAGATTATTTGAGTTGACTATTACTATTATTTTGTTAATTACCCTAAAATTTCCATCAACAAATGGACGGAAAAGTGAGGTAACTTTTTCCGTCCAATTTTTATGGAAATTTAAGGGTAACAAAATAAATAAAAAAATAAAATAAATCAACTCAAATTAGTTCTGGTATAAGCCTGCGTGTCCATTCACATGTTGAAACACCTTTTGGTCGGTTTCGGGTACTTAAAAATAAACAACCATTGGAAAAACTGCTAACGATAGTATTTGCTATTGTGTTTTATGTCATATGCCAATATTGGCCCTACAAGAATGAAATTCCAGACCTGGCACAGTGTACGTATGTTCATATCCTTTCCTCAAGTATGCCCAATGATGAAGACACTATTGGTAATCCTGATAAACATAAATCATGAGTTTTACATAAAAACTCAAGCCAGTTCGTTCACATATCAACTCAAATTAGTTTGATACCAAACATATCCTTTGACAGGTGCTGTCATTTTAAGTAAAAGTAGTGAAATAAATTCCTAAATGATTTCTGTCATCCAAAGACAGACATTTCATATTGGAATGAATATGAACAATCTGAATGCATGTTCACTGTTTTCTTGTTAAACTAAAAACTAAATAAACTGAACTTTTCACAGGTTTTTTTAAATTTTTTAATTTTTTTTTATATATAAGTATGGATACATTGACATACATTTTACCAAAACTGTATACTGTCTTTCATAGATTTGTAGTTCACTCTATGAATGAAATATTAATAATCATCTTCAATCCTTGTTCCAGATATTATGCATCCAGTCAGATTTCCGCCGTCTCAAGAATCCGTCCTTCTATCGAGCTTTGCGAGTCACAACGCAGAAGCTTTTGTATTTCCTAGTGATCATCGCAGCACTCAGCAGAGCTCTGTACTTCTCATTGCAGGTATGAAGAAGCCATCTGTTATTATAGGCTAATCCGCAGACCATTTTCACTGCATCGAGCATTTCTTTTTCCTATTTACCTCTTAGACCAATAGTGTGAACTCGTTTTGACGAAATGCCAGCACCACATATTTAAGATACCTAGACTACCTGCTTCCACATACATGTACCTTCTCTTACATGTCTCAAAAAGGCAATATCAAGATCAACAGGGCATGGAATCGGAGTGCTAGTTTTGGATTTACTTGTTTTTAAATTTTTTTATGTGTTCTTATAATGAACTTTACCGGGGTTTGCCCCGCAGTTTTTAGCAATTTGTTCTATGTTCTATGCTAGTATAATTGTTTTTAAAGTTTACTTTTAAGACTTATGAGTGCCGGCCACTCTTTTAATGTATATTTTATGGATTTTTTGATATTTTTCGTGTGTAGTTTTAGCTATGTAAATTTACAATGTAGAATGGTAATTTAATTATATTTGGTAGTTTTATGCATTTACATGTATATGTAAAGCGCCCAGAGGCCTTCATTGGTATTGGGTGCTATATCAAGCACATTATTATTATTATTATTATTTTTATTATTTTATTATGATAAGGTCATATTACCTTATCATAAATGAACCAGTAATTTTCAGTCACTGTGTTTCATTTTCATTTCATTTATTTCATTTATTGATTTCACAGGTAGAAAAAACAAATAAACACAAATTTACATTAGATTAACAGAAACAGAAACAAAGGTAGCACCCCTGTAGGATTACAAAAAAGTAAACTAAATTACTGTCGAGTTGATCTCCTGATACTACCACTTACAAATGTAGGAAGTAAACAAGCATTGAATCACACAAAGAACGATAAATGGCTTTAGGCACACTTTGAGATATAAAAATAATATTATAATAAAAATATAAAAACTTAAATACTACACAGTTTGAGTTAGGGCATCTGCTAGGCCAGGGACTAATAAATGTTTTCTAAGTGAATTAACAAATAAAGATAAACTATAAATAACTGTTTCTTTAACATCTGTTGGTAGCACCTCCCATAATCTAGGAATCTATAAAAAAAAGAGAATGATGAGCAAGCATTGGATCTTGCCATTTGATGAGAAAACTTAATAACTTCAGTATGTCTCGATTAACATGGATTAGATCAATAGGAATGTCAAATTTATTATATAAACATTTAATAGCAAACACAATTGAAAGGAAATGAATTCTATTGTTTAAAGGAAGACCCAACTTGACACACCTGTCAGAATACACAATTTCACTATTGGAATTAATTAAAGCCTTTCTCGGCAGGCCTAAACAAAAGCGTGAAAGCGTCTTTTGTGCCTTCTCAGCGTTTCTTGCTGGGTAGTGAGGACAGGGCACCAGACAGGGCTGCATACTCAAGTATGGGTCTGCTAATTGGCGATAAAGTGAAATAAAATTTTAGGGTCCTAGTTTAACTACTCTACCAATAAATCCATTTAGCCTTGTGGCTTTTGAAGCAACATTGCTAATATGGGTTTTCAACAAGTCCTAGAAATAACACCAAAAGGTATTTGTAGTTATCAACATTTTTCCAAGTGTAATCACCAATATTATACAGTGGTTTAGCAGGATTTCTAGAGCGGGTCACAGTCATTAGCTTACATTTATTTGGGTTTAAAGCCATACAGTTTAAATTACACCAGGTGTTTTATGTACTTGCAGATCATTCCGGTGTCACTTCATCATCTGGAGTTTAATAACTCTATACAAAACAGTGTCATCTGCATATTGGCGAATTGACTGAACACAAAATGGCAGATCAAAAGCAAAAATGTTGAAAAGTAAAGGTCCAAGAACAGATCCCTGTGGCACACCAGAATGAACTGCAGCCCAGTCAGATGATGATCCCATAAACTGAACCCGTTGAGACCTATTTGTAAGATAAGACTTAAACCAGTCAACATTGAACCACAAGCGCCATATTGTATGTAATTTGTTCAAAAGAACTTGATAACTCACCACGATCAAATGCTTTAGACCAATCTAAAAATATGGCATCAATGCGGAGGGTTTCGGAACATCAAGTGCATTGGCCCAGCTATGATAAGAGTTGTCAATTGAGTATCACAGGAGGCGCTTTGGCAAAAACCCATGTTGAGTGGGTGAGATTATCCCCCCTCTATATACATATGATTAATGAGATGTTTACATACAACCCTTTCAAGAATCTTACCAACAACAGAACAGAGTGAGATGGGTCTATAGTTTGACATAACATGAGCATCACCAGTTTTAAATAATGGAACAACATTCGCTAGCTTCCATTCATGAGGAACTACACCAGAGCAAGCGAAAAGTTAAAAAGTTTAGCTAATGGCTGGGCTAAACTATCACAAGTTAGTTTAAGCAACATTGGAGATATGTCATCAGGACCACAAGATTTATGCATGTTAAGTTCAGAAAGGAGTTGTTTAACTTCAGCTGGAGTAGTTGAAATGTTACAAAGACGAAAATCAGTAAAGTGTGATCACATGAGATATCAATGATATTGTTAGAGTCACTACTAAAGTTTCTCTGGAAAATAAGGTTGAAATTCTGAGCAATATTGACGGATCATTAATAACGCCATTTTCAGTTTGAAAACTTGTAATTGTACTCTTTCGACGCTGGGTACTAACAAACGACCAGAACCTTTTAGGATTAGATGGAGAATTCATGGCCATGTCCTTGATATAACTACAATATGATTGTCTAACTAAATATTTGACCTCATTCGAAGCTTTTTGTATTTGTTCCATAAATTATGATTATCCTTATTACGGATAGCTGCTTTTGTAAGCTTTGTTTTCTTTTAGACAAAATAATGATATCTGCAGAAATCCAGGATGTTTCTTTCTACCTTTACATTTGGCAATAGGAACAATATCTTTCACAGCAGCAAACAATAGGTCTTTAAAATAATCCCATACCACATCAATGTTGTCTGAAGAAAAACAGGTGTCCCAAGGCACCATGCAAAGTGTCACATAAAGTATTGATATCAGCTTTATTATATTGGTAAAAGACCTATTCATAGTTTTTTGATCATGAGAGGTTAACAAGTTAAAATAAACACCATTATGATCACTGTTACCAAGACCAGAATGTTGGGTAACGATTGAAAATAAGTCAGGTCTGTTGGTAAATAACAAATCTATAACTGAGCCATTGGTAGGTGAATTTCCATCACAGTGGTGAATGTACATGTAACTAATTGCTGTAAATTGAGAATATCGGAATATTATGGAGGCGTTGTGCTGAGGATGATTGTATATGGGAGTTGTTGTTGACACCTTAAAATCTATGTTGAAATCACCAAGTATAGCAATGGCAGCGTACTGTTGGGAAAATGCCAATATATTTTCAAGAACAGATTCATAATCCTCAAAAATTTAACAGTGGCACTCAGGCCTGTACAAACATCCCAATAACACTTTACCATGTTTAGTATGTATATCAACCATAATTAATTCTAGGTCCACATGTTCAAACTCATATTCACAGAACGGAGATAAATGTTTAGCAATAGTGACAAATACTCCCCCACCATGCCTGTTCTGATCTTTTCTGAAAATAGCATAATTACAGTTAGAAGTGAGTTCTCCATCATGTGTCGAGTTGTCCAGCCAGGATTCAGTGATAAAAGCTAAGTCAAGCTTGAACATCTAGTTCATTTTGAAGAGAAGCAACTTGTTGTGATACTTCTTGCGTTGAACAGAACTGCGCTAATAGTAGACTTGGATGAAAATCCCAAAGCAGTCTGAGATAATGGTTGAGATGTTGATCGACACTGTGTAGGCTGGGAAGATAGCGATGTGATGGCGATGATGATGGTAAAACTTTTGTAGATGGACCAGGATTACTTTCAATATACCACAGACATCCAATACAATGTTAAATGAAGCAACACAGTTGGAATAATAACTGATTGGGGCATTTCCAAACTTACAGTTTCTTGGAGGTCTTGGTTTTGTACTTGTATAGTCAGCCATGATGAATTGAAGAAGCAACAAAAGGGTGCTTGGTCAGAACATGGGCTTGATTGTGTTGTACAATAGCAGGCATCAAGGGTTGAAAAACTTGAAGTTGAAAGGCGTGAATAGGGGCAGGATGCATGTATGTGTATTTGTACACAGTTCCACCATGATGGTTGCATTGTGAAGATAAACCATGCTTGCTCAGAACAAAGGAGTGTGAAAGCAGGATGCCAACTGCTGGGATGTCCATAATGGGGTTGGTCAAGCGTAACATGAAGAATGCAGCAATGACCCGATACAGTGCAAGATTCTGGCTGAAAATACTGAGAATCCATGAAGAAAACTGGCCAGGAATCATTCCAGAAACATTGAGAATGTACATTTCTTACATCAGAAGAAACAGTAGTCAAAGCCCCACCAGCTGGTATGAAATTCATACAGTATGTGAAGCTCCAAATGGCAAAAATAGTACATTATTGTCAGAGCCCAGCAAGGAGCATGCTGACTGACCACCGTCACTGTGTTTCAATTCAATTCATTTTATTTCCATATCAATACCATTAGTAGCAAACAAAATTATTATAACAAAACAGAAGAAGCAAAATTAATAAGAGAAGTGATAATCATAAATAATATAGATACGAGTGGTATGATACATGTATGGAGGGGGCTCATATAAAGCAAGCTTGTTAATTATGAGCTCCCTATAAAGTTCTGGAAGTGAACTATTCACGTTCTCGAGATCAAGAACGTGAACAGAGCACAAGCGAAAGATTTTAGGTTGGTACAAGACAAACACGTAAACACATAAAATAAACAAATGCACAAAATAAGCAAAAGAAAAGGCAGTATCAAATAAATTTTACGGTATAAAAATAGATAAATGTTTTTAGATGACATTTTAAATTACATACATCAGTAATCAACTTGCAGATATACTATATTCAAATACAAATACAGCATTTTAAACCAGGACACTGAGTCCCACGCCCTGTTAAAAGTCTGCTCTGATCGTGACGATATTGTCCCCTTTAAGTGTTAAAAGCTTTATACCAGAAATACATCTTGCGTTTGAATATTTAAGGGTTTTTTCATGCAAAATAGTGGCGTTATGTTTCGAACCTGGCAGGATCTTTGGTTTTTGGTTTGTCAGCAGTTAGCAACAGCTAATTCTTAATTTATAAAAAAAAATGCTGTATTTGTATTTTAATATAGTATATCTGTGTGCTTATAACGAGGTCATTGTGTCATAGGTGATTGCATACTCTACAAAAACCATCCTATCTACTTTACCCAATGGTATGTTATTGTGTGTAGCTTTTGTGTGTAGCTCTTATGTGTAACTCTTGTGTGTAACTCTTGTGTGTAACTCTATTGTGTAACTCTATTGTGTGTAGCTCTTATTGTTCTGATACTAACAATGGTCCACCTGGGTGTTTATTACCTGTAAGTCAAGGCTTATTGTTGTATGCACACACTGTAATGAATATATTTATCTTCTGCTTGATGTGCGTTTGGATTAGCACTCTGTCTCAAGGACTTCTTGCATTGTGTAACCAAGCTGCATAATCCTTAACACACATTGAGGGCGCTGTTTGGTCAGCCTATCCATTTACTAGAGTGCTTGTGTATAATATCCCTCCCAATACAATCTGTTTGTCATTTTTGTCCAATTTCCTTACTGCCTATAAGTAATCACCATACAAAAATCACAGTTTGAAAGGTACCAGTCT
Source organism: Zoroaster sp. YZ-2022 (assembly GCA_029582265.1). Taxonomy (NCBI): domain Eukaryota; kingdom Metazoa; phylum Echinodermata; class Asteroidea; order Forcipulatida; family Zoroasteridae; genus Zoroaster; species Zoroaster sp. YZ-2022. The sequence continues at coordinate 22,387,580 of CM055835.1, read as the reverse complement.
ATTTGGTCAGGTTATCCATTTAATAATAATAATAATAATAATAATGTGGACTTATATAGCACACGTATCCACCAAACTGGTGCTCAAGGCGCATTATATTATTACCCCTGCTCATCAGGCTCATAAATCATTCCTGAAACCACCTCAGCTCCCTGGGGAGTATACAACTCAATTGCTGCCATTTCAGCGCATATAGGGCTAATCAAACACAACAACCAACTCTGCCCTCACAGGTACCATTTACCCCCTGGGTGGAGAGAAGCAATTATGGTAAAGTGTCTTGCTCAAGGACACAAGCACCACGGTCGCGGTTGGGATTCGAACCCACATTCTGTGACTCGGCCATCAGAACACAAATCTGATGCACTAAACCACTCCATACTGTATTGCTTGTGTATAATAACCCTCCAAATAGACTTTGTTCTGTCTGCTTTTCATCTTTGTCTAATTCCCTGACTGCCTATCAGTAATCACCATAAAAAAAATCACAGTTTGAGAGGCACCAGTCAATTTTGGACATGAGCCTCAATTTGATTCCAATAGACTTGTATATTAGAAATCCAAGATGGCCACTCAATAACAAAAAGTCACAAAAGTGGTCATCAGTATACATGTACATGGAACGTGAGGTAAGTAGTCAATGTGAGAAAAACAAACGCTTAGCCCACATACTGTTGCTGCACTTTCGTGGGATGTTGCTATAGAGGTCAAAACCAGTCAACTGCCTGTTTTGACTGTTGACACAAATGTGCACACAGGGGCATTTTAGACTGGTTTTGACTGTCATTTTGACCACCCTCAACAATACAAGACAATACTTTTACCAGTCAAAAACGGTCAACTCATTTTGGCCTGTAAATGTACTTACTACACGTAAGGTTTGACAGTGTTTGACTTTTTAAGTGCAGTAGATATACCTTACATTTTGACTGATTTTGACCCTTGTACTTGTAGGATATCTAGATGGATGTATTTCACTGACAAACTGAATTTGATATTTTTCTTTTCTTGTTTCTTTCCAGAAATATCTGCCAGAGACCTGGACTAGTAATATGCTGATCATGTATTACCCTCTGCTATTGTCCTGTCTTTCCTTGGTCGTGTGTTTCTGGGCTGAGGTATGTTTAATTTTGACCACAAGAGGGCGCTATATAAGTTCTGAAACCAACTCTAACTTTTAAATTTTACTTACCTGTATTTAAAGGATTGGTAATTCATCACTAACAAAATGGTCAAGTTTCAACGTTAAACTTACTTGGTGTAAAGCTGATGATGGTATTATTCCTCCCTAGAAATAATTTTGTCTGAACTGCTGTCATTTTTAAAAACAGTGAAATAACTGCTTAACCAGTTCGCGTCGGAGACCGTGTATACACGAAAAAAAAATTTGCACCACGGATCGGAGAGCATCTAAACACGCCATAGGAAACTCCGATATATTTGTATGCATGCTCGGTTGAGCCACGCGTGTACGGTGACATGCTCGGAAGACGTGGCCACGAGCTGTGGAAGCTTCCATTAACATGTGTGTGGGAAAAAGAAACCCGCACAGGGGCCCAGAAAAACTTTTTTATTCCCGACGCGAACTGGTTAAAAAAGTGCCTTGACTTTCCTTCATCCACAGCAGGGCCTTGGCACTATTGCAAGCATTTCTTTCAGGATGGCCCAGGGATTTGAGAGCAGTTTATTGATAACTGATGGTGTTACCCTGGCTCAAAAATATTGTGGAGTAGGGAAAACGTCAGCGTGTAAAATACATGTTATGTACAGGTCTAGTGCTCTTACCACAGTTTATAAGGGCCACACATGCCATCCATAAACTTCCCAGAAAGCAGTGCTGAAAGTAAAATGTCAGTTGCAATGATGCCGGGGCCCTGCCGTGAATCTCATAACAAATTCCAATGAAATCTCTTGTTACCCTCTCTCATGACCCGCGAATGACCCTCCAGGCATTCCACCTGTCCGGTAAGCAACACAACAACCCCGGCTTCCTCAGCAAGAGTTTCCTCTACTTCATGCTCTTCAATGTCCTCCTGTACATCATGTTGGTAGCCGAGTTCATCACCATGGAGACCGCATCCTTGGATCGTCATCTCCTCAGTAACATCTTCAACGGATGCTACGCTGGCCTCATGACCATTGAGGTTTTCTTCTTCCTTTTGTATGGGGTAGAGGTCTTCTTCAAGGTAATCCATACCTTTTATTTGTCAGGGTTTTAACAAGAACAAAAATGGTCAGTGTAAGTCCATCGCTATTAACGGATTAAAAAGTCTTCCACATTTATTTTGTTTTATTTATTAAAGGGACATTATTGTCAAATTAAAGGGACATTATCATCACAATCAACAGGGCATGGAATTGGAATGCTAGTTTTAGATTAACTCGGTGATTGCCGTAATACCCCACATGATGAGTTTATATTACCGTTGCTGCTGCATAAATGAGCTGGCAATTTTCAGTCACCGTGTGTTCATCTTAAAATAGGACATTGATTCCATGCCCTGTCGAAAGTCTGCTCTGATCGTGACGATGCTGTCCCTTTAATGGATAGTAGGCCCTGTATGTGCATGTATTATGTTATGAAATTTATGTTTCTTTGGATGAAATTAAAACAAAATTATCAACAAAATTTTCTATAATTTGTGTGTATTTTTATTTATTTATTTATTTATTTATTTATTTATTTATTTATTATTTATTTATTATTTATTTATTATTATTATTATTTTATTATTATTATTATTATTTTGGGGGGGGGTGTTAAAAGTAGTTTTGTATTCCAGCATTAACCCTAACCATGCTAGGGTAACTTTCTTATCATCCTGCTGAATGCAGTAACATACAACAGTGGTCAATGATAGAGGCCTGCTAGGTGCAACAAGATCCATATGTGGATCTTGTTGCACCTAGCAGTGAAGGGTTCAGTAAATTGGACTGTGTTTTTTTCAAGCACAGTGCTGTCTGCAACAACATACAACAAGGGGATCTTGTCGCATTGAGCAGGGTAATGCTGAAGACACAACACAGACTATTTGTTATACAGACACAGTCCAGTGCTGAATGCAACAAGATACAACAGATTGAGTTATCAGTACTGGCTGCTGAATGCAACAACGTCCATCGGAATTTTACAATTGTTACATCCTGTTACATTTAGCATGGCTAGGGTTAATGTAGGTAACTGTGATGATGATAATTGATCATCGCATGACTTATTTTAATCCTTATCGTCAGATCAAAGGAGCCTTTACAGCAGTTAATCAATCCACTGGTCAGTCGTCTAATCAGCCCATCGATCAGCAGATCAGTGTTAATTCAATCACTCCCATTGATGGTCAGTCACTGGACGTCAGCATCATGCACCAGTCACGCATCGGCATGTTGTTCCAGGGAATCTTACAGATTGTCATGGTGATGTTCTTGATGTTTAACGTGATGAGACCCCAGTGGAGGGAAAGGTGTGTTGTGAACCCATCAAGTGTTTATCACTGAAAGATGTATCGTCCATGTATTTCGCTACTTTGACGGCATTTTTTCTCGTTGGAGCATTGCTATTTTACTTGAGGAAAGAATAACAAATGATTTTAAATTGACACCATTTTTCCAAAAATTCATGAGAAAGAAAACTAGGTAAAGGTTAAGTTTACTGGTCCGGCCGGCTAGTGTAAAGAAAGGGGGAAATCCTGAACAGATTTCAGTATCGTCAGAATATTCGTTATAGTAGTATTTACTTACTTACAAGTGAATTCCTACATGGTCTCACCCCAAACAGTCTATACTGTCTTATCCTTTCATCATGCAAAGCTAAAAGTCTTATTTAAAACCTTAGGTTCACAGTTTTATATATTAGCATTGCAGCTCTATAATGAACTGTGAGCATTTTGTGTGGATTCCCTGGTTGTTTAATACAGCTGTTTTACGCTTGAATCATTTCCTGTACAAGAATTGTCTAAGGATTTTTTTTTTATCTCTAGGATTTAATTTCTTTCTATTTTTTCTTCCAGCCTTCCGACTCCTAAGAGGAACGTCTACGATGTTTTCTTCCGTATCATTGAGGTCGGCCTCGCTCTGTGGTTTCCGTGCGTCTTGTGGAAATGCAGAAGTCCGGAGTCACTCTGGATGCTGAATCCCACCAGATTGTTCAGACGGACGAGAGACGAAGAAAAAAACCAGGTGAGAAAGAGAAGAAAAAAAACCACCAAAGATCTTAAATGAAAGGCTCACTTTTGAGGTAATTAGTCTAATATTACTAGTTTCCAAAAACGAGATGGAAGAATGATGGTAGCAGAGTAATTGGTTTTATTCCATTATTCTCTATACTGTGCACATCCGGTTTCTGGTCATAGCTCGGCTTCAAATTTGGTGCGGTGACGCTTTTTTTTTGGGGGGGGGGGGGGGTAATCTTTTTTTCCCCCAACCAGTGAAATACGTGATACATGTATATGCAGTTATTGGAACCAGACCAAATTTCACATACACAAAGTATGGTAGCTAAGAGAGGCCTCAGAAATCAGGCAAACGTTCATACCCCTATGTGAAAAGTTGTTTAAAACGCAGCACAGCAGAATTCCAATCGATTCCGCATTCACAGACTTTTGACCAAAAGTGTATACTGGCTTTATTCCAAACTGGATAATCTTTCTCAATCTTTTGGACCAGATCATATGAGATAATATTACAATATTATTTGACATGGTTTGTTTATCGTAGGGTATTAAGAAAGAAGACGATTGGCTGTTGTGTCGTAAACGGGCTCCTACATACGACTCGACAACGGACAACTCTAAAGTAGAAAAGGGTGAGTAGTTTTAAAATGAATGGGTATGAAGAAAAAAAAGATTATTGTTACACATTAAAATTATTAAGAGAATAGTCATTTAAACAACTGTTACTTGTAAACAGAAATTGCAATTCAATTAGTATTAATAATAGCTAGGGCTGTGCGTTTTCGGATATTTTTGGAACCGGATACCCGAAATCAGGAAACTTCAGATACCCGTTTTCATTTTTGTTGAAAACATGCCTCCGGTGGTGTACAAATACATGTACTGTAAATGGTAACAAATTGACTTTTATAATACAGAGGATACCATACTTAAGTCGATCTTTTCTTTATTAGAGTGCAATCTCTTGAATTTAAAGATAATTGTCTGTAAAAATGTAAACATTACATTGTTCAAGAGTCACAGATTTCTGTTCATACCGCTCAAATGTTAAGTTCGAATTTTAAAAAGTCGTTTACGGGTAATTGGAACCAAAAAATGGAACCGGGTAATGGCCGTTTCGGTCGGATACCCAGCACAGGCCTAATAATAGCTAATTGCCAATATTTGAAATGAAATTGACTGAACATTTCAATGTATATTTAGTTCTGAGTTCACAGCAATTCAACATAAATGAACTAATTATGAGATTAAAACAAGATTAAAACAAGTTGTTAAATGTGATATTATCTGTGACTACACTTCCTTTGAGAAAACTTTGATTTAATTTCAATCGATACAAGTTAATTTTGTCAATATTTGATGTCTGTCTGCAGAGGTGGAATGTTGGATTTGCTACGACAATCAGCGGGCCGATGCCGGTCCCATGATCCAGCCGTGTCAGTGTAAAGGCGACGTAGCCTATGTACATCATGACTGCCTGAAAAGATGGCTGATGGAGGTATGATTCTACAACATTCATATATAGATATCCGTTCCGTGCATGAGCTGTTGAGGGCGCTCTTAGATCATTGTTAAGTGATAGGGCAACGGTACTGAATCACATTTCCAGTATTTTTGCAGTTTGCAGTTTGTGCAGAAATAGTGTACATACGCAATTTCTCCATTGGCTGCCAGGCATTCATGTGGGTAATAACATTACGCACTTTGGTACACACGAAGTGTATGCACACTTGACGCTTGAATGCCCTACTGCCCTGCCATTATGACACTGCTTGAACTTTATATTTCCACTTTTTTTTTCTTTTTTTCTCCATTTAGTCTGCAGATAATCCTGAGAATTTGCAGTGCAAAGTTTGCAAGTCACAGGTAGGGAGAGTTCAGATTCCTACCACCCTTGATTTAGACAATATTTGGTCATTTTTGTTGTTGTTGACAAGATGGGCACACAGTATCACCCGATCGCACTAAACAAATTTTCAAAACAAACTATCAAAATTCCACATAAGAATGAATATAAAGTTTGTGTTTATCGATCACAGGTTCTGAATTCAAATTTTGTTGTCAACAGCACAACGTAATGAGCTGAACCTTTCACAGGTCAATATGTATCTTTATTCACATGAAGTGCCCTACAACGGAATAGAGAGGTTTGCCAATGGTAGACTTTCCTGAAGATGATGAGAGCATGCTGATCGAAACATCGATTTGTAACCACCGGTTCTTTTCAGAACTAATTACTAGTCAATTTAGAATTTCACATGGTGTCACCGCAAACAGCAAGGTGTTAGCCAGGATTTCGAAATAGGGTGTCCAAATTTGTTGGAAATTTCAAAACAGGGTGTCCAAATTGTTCACTTTTACATGTAAATGACAGATGAAATAGGTTGTCCAAATTTGAAACAGAGTGTCTAAAAGACACCCGGACACCCCTCTGGCTAATACTATGGCAAACGGTATATTATCCCTAGGTATATTATCCCTTAAAATGATGCAATGTTAAACAAATATAATTAGAGTATACTGATAAAAATCTCACCACCAGTTCTTCTCAGCACTAACATCTACTCTTGGAGTGCCATGGCCGTGCGGTTTAGTGCAACGGATTTATGTTCTGATGGCCGAGTCGTCAGAATGTGGGTTCGAATCCCAACCGTGACCACGGTGCTTGTGTCCTTGGGCAAGACACTTTACCATAATTGCTTCTCTCTACCCAGGGGTAAATGGGTACCTGTGAGGGCAGAGTTGGTTCTTGTGTTTGATTAGCCCTATATGCGCTGTAATGGCAGCAATTGAGCTGTATACGCCCCAGGGAGCTGAGATGGTTTCAGGAATGATTTATGAGCCTGATGAGCAGGGGTAATAATATAATGCGCCTTGAGCACCAGTTTGGTGGATACGTGCGCCATATAAGTCCACATTATTATTATTATTATTATTATTGTTACATGGTGATTCCAAAAACCATGCTCCTTAACGTACCTCCACCATGCAAAGCGTCAAATCCTAAATATAATTAAGCAATGACTTTTTCTTCCTCATCCAATTCCATTCGGATTATTTGATATATTTGTCCACAGTATCAGTTGAAGAAGGGTTCCTTGTGTATAATGAGAGGTTTTCAGTTGAAGCACGGTCTCTGCACAGCTACTGCGATCTGTCTGATGGCCGCTGGTCCGGCCATGGTGTATCTGGTCATCCAGAGATACTCTTCCAATGCGGCCAGCATCATCTCAATCGGAGCCTGTATTCTCCTGGAGATGGTTTGTTTAAAGTAAGTGGCATCAGGCCTGTGATTTCTCAGGATTTTTCCTGATTTCAGGATTCTTTTTACAAATCTCCCTTTGCCTCAGAATTTTCTTGAAAGAAGAGAAGTAGCCACCAAGGAAAGAAAGAAGTAGCCTGTATTGTGTCCAAACCTCTAGTTTCTTGTTTGTGTGGATGTGGAGAGTCTGTAAAATCCTCCAAAATTAAACACCCAGGAGGTTCAGGGGGCCGGGCTTTGTCCTCTAGACCAAAGTGAGACCCCAGCCCACAACTCATTTTTCAGGATTTTTTACTTTTGTCAAATCACCCCCCTGTGGCAGACATTGTGATGGACCTACCGGATCTAGACACTGGCAAGCACAACGTAATCTCCCTCTTCCCCCTCCCCTGACAAAGATGAGAACAGCATGGGGTGTCCCCCCCCCCTCCCCCCAAACATGGGGAGGGTTAACCAGCGGTGGATCTGTAATCTTGGTCACAATTAGTTGGAACACTAATATTCCTGTGTGCTCCAGCTTTGTGCGAAGAGTTGAGGCGTGGGATCCACATTGAGTGGGGGGGCGGGGGCGGGGGACACAAGGTTTTTGTATGAGATGAAAATGTGACCAAGATTGTAGATTAAAAATGTATCGTCCCTCTGTCATTGAATATTTGACCGTGGAATATTTGTTGGGCACAGGGTATAAATTACCGTTAGCATTTGTAAAGTATTTTTGTTTTACATTTGTTTCTCTAAACGTACAGATATCTTGGCATCAGCTTATGCAGTGCATACAACCGAGCCAAAATCTTATCATTTCGCATCGTCGGTACCATGATGAGCAACACACCGGCAACCACGACAGTAGTACCAACCAGCAATGGCATCGCTTCCCCACCTTCCTGCACGACCTCAGCGGAACCACTTTCAACGACGGAACCAAGCATTTCGGCGGTTTCCGTTTCAATTACGTCTGCAGAAATATGTGCGGATAGCACAGGTGCACTTTGATACTTGACATCTCATCATGCAATATTTTGTAGTTATTTTGGTTGTTTACTTCGGAAACATAAAGTTATCGTGTATAGTAACGGATAAAAAAAAAAAGACATTCACTGTGTGAAAACGAATGACAAAAACAAATATTGTTCTCAAGATGTTCATTGTTCTCAAGTGCCATGGTCGAGCGGTTTAGTGCATCGGATTTGTGTTCTGATGGCCGAGTCATCACAATGTGGGTTCGAATCCCAACCGCGACCATGGTGCTTGTGTCCTTGAGCAAGACACTTTACCATAATTGCTTCTCTCCACCCAGGGGTAAATGGGTACCTGTGAGGGCAGAGTTGGTTGTTGTGTTTGATTAGCCCTATATGCGCCAAAATGGCAGCAATTGAGCTGTATACTCCCCAGGGAGCTGAGATGGTTTCAGGAATGATTTATGAGCCTGATGAGCAGGGGTAATAATATAATGCACCTTGAGCACCAGTTTGGTGGATATGTGCGCTATACAGGGTGTCCCCATAAAAAGTATACCGAGATAAAAATTACTGTAATGGCAAAACTACTTTATATATGGGAAAGAGAAATATATCTCTAGAAAGGGCAGAATGTCCTCTTTGCAATGGTATACAGCTTGTGATGTTATTGACACAGATGAGTGAACAAATTAGACAGATGTTAAGGGTACTGAAAGCAGGACTGTGACAAGTTTGCATATTTGAATAACAAAGGTCCAAAAAGCATTTTTAAAAACCTGCATTAAACTTTTGAGGTAAGTAGCGAAAACAAAGCAGATTACATTGTTTTAGGTACAATCCTTGTTTTCAAGAATGTGTTGAAAAAACAAAGGCATTTGGTATTCTGCACACTTGCATGGTTGAGATTTGTTATTCAAATATGCAAACTTGTCACAGTCCTGCTTTCAGTATGTCTATCTGTCTATTCACTCATCTGTGTCAATAACATCACAAGCTATATGCAAAGAGGACATTTCTCTAGAGATATTTCTCTTTCCCATATATAAAGTAGTTTTGCCATTACAGTAATTTTTATCTCGGTATACTTTTTATGGGGACACCCTGTATAAGTCTACATTTTATTATTATTATTATTATTATTATTATTATTATTATTATTATTATTGAAATTGACGTCAATTTCAAACAATAAAATATTAAAGCCACATAGAAATTTAAATTTTAAAAATGTTCACAGAGCGGGTCACATATAGACTTATCTGTAGACTTATCTAGTGTCTCTTTGACCAATTCTGTCCACTCGATTTGACAAAATGCCAATATACCGCATATTCAAAGGGACAGTATCGTCACGATAAGAGTAGACTTTCAACAGGGCATGGAATCGGTGTCCAAGTTTAAGATGAATACAGTCACTGGAAATTACTGGCTCATTTATGCAGCAGCAACGGTAATACGACCTTACGATGTGATGTAGTATTTTCAGTCAATGAGTTAATCTAAAACTAGCACTCCAATTTCGTGCCCTGTTGATTGTGACGATATTGCCCCCTTTCAGAATGGGTGTGATCCACCTGTGTAATGTAGTACCCCTGCAGTAATGGTGCAAAACAATGGACAGCGGGTTAGGCTCCAACGAATATAAATCCATCATCTCATTAACCCTAACCCCCTTACAGGCATTTCACAGACACCCTGCTGAATGCAACAAAATGCAACAACAGACAAGTGTGCAGCACTGCTCAATGCAACAATGCTAGAAACAATGGTTCTTTTGTTCTCTGCTGATGAGGACAACAAGATGCAACAACTTGTTGCATCTTGTTGCATCTTGTTGCATCTTGTTGCATCTTGTTGCATTGAACATGGTTAGGGTTAACAAAAATAATTGTTTAACTGTTAGCAACTCTGTTGCTGAATTAAATCCGGTTTTTGAAAAATTGAACTAAAACTGAAAAAATGTTGCACTGGAAGGAAAATATTTTTGAATGGATTGAGAAATTTGGTACATGCATTTTGTTAGTAAAATTTTGATTGTAAATTAAACCAATTGTCTTGATTATATTAATTTCAGTATGACCTTTTTAGTTTAATTTATTATATTGAACTGGAAAAATTATGAAACTACACAGTGATTTAATTGTTAACTCGGGGAAAAGTGTCGTTTTTGAAAGCTTTAATATTATATGTACGATGAATATATATTTTGTATGTACTTGTAATTAAACAATTTCCTTTTTTTTTGTCAATAAAAGTATCAACATATTTTTATGTTTTTTAAACCTTGATGTATTATAGAAACACTTCATGAAGAAATTTCACCTCGGTTGCTTTTTGTTAGACTTGATGATCTGGTGTGTCCACTTTTCTTTATTTTTCATGAAAAGTGAGGGGGGAAAAATGTTTTCAAGCTTTGCATATGTTGATGTAATTCATGTGTTTAAATGTTTTGGAAAAAAAAATCTATATTTTAAAATAACTCCTTAAAATACTCATTACTAATAAATGTACATTTAATTTAATTTGAGGAAATGAATTTAGAAATGCTTGAATATTAATGATATAAAAAGTGATTGCATAAAATGTCAAGATACTGCCAAACTGTTTTCTTGTATTAGTACATTTAGTAATAGCAGAAGTCTGTTACCTGTAGGTAATAGACTTCTGGTAGTAGGATTTTCTTCATGTTTTTTAATTTTTTTTAATTTACTGTCAGTCACCCTAAACAAGGCCAATAGCCACTAGAGTGTAAGGTGTTACATATGCGATATGTCATCCACCATTTAAGCAAGATTACATTTGTTGATGTTTTTCTTCAAGTTAAATAGATCGTAAGTTGGTGGAAAGCAATCAGCTGGAAGGGCCTTCCATTGTAATGCTGTTCTAGGGAAAAAGCTATCCAAATGGAACTTACTTTTGATTTTGGGGAGTCGAATATGAAGAGACCATCTTAAAGTTTATGCTGTATATTTTGGGGAAAGACTTTACAGTGACACCATGTAAAAATTCCCTTTTGAGTGCTTAGTAGTTCTGAAAAGAACCAGTTGGTTACAACTCGACATTTTGATCAGTATGCTCTGATCGTCTTCAGGAGAATTCTCCTTGACTCCCCAAAATCAAGAGTAAGTTCCATTTGGATAGCTTTACATATCCTTTTCACCGTGCAAAGCTATAAGTCTTACTTGTTGGATATTTTGTTTATATGATATTTTCTTTTACCAATGAAAACGTTATATACTACTCAAAACAATTTAGGGAACACCGGATTTTTAACATCAAATAGGTTTGAAATGTTCCATGAACCGGGATTTTCATTTGCAACCCCCTCTTTCTTACAGTAGTCATGTCATGAAATGTGTCATCACTACATGCATCCTTTATCATCTGTTTCATTGTGCAGTTGTTTCTCATCAATTCTGTGAAACATTGTGTTTATCTGAAATAAATGATCTTGCTTTAACTGAGATTATTCCGGTGTTCCCTAAATTGTTTTGAGTAGTATATTAAGATTCCACTTAGAACTAAATGAAAAGCCAATTTCGGTTACAAAGTTTTACTTGATTCATATCATGACTATGTTTGGTTCGTTTCACTGTGCTATGATCACTTTGTTAGTAATTTCTTGTTTATTAACCCTGACTCCCTAGACAACAAAGGCAGTTGGAGGATTTTGAAGGATTTTTATTGTTCACTAACAATGCTTCGGGAGTTAGGGTTAAAAGAGTGAGTGAGTAATTTTGTTATCAAATGTTTATATAATTGATTATCATGTTTCTGGAGTGTGTCAGCGCTCTGGAGCTTTTATCGGTGTTTGTGTCATCTTCTGTTTTGATGGTCCTGAATAGACCTTGGTCATGGTGCATCTATCTTGTTTTTCTTCCATTCAAATCAGTGTAACTAAACCGAGGCTGGAAGGAAAAAAATAGTCTGGCACCTATATATGAAATGAGAATTAGAACTGTCATTGTCATTGTGTATGCAGGGGAATCAGACAAAGATGGCTGCAGTGTGTGTGATAAAGGTTTATACATTTTGAACAGCTGACATTGTTGAATTAAAAGCAGTTTACACTTTTGGTAAAATGTCTGTAAATGCATCCATACTTTATATGAATCAAGAGATATGTACAGAAACCAACCAATGTCTGTAAATGCATCCATACTTTATAAGAATCAAGAGATATGTACAGAAACCAACCAATGTCTGTAAATGCATCCATGCTTTATAAGAATCAAGAGATATGTACAGAAACCAACCAATGTCTGTAAATGCATCCATGCTTTATAAGAATCAAGAGATATGTACAGAAACCAACCAATGTCTGTAAATGCATCCATACTTGATAAGGATCAAGAGATATGTACAGAAACCAACCAATGTCTGTAAATGCATCAATACTTTATAAGAATCAAGAGATATGTACAGAAACCAACCAATGTCTGTAAATGCGTCCATACTTTGTAAGAATCAAGAGATATGTACAGAAACCAACCAATGCCTGTAAATGCATCCGTACTTTATAAGGATCAAGAGATACATGTATGTAGAGAAACCAACCAATGTCTGTAAATGCATCCATACTTTATAAGGATCAAGAGATATGTAGAGAAACCAACCAATGTCTGTAAATGCATCCATACTTTATAAGGATCAAGAGACATTATGTATAGAAACCAACCAATGTCTGTAAATGCATCCATACTTTGTAAGAATCAAGAGATAGGCCTATGTACAGAAACCAACCAATGTCTGTAAATGCATCCATACTTTATAAGAATCAAGAGATATGTACAGAAACCAACCAATGCCTGTAAATGCATCCATACTTTATAAGAATCAAGAGACATTATGTATAGAAACCAACCAATGTCTGTAAATGCATCCATACTTTATAAGAATCAAGAGATATGTACAGAAACCAACCAATGTCTGTAAATGCATCCATACTTTATAAGAATCAAGAGATATGTAGAGAAACTAACCAATGTCTGTAAATGCATCCATACTTTATAAGAATCAAGAGATATGTACAGAAACCAACCAATGTCTGTAAATGCATCAATGCTTTATAAGAATCAAGAGATATGTATAGAAACGAACCAATATCTGTAAATGCATCCATACTTTATAAGAATCAAGAGACATTATGTATAGAAACCATCCTGTGAAAGTTTCAGCTTATTCAGCCCTGTGATTTCTTAGGATTTTTCCTGATTTCAGGATTTTTTTTTTAAATCTCCCTTTGCCTCAAAAAAAAGAAAGAAGTAGCCTGTATTGTGTCCAAACCTCTAGGCTTTTGTTTGTGGGGATGTGGAGAGTCTGTGAATCAAACATCCAGGATTTATTAATATCGTTATATCCCTGTACATCCTGACTCTAATTACTCTATTATATTAAATCAGTCTCAATACTAGCGGATAAGTAAGACTAATTGCGGGCATGTGAAATTCTCTGTTGAGTGTAGTAATTAGTTTTGAAAAGAACCTGAGGTTACAACCCGACGTTTCGATCAGTATGCTCTGATCGTCTTCATATTTTATGTGATGTGTACACGTTGCTTGCATCTAATAATGATACATACATTATATGTGTACTGAAAGACAGCTGAAAGACGATTTTAATATGCGGAAAGGTAGCTTATTTTGTGTGATCACTTGCGGATACGTTACATAGGCCTATATTATTAATGATACATACATGGTAGTGTGTGCAGCTGAAAGACGGTTAATATTTCAGACTGCGGAAAGGTATCTTATTTAAGCGTGATCACCAATTACACGACTGTAGCTCTTCGCAGTGCCCCCCATGAAAAATCCAGATAGTGCCCCGCAAAAAAGAAAAGAAGAAGAAAAGGGAAAAACCCATACCCAGGGCCCCCACTGAAAAGCAATGTCCCCTGTGCCCCCCCCCCCCCCCCACACTGAAAAAGTCCTGGCTACGCCGCTGGGTGTACTGAATTTGTTCTTAAAGGTGATGGAAATGAACAGTGTATCTCAGTGATCGAACCATCATGCTGAAATATTGCTGAAACGTAGGCCCTACATACACAGTACACGCGGATAAATTATATAGTCAACCGTGCGGAAATACACAATTTTTTCATTTCCGTAATATATCAGCTTTCGTAAACTTTTCGTAAATTCCTCTTTTCGTGCTGTGAAAACCACACGAGAAAGAATAATTTGTCATCAGGATGAACTAACTATATACATGTACCAACTTTACACCAAGTAACTTTTGAGATAATTTGTCAGTTTAATTTGATAATCTGGTTATTAGCTTTGTTGTACCTTCCCTTATAATAACACTTCTTATCTGATAGGCTGGCACCGTTACTGTATTCGAAGAAAGTGCAATGAAATAAATACATGTACTTTATAATCTATACTATTAAATCATTGCCTGACCTTTGTGACTTTTTGTTTTGTCGTACCAAATATTCATTTCAGGATAATAACTGTTGTGTCGCTCTGTTTTCGCTGTTTTGACGTCAATTTCCGGACATTTTCTTTTTCATCGGAACATTTCCCTTGTACAGAAAGTGAAAAACCAATGGATTCAAATGACACTTTTCTCCAAATAATCGTGCCACGTATACGGTAGTTTTAGAGGAGGCATATACTGTTTACAGAAATCAATTATTTATGGCGGGTCCCGTTATAACATTAATTTAAACCAAGCTTCTGACAACTATTTTGCGTAATAGACCGACGTGAAGTTGGTTACATATTCGACGTTTGACATTCAATAGAGAGGTTTCGCAAGCGTACGGATACGGATGCAGATACAGCTATGATAACCGTATCCGTTCACGTTGGACGCGCGTCAGATTTTGTTTCGCAATCGGACCCACAGTACATGGAATGGATTAGGCCTAACGTTAAAGTTAAACGCGTGTAAAGAAAGTTTCCAACAAGCATGACGACAACTGGAGACCCTCTCTACACTGCATTTTTCTCATTTTTTGCTTTCAAATGACTAACACATTTCTATCTATATCATGGATGATACCATTAAAAGCAATACCGTGGGAGATGTTTTTAATCTAGGACAAAATTAAAACTAAAATTCTGCAAAACAGTATCCGTTTTTCTCCTTACGTGTATGAACTTCCGTATCCGTTGTTAACGTCCATGCAAAACATGGACGCCACGGTTACACGACACGTGAACACACAAAGTGTTGACGTATCCGTATCCGTATATGTATCCGTAGACTTGCGAAACCTCCTAACGGTTACTGGTTTGACATTCGATTTAATGCATGTCCTGTATGGGACAATTGCATTCGGTCAGTTTCTAGTGGTCAGACCCTTTTGGCCGGGCACTGTTAGGTATCAATATATAGAGGATGACCCAAGGATGACCTCAAAGGTCACCTTGACCCGGCCATTGGGGTCCTTATATTTTTTATAAATTTGTTAATATTTTTTTATTGTGATATATACATTGTACATGCTGTTAAAAACGCCCCAAATGTAATGGCCAGTTTCTAGTGGTCAGACCCTTTTGGCCGGGCACTGTTTGGTATCAATGTAAAGAGGATGACCCAAGGATGACCTCAATGGTCACCTTGACCCGGCCATTGGGGTCTTTATATTGTTTAATTAATTTTTAAATATTTACTATATTTTATTGTCATATATACATGTACAGTGTACATATGCTGTTAAAAACGCCCCAAATGTAATGGTCAGTTTCTAGTGGTCAGACCCTTTTGGCCGGGCACTGTTAGGTATCAATGTATAGAGGATGACCCAAGGATGACCTCAAAGGTCACCTTGACCCGGCCATTGGGATCCTTATATTTTTTATCAATTTTGTAATATTTTTATTGTCATATATACAGTGTATATGCTGTTAAAAACGCCCCAAATGTAATGGTCAGTTTCTAGTGGTCAGACCCTTTTGGCCGAGCACTGTTTGGTATCAATGTAAAGAGGATGACCCAAGGATGACCTCAAAGGTCACCTTGACCCGGCCATTGGGATCCTTATATTTTTTATCAATTTTTTAATATTTTTATTGTCATATATACAGTGTATATGCTGTTAAAAACGCCCCAAATGTAATGGTCAGTTTCTAGTGGTCAGACCCTTTTGGCCGAGCACTGTTTGGTATCAATGTAAAGAGGATGACCCAAGGATGACCTCAATGGTCACCTTGACCCGGCCATTGGGGTCTTTATATTTTTTATTAATTTTTAAATATTTACTATATACAGGGTACATACTGTTAAAAACTCCCCAAATGTAATGGTCAGTTTCTAGTGGTCAGACCCTTTTGGCCGGGCACTGTTAGGTATCAATGTATAGAGGATGACCCAAGGATGACCTCAAAGGTCACCTTGACCCGGCCATTGAGGTCCTTATATTTTTTATTAATTTTTTAATATTTTTATTGTCATAAATACAGTGTACATGCTGTTAAAAACGCCCCAAATGTAATGGTCAGTTTCTAGTGGTCAGACACTTTTGGCCGAGCACTGTTAGGTATCAATGTAAAGAGGATGACCCAAGTATGACCTCAATGGTCACCTTGACCTGGCCAATGAGGTCCTTATATTTTTTATTAATTTTTTAAATATTTTCTATATTTTATTGTTATACAGTGTGTTTAAAAAAAGGTAATCCTACTTTAAAGGGTTAATATGGCCAGACTATATGTTTACCAGCAAAAAGCATGGTATCATCTTAAAGCAGAAGCTATGTGCTTTCCAATGATACCTTGGGTTACATTCCAGGGTCACGCATCATTGAGCACCACTGTCTTGAAATTGTGGTGCACAATTACAGTTGGTTCACTTTCCTGCTGAACAAAATCGACACAGATTTATGTTCAATCATTAGATTGAGTGAAATGTCAATGGTCAGGCCTATCTTCAAATGATCAACGAGGAGGTTGTGCCACAGATGGAGATCCACTTCCAGCGACAGCAAAATGGAATGTTCCGTGATGTGTGGTGGGCTCAAGATGGTGCACCAGCCCATCGTCTCATCGCTGTTCGAAATCGCCTCCAAGAACTCTTTCATGAACGCGTGATTGCTCTGAACCTCCCCGTTGAATGGCCCCAAGGTCACCAGACCTCACCCCCTGCGACTTCTTTTTGTGGGGTCATTTGAAGAACAAAGTTTTCAGCACCCCTCCACACAACATGCAGGATTTGCGTGAAAGGATTCATCGTGAGGTGGACAGTTTGCGACAAGATCCACGTACCGTGAGACGAGCTGTGGACGACATGCGCCGTCGATGTCAACTGTGCTTGGATAGGGGAGGTGGACACGTGGAGGGCTTTGGCCAATGAGAGAAAATCAGAAACTTCTGCTGTTAAATGTTTTACTCGTGATCATGAATAAAATATTGATGTTTGCATATATAATGAGCTGCGAGTGTCAATTTTTATAAATGATGTCACTGTCACAACTAACCCGTGAGGGTTCTACGCGATGACCTAGGAAGCAAAACACATACTGCAGAAGTAAATCACCACAAAGAAATCCAGAAAATATATTTACATGAATTAAAAATTTATTTACAAATTAGTTATATTCTTTTACAATTCATTTATTCCTTTCAAATTATTTCCATTAATTATCCAAATCACTATAGGCCTAATATAACCATTAATTCATGAAATTACTTTAAAAATCGTTATTACTTGATCACATGATTACTCGTAACCACCGTATCATTATAATCCTTGACAACTTAGTTATTCCATTCCAATTACTCCATTCCAATTATTTCATTATTTATACAAATCACTAATGAAATTACTTTATACTTCAACCAACTATAATCTAGATCTATTTATCCAATCCAATATAATCACTGAACAATTCTATTCCAATTATTTCATTATTTATACAAATCACTAATGAAATTACTTTATACGTCAACTAACTATTATCTAGATCTACTAGTCAAACAAAGAAACGCAAATGTTTTTAAAGTGGTATATTTCTGCACACTTGGTAGAAATTGGTTTACTTTAGCAATGCGCATACTAAGGAAAGTGACTTGCTTCATTTCCACACCTGTTTGCATTGGCCACGGTTGCTTGCACATCGTCAAGGACAAAAAGGTCATTTGGCATGGGCAGTGCAGGACCAGATTACGTAACTGGAAATTTAGCTGTATGACTATCCAAAATCGTGGAGGGGGTCTCGGGCGTACAGAAAACCAAATTCATTATGCAGTTAGGCCGTCAGCAGCAATGCCACGACTCTCTGTTCTAGAGCGCGGCCGCGCTGTCGGTATGCTGGAAGCGGGTATGAGACCCAGGGCTGTCGCACGTGCTCTTAACGTGCATGAATCCACTATTGGCCGTCTCAGAGACAGGCACCAGGCCACTGGGGATGTTGCCGACCGACGAAGAAGTGGTCGGCCCAGAGTCACCACCCCAAACCAGGATCGCCATATTGTGCTCCTCCACCTCCGAGATCGGCGCCGGGATGCTGGTCAAACTGCAAGAGAGACCCCTGGCAGGCACAACAGACGCATCAGCGACCAGACTGTGCGGAACAGACTGCGTGCTGCTGGTCTGCGAAGCAGGCGCCCGTTTAGAGGTCTCCAGTTGACTGCACAACGGCGGGAGCGCCGTCGTCAGTGGTGCATGCAGCATCGGCAGTGGACTCAAAGGATGTGGAGCCAGGTGTTGTTTACGGACGAGTCTCGGTTTCGCATATCCCACAATGATGGCCGTGTTAGGGTCTACAGGAGGAGGCGTGGGGAGCGCTATGCTGACTGCAATGTCGTAGAGCAGGACAGATGGGGCGGTCCTAGTGTCATGGTGTGGGCCGGCATTGCCGCCAACAGCCGCACCAATCTGATTGAGATTCAGGGCAATCTGAATGGGCAGCGCTACCGAGATGAGGTTCTGGCAGCAGAGGTTGTGCCTTTCTTGCGCCAGCATCCCAATATCCAACTGCTACAGCAGGATAATGCACGCCCGCATGTTGCCAGAATTGTGACTGATTATCTGCGACAGCAAAATGTGGAAACCCTTCCATGGTCTGCCTTTAGCCCCGACATGTCCCCAATAGAACACCTATGGGACGAACTTCAACGGCGGGTTCATTCCAGGCCTGGAGCCCCAGAACGCTCAGCAGTTGGCGGCCGCGCTTCAAGAAGAATGGCGCGCACTGCCTCTGGGGCGGATTAGGCGCACAATCCAGTCCATGCGCCGGCGCATAAACGCCTGCATCCTGGCCAGAGGTGGACTCACCAGTTATTGAGTACTTACACTTTCATGTCATCATAATTTTTCTGGGGTGCAATCAAATTTTGTTGGTATAAATTGGCTTCGAAAAACAAATTGCGTTTCTTTGTTTGACTAGTATATTTATCCAATCCAATATAATCACCAAACAATTTTATTCCTTTATTTATACAAATCATTAATGAAATTACTTTAAATCAAACAAATAACTTTGTAAATTTGTCATAGTATATACATGATACATAATATAGTATACATCGTATAAATTGTAACTGTTTTGTTTAGCTAGTTTTCTATGTATTCTAATTTAGTTGTAACTGTTGAATTATTTTATGTACTATTTATTTTTGTTAAATAAAACGCCAAGTTGAAATTATTAGGCCCTTATTTGATTTTCTCTCTTACTTATACTAAATCAGTCTCAATAGCGCCTAATAATTCATTAAAATATTTATGTCCCCGTACATCCTGCCTTTATAATAATGTTTTATTTGTTCTCTTATATTAAACCAGTCTCAATAGCGTGAGATGCGTCAAAAAATTACAGGGGGCGAGTTTGTCGGGGGGCGAGCTTTCCGAGGGGCGAGCTTGTGAGGGGCGAGTTTGTACAAGTAGGGGGCGAGTTTGTCAGGGGCGAGTTTGTAAGGGGCGAGTTTGCCAGGGGGCGAGTTGACTGGCATGCGGTCATATTATCGTTGCTGTTGCATAAATGAACCAGTAGTTTTTAGTTATTTTGTTCATCTTTAAACTAGAACACCGACTCCATGTCCTGATGAAAATGTGCTCTGATCATGACGATGTTGTCCCTTAAATTCACAAACTATATAATCTTTAATCAAACGTTTCCCTTAATACGAATAAGAATACGTTATATCACCCTGCATCGTAGTTCCAACCGCACCCTTAGACCAGACGATATCCACCAGGGTATCATACAAAAGACAATTAATTCCCATCTATATAACCAACCTCCTTTACACATGTGTAGTTGAAGTACTTTGTTGCAATATAGTAATATGGATTATACAGTTGGAATCTCATAAGGTATGCAATTAGTATCTCACATCAAGTACAAATTAGTATGGTATTTGTATTAAATCATATTTTTCACATAATTATACGGGCTACAATTAGGTCTGGGCTTAATTTCATAGAGCTGCTAAGTCAGAATAAAAATAAAAATCACTGGGCTTGAAATTGGGACCTTAGAATGACATCAGTCAGAATAAAAATTAAAAACACTGGGATTGAACTCAGGACCTCCTACTTATAAGCCAAGAGTGTTATCCACTAGTAAGACCACTTTCCGTCCTTAGGACATTTGTGTTTGAGTTTATTAATAAATCTTACACATAAACATTATAATGACATCAGTCAGAATATAAAAAAAACCAATAGACTCGAACCTAGGACATCCTGGGCTCGAACTTAGGACCTCTTACTTACAAGTCAAGAGTCTTATCCACTAGACCACTAGCTGCGCTTAAGATAATAGTGTTTGAGTTTAATTAATTAGAATGACATCAGTCCGAGTAATAAAAAAAAAGACTTCCACTGGGTTTGAACCTAGGACCTCCTGCTTATAAGTCAATATTAGTATCCACTAGACCACTTGCTGTCGTTGGAACATATGCGTTTGAGTTTAATTATAAACCTTAGATATAAACCTTAGAATGACATCAGTCAGAATAAAAATTAAAAACACTGGGCTTGAACTCACGACCTCTTACTTCTTAATCAAGAGTCTTATCCACTAGACCACTTGCTGTGCTTAAAATAATTGCATTTGAGTTTAATTATATACCTCTTTTTTATTTACTGTGTTAACACTAGTTTCATAATTATGTACCAAACATTATAGACTCTTTTTTAATCTAGTGTTTATATCATTAAGTAAGCAAATAATTACTGTTATATCCCATGAGCTGACTTCCAGATAGACTTTGAGGTTTATATATTATAATTTTTGGGATGGTGGTGGGTGAACCAGTGGCTCAACTGGTTAGCCCACTGTCAAATAGAAACCCAAGATTCCCCAGATGGGTTCAAGACCCACCGTGGTACCGAGTCCAGAGTTTAGTTTTTTCCCCTCAGCTTGCCTGGCTATATAGCTAGCTTGCCTGGCTATATAGCTAGCTTGCCTGGCTATATAGCTAGCTTGCCTGGCTATATAGCTAGCTTGCCTGGCTATAATATAGCTAGCTTGCCTGGCTATATAGCTAGCTTGCCTGGCTATATAGCTAGCTTGCCTGGCTATATAGCTAGCTTGCCTGGCTATATAGCTAGCTTGCCTGGCTATATAGCTAGCTTGCCTGGCTATATAGCTAGCTTGCCTGGCTATATAGCTAGCTTGCCTGGCTATATAGCTAGCTTGCCTGCCTATATAGCTAGCTTGCCTGCCTATATAGCTAGCTTGCCTGGCTAGCTAGCTTTACATTTGGGGCGTTTTTAACAGCATGTACACTGTATATATAACAATAAAATATAGTAAATATTTAAAAATTAATAAAAAATATAAGGACCTCATTGGCCAGGTTAAGGTGACCACTGAGGTCATCATTGGGTCGTCCTCTTTACATGGATACCTAACAGTGCCCGGCCAAAAGGGTATGACCACTAGAAACTGACCATTACATTTGGGGTGTTTTTAACAGCATGTGCACTGTATATATGACAATAAAATATAGTAAATATTTAAAAATTAATAAAAAATATAAGGACCTCATTGGCCGGGTCAAGGTGACCATTGAGGTCATCCTTGGGTCATCCTCTTTACATTGATACCTAACAGTGCCCGGCCAAAAGGGTCTGACCACTAGGAACTGACCATTACATTTGGGGCGTTTTTAACAGCATGTACACTGTATATAACAATAAAATATAGTAAATATTTAAAAATTAATAAAAAATATAAGGACCTCATTGGCCAGGTCAAGGTGACCACTAAGGTCATCATTGGGTCATCCTCGATCTTTACATGGATACCTAACAGTGCCCGGCCAAAAGGGTCTGACCACTAGAAACTGACCATTACATTTGGGGCGTTTTTAACAGCATGTGCACTGTATAGGATATGACAATAAAATATAGTAAATATTTAAAAATTAATTTAAAAAAATATAAGGACCTCATTGGCCGGATCAAGGTGACCATTGAGTTCATCCTTGGGTCATCCTCTTTACATTGATACCTAACAGTGCCCGGCCAAAAGGGTCTGACCACTAGAAACTGACCATTACATTTGGGGCGTTTTTAACAGCATGTACACTGTATATATAACAATATTATAGTAAATATTTAAAAAATTAATAAAAAATATAAGGACCTCATTGGCCAGGTCAAGGTGACCACTAAGGTCATCCTTGGGTCATCCTCTTTACATGGATACCTAACAGTGCCCGGCCAAAACGGTCTGACCACTAGAAACTGACCATTACATTTGGGGCGTTTTTAACAGCATGTGCACTGTATTTAAAAATTTATAACAAATATAAGGACCTCATTGGCCGGGTCACGGTGACCATTGAGGTCATCCTTGGGTCATCCTCTTTACATTGATACCTAACAGTGCCCGGCCAAAACTGACCGAATGCAATTGTCAGTGTTGTTGACTCGAGTCGGTGACTCGGACTCGAGTCCGACTCGAGTCGCCAATTTTTGTGACTTGCGACTTGACTTGACTTGGACAAAAATGACTTGGGACTTGACTTGACTTGGACAAAAATGACTTGTGACTTGACTTGACTTGAGTAAATTTGACTTGGCGACATTGCAAGTCATCATGTATTTTATGTTGTTTTAAATTTATTTTTTTGGTGGTCAATCCGGCCACGGCAGCCGAATATTTTTGTGATGGCAAAAAAGTAATTGCCGTCAAGAATCTGTACATGAGTATGTATTGCATGTACCGTACATGTACATGCTATATTTATTAGTATTACACTGTGTGTGGCAACATGTCTAGTCTTCCACATAATCCGTCGTAGTGGAAGCTGTGGGCTATTACTTTTAAAAGCTGTGCATTAATATTCAAAGAAATTTATACAGGCAGCTGGAAACGAGGTTATAGTGACATTGTTAATTGTTTTAAGAATTTGAAAAGTGTTGAACAAATTATCGCAAATTTACCGTAAACGAAACCGAATAACTATTTTGACTCATATTTTATTGATTTGTTAGTGTAGATATTATAGGGTACATGTTTTTTTAAATGGTTGACTCCATAAACAGAGAATTTTAAAACATTTCACGCACATAATGTTCAAATTATCCTTACATAACCGATACAATTCATTGGGCAAGTTGTTTATCTCAGCGCGCGTGCTCTACGCTATGGTAATACACACACACAAGCTTGTTGCTACTTCTCTGTTCTTCACGTGTAACGTTAAGTTACGAAAGTTCGCTAAAAAAGAGAAGCGCTGTCTGCAGAACATGTGAAGCAAAGGTGGTTGATGGACCTGCGACGACATCAAATTTCGTTCGCCATCTGAAAACGCATCCTAAAAAGTAAGTTTGTACACTTGATTTTTTTCTCACGAAATAAATGCAGCACATGTACACTCGTACAATCGTTTGAAGAAACTCTTTTCCGTTACAACTTATGCGATACGCGGAGGGAGTCCAATGTATTGGCCCTAGAATGGCGCTATGGGGAATGCTGGATGGTTGTTTTTCACCTTTCACTGGAGATTTTATATGTCCTAAAATAGTACAAAAATAGCACATTTTCAAACCATCTCTGGGCACCTAATGCTATGTACTATAAAGATGACTGCTGGGATAACTTTTGATCTTTGAGAACATGTAAATTTAAAAAAACATTTACACAACTTTTCCCAAGTCAGAACTTTTATACAACTGCAAGTTGAATGACATAAAATTTATATTAGTTTCTAAATAATAATAATGTTTATTTTGTTTTGTTTGTTCCAGCATCCAGTTCACCAGTTGAGCATGTCTTTAGTCATGGCGGAATCATCATGCGCCCACACCGTGCTCGACTCAGTGACAAAATGTTGTCAAACTTGATATTTCTTAAGTGCAACGGTTTGTCAAGCTAAACATAATGTGTAGAAGTCGGGTACGTACATGTTACGTATATGTAGAATCAAATTAGGTACACAAACAGTGCTGTTACTCACATTTAAGTTTAATGATTACTCCTACATTACATATTTGAGTGGGAGCTCTCTTTTGTTGTCATTAGAATACTGCTAAACATATGTACGTAACTTTCCGTACGTGTGTAGATATATGCTTGTATTCCAGGTTTGGCATTTAATTAATTTAACTTCCTTTTTCTGAAAATAGTGAATTTTTTTCATCTTGAATAACTTTAAGTAGGTTTTGAACCCATTAATAAATATGGTGTGCAAAAACGAAGGTTACGGTGCAAATTGTTTATATGCTGTAATTACCAGATCATCACATTGACAAATCATTTAAAATTGTATAGAAATTAAGCATAGGTAATTAGCTGTCCTGTCTGAAGTACATTACGTCTGCTTTGACAATAAATAAATAAGGACTTGTTGCATCGAATTACATCAAAATTTACAATCTTCAATTATTAAACATTTTTAATATAATTCTCTGATAAACGTTTGCAGTATCACCATTTAAAAAAAAAAAAATCTCACAGTATGTACATGTAGTATTGTAATGCAATTAAAACATTTTATTTGCATTAGTATTTTCGACTGAATAAATCAACAAAATAATGTGCTGTTAAAAATGTAATTAACAATCTCCTACATTAATTAACAATATTGCCTACATGTACAATATATGTAGTTCATTACCGTAATGCCAAATTGAACATGAACTCGCTTCACTTTTTCATCCTATTATGGTGGGAGATATGGAGGGCAGCGAGTAATACATTTTCTTTATTATCTTATGTCCTTTTGGTTTTGATTTAATAAGATAAGATGTGATTTCCAGGATGAATAAAACAACAAAGTGACTGAGCTTTGATTGATTAATTGAATATCACTTGGCTGTTAACAGATTGTGGATATGTACTTCAAGTTTGTCAAAATATTTATTGAAAGTTGACTTTCATTGGGGACGATAAATGACTTGTGACTTGACTTGACTTGAAAAAAAATGACTTGTGACTTGACTTGACTTGAGAAAATTTGACTCGAGACTTGACTTGACTTGAGAAAATTTGACTCGAGACTTGACTTGACTTGACAAAATTTGACTTGTGACTTGACTTGACTTGAAAAAAAATGACTTGGTTACAACACTGGCAATTGTCCCATATAGGACATGCATTAAATCGAATGTCAAACCAGTAACCGTTACTTGTTTGATATTGAATGTCAAACGTCGAATAAGTAACCATTTCAAAGCATTTGCTTTCCTTTCCAAAAGGAAGTTATTGACGTTCCAATGAAGAACAAAAACAAATCCGGAATCGAAATTGCTGGTTTGAACACGGGCTATACCTCTAAAAAGCAAGCTTCCTGTACAATTTTATTTGGTAAAAAAAAAGGTCTCTGGTTTCTGGTCTCCGCGCACATCGCCTCAGAGACACGCGTCGACCGGCATTTTTCTTTTTCTTTTCTTTACTTTTCTTTTTGCTTTGAAACGATGTCCAATATTGCAGCTAAAATTACTGGATCGATTGTAATTCTGCCGCGCTGTGTTTTAAACTAGTTTTTCACAAAGGCCTGAACGTTATGCCCGATATACGAACGTTTGCCCGATTTGTGAGGCCTCTCTCAGCCACCATACTTTGTGTATGTGAAATTTGGTCTGGTTCCAATATCTGCGTATACAAAAAAAAAACAAAAAAAAACAAAAAACAACAACACCGATTTTGATGCCGACCTGACAAGAAACTGGAGATTTTTGTTTTGTTGTTGTTGTTGTTGTTGTTAGTTTTTTTTTTTGGGGGGGGGGGCGAGTCGGGGGCTAAAGGTTTTTTATTCCTTTCCTCATAATTATAAAAATATGAATGTTCTTCTGAAAAATAAAACTACCAGGAATTACCGGGAAATTAATAGGAAATTCGTCAGCGATCTGGCGAAAAACGAGATGAGGCCGTGTACAGGAAACATCATAGATTACATCAGATTGCTAAAAATGGCCTTACGGGGGTAGCAGAAGGATAGAGGAAAAGACACTCCGGAAATGAGATGTTATAAATGTTTATAGTAGGTTTGTAAGCTATCTGTCATTTACAGCTAGCTAGGTCTGTGTACCAGGCGGTACTGAAACAAAACAAGCAAAATAGTATTGAATGACCTTACTTTCGAACATAGCACGTCCTCTGTCTCCTTGAAACGTAAGGTCATTTTAACTACTATATTTTGTATTTATTCTCCAGGTCTGTTAGGTTTGGTAAGCAGTTTGCAACAGCTAATTCTCTATTCAGTTTAACAAGCAGTTAAAATAAATGTTCCATATTATATGTTGGTGTAAACTGGCACCGGCATCTCATAGATAATCACGTATTTAAAATTTGAATAGAAAACATTCAGCCAGAAATAAAGACAGTTTATTTCAAATGAGAGTAATCCTAATTTACTTGCAATCCATGACAAAATTAGTGTCATCACTGATAGTTTTATTCGCCACATTAGGCCATCATGATTATAAGACTTGGAGTAGAAACCTAAAGGAACAATATTGTCACGATCAGAGCAGACTTTCAACAGGGCATGGAATCGGTGTACTAGTTTAAGATGAACACAGTGACTGAAAATTACTGGCTCATTTATGCAGCAGCAACGGTTATATAAACGTAAACATGTGGGATATTATTTTCAGTCACCCAGTTAATCTAAAACCAGCACTCCAATTCCATGCCCTCATTGCCCTGTGATCGTGACGATATTGTCCCTTTTAAGGCGCTAAATGCAGTCAATGTTACCTTTGACTCCACTGACATAGGTACTTATGTATGCATTGTTTATTAATTAGTTAGTGTTTTAGGTTAGGGTTGGATGAAACAAATCTGATGCCGAGGAATCACTGTTGGCTTATCTGCATGCAATATGCAGCTAGCTAGCTAGCTGCGTGTATAAAGTTTAGAAAACTTTTAAACAGCGCCACCACGTGGTGTGTTGAACTAAATCTACACAGTTTCATCATCAGCGCGGTTTTTCGCTGGTGTCGATATCGTGTTAATGTTACTTAAACATAGTGGGCAGCCGGGTACCTGCAATACAGGATCCAGGAAGTATTATGTGTGTATTTTGCATTTGCACGTTCGATGTGATGACAAGTGCACTAGTTCACCAGATAGCGACCAGTCCTTGCTGTACGTACTCTTGTAATGTAAACCGCTTACATTAGCAACAACATTGGCACTAATGTGAAACCGAAACTGCTAAATCTGTGAAACTCATCAGAAGCGAAAGTCTGCCCCTCTTATCACATTTTGTTGGTAGTTTATTATGATGCCTGTTTAGCTGCACATGATGACGGCGGCGGCGACGGAGTTAACAAGGGGGTTCGACTCGGACAGTGACTGGTGATGAGAGCTGTCACTTGTGAAATTTGAATAACGTGCTTCGTTAGTGAACTTAGTGTTGTCTGTTGATATTGGTACTGGTCTAAGGCTGCAGTCTGAATGCGGTAAAAAAATCAAAACTGAAATTCGTCGAAACTAGAGGTACACACGATGTAAACTTGGTGACTGATACCTTGTGGTCAAACACGGTTTAACATTACCGTCTTGAATACTTTGAGTACAACATGTCTTCACCTTCTAAGACTAAGAGCGCCATGAAGACCAAGGGAGGAGCAGGTAAGTCTTGGTTTGAAAATAATAATAAATATAGTAAATAATAGGTTAAATCATAAATTCCAACATTAGAATTAACTGATTTCCCCCCCCGCCGGTTTGTTCTTGTATGTCATTTTTGTTTGTTTGACATTTGTAGTTCTGTTTGATTTGAAATTTGTTAATTTCTTCAATTTTAATATCGTAATTTGTAATATCTGCGTTATTTTATTTAGGCATCTAACGTTATATTTCCAAGCTTCTGCTTTTTTGGGCCAAGCTTCCATACCATGTTTTTCTTATTGCTTTACATTATTGTATACTTATGTATAGATATAAATGTTAATGAATTTAATTGAATGGAAAGAATGTCGTATCCGACCGCCACTTTTTAAGGGTTTTTGGGGAATTTGTTTGCAACCACTAAACAATTAAAAAATGATTCTATCAATTTTTGGGGGTACTACAGAAAGCGAAAACTATCTTTAAAATCCACTTTTATGATGGTTTTCGGACTTTATTTCCCTTCTAAAAAAAAAAACTCCCCTTCAGAAAATAGAAGGATCTTATTATAGTTGCCACGGCTGCGCATGTACAATGACTGTGTTGGTCACTAATTGGGGAGTTGACAAGATCAGACTGACAAGTGACATGACTGAGGAAGTCATCGTCTACCAAAAATGCCTGATTTTTCATGAAATAAATATCCTGGAATAATTTGAAGTATATGTCCATCATCATCCATATGTTCTCCACCTTACTAGGTAGGTATGATTACTTGGGTAGAATGTCGTATCTGGCCGCCACTATTTTTCATTAAATATAACCAATAATGTAATCTTACCTACCTGGTAAGGTGGAGAACATATGGATGATGATGATGGATGATGATGATGAAAAACGAGTTGCCCGACATTGGGTCTTCCCTGAACCATAATCTCACTTAGCGACAGTTGATATGAGTTGTGCGATAAGTTTCTTTTCAGAACCCGTCAACTCACTTAGCGATAGTTGAGATAAACACATGGTGTTACTGCAGACCAAAACGATATTATAAACTCCCTTATAAATTATTAAGTCTAAAATGTTATTTTGGACACCGGGTCTGTTTCTAAAACAAAATAATTTACCTTTCACGGCTCACTTTTACACGTCCTGTGCTTAATTAACATTAGAACTTCGCTTTTTGTTTGAACGGGCTATAGTCTTGTTGATATACATGTATCTGTGAGGTCAAATGTTGTTTTATTTCAAGCTGGACGTCCTTTCGATATTTAAATTCATACCTATAAAATTATGCAGTTGACGTTGGAAGTATGCATCGGTATGTTTGAGAAAGGAGCAGATTGAATAAAGTCAAGAGTAAATGACTTAACCATCAATGATAAACAGCCTGCTAAAATGTCAGAGGGTCGCTGCGTTAAAAGGCAAAAAAAACCAAAAACGATTGGTCACAAGTGTTGGGATGCAACATGTGAGCCCCTCCCCCCCTCCCCCCCCCTCCCTCCCTCCCCCTCCCCCCCCCTCCCCCCCATGTACCCGCAATTTAATTAGGTGCCAATTAATTACATAGAAAAAAAATATAATCACTTATAATAATCACTTATAATTTCTGGAACAATTTCATTAAAAAAATAATTCACAGGAAAGTTTTTAGGAACAAATACTTGTGTGTACAATGTATATTTGGAATAGGAATTACTGAAGTTTGTGCACCGTTTTGCACAAAGAGAGGGTAGAATGTCATATCTGGCCGCCACTATTTTTCATTAAATATAACCAATAATGTAATCTTACCTACCTGGAAAGGTGGAGAACATACGGATGATGATGGACATATACTTCAAATTATTCCAGGATATTTATTTCATGAAAAATCAGGCATTCTTGGTATACGATGACTTCCTCAGTCATGTCAGTCTGATCTTGTAAACTCCACAATTAGTGACCAACACAGTCATTGTACATGCGTAGTGGCAACTATAATAGGATCCTTCTATTTTCTGAAGGGGAGGATTTTTTTAGAAGGGAAATCAAGTCCGAAAACCATCATAAAAGTGGATTTTAAAGATAGTTTTCGCTTTCTGTACCACCAAAAATCGATAGAATCATTTTTTAACTGGTTAGTGGTTGCAAAAAAAATCCAAAATATCCCTGAAAAAGTGCAACACATACATGTATATGTGTATTTCTGAAAAATAAGGAAAACATAATGTATATAACAAGGAAGTGTTGTATCAAATGCATATAGTGTCCTGGTTGGATGCAGAAATTTATTTTTTAAATGCCAGATTCCTCTAAAACAAGATTTTCCCAGGATATGTGTACATATATGTGTCCTATTTAGTAGCATCGCCATAGGACTTTGTGTTTTTGGTTACATGTATTTTGGCAACCGGATACCCATGAACAATTTTGTAAAAACACCTATTTACTCCTGGAGTATTTATTTGTGTTTTTACTCCCGAATCTAAAAATAACCAATACAAACACAAGTTTTTCTTGTTTTATTAGAGTCGTAATAAATGTGGACTTGCTGTAATAATTTCCCGCCTCTACATACAAAAAGAATTCATGTGTCCCACACTTGCACTAATCTAATAACTGCGAACAGTAGTCGCAGATACCAACTCGTGATACTGGCAACGACGGCAGTCAACTCTAAACAAACTAGATACATCAAACAAAAGCCAGCAAGTCTGTGAAAGGCTGTTGGCAGATGCCACTTCTGAAGCCTTCATCCGAGTTTTCTTTATTTTGTGAACAACAAATCGGAGACTTCCATTTGAGTGGCTTAAAATGTTGCAGTTGGAATTTTAAAAAGGCGTTTTCGGGTAATTCGAACCGTCGGTCGGGTATTCGGATACCCAGATAGCTCGCACAGCCTCATTTTAGTTTTATCACATACACACGTACATGTACCTGTACCCCTATGTGCAAATTCCTGTACATATCAAGTACACTGTACATAAGTATACATGTATACAAAATTGATTTCTGAAATACAATTTTTTTTTTTTTTTTGAGACCTTGCACTTTAGTCTGTGGAATATGACGTCATGAATGGCCCAAAATCCATTGTGGATGGCGGGCACAGAGTGTGTAGGTAATAAACTTCAGGTACCATAAATGTAGTTTGTAATTAACCTTCTACAATCAGTGCAATGTTTGGCCACTCCAAGCCATTAGCTGTTGCCAGTGGCCTCCTATGGTTACCCTTCTGTGCCTGTCACACCACTGAGATTGCAGGGTAAAGTGGTCTCCCATTGATACATTGCAGGCCATACTAATGTTCAAACAACCAGCTACATGTACAACCAGCTGTAAACCTGACCATGTATTTTTTACTGTAAACACACCTATACAAAACCACTACAGACTGTGGTTTGTAATGGCCTTCAGTGTGTGTGTTGAGTATGTAATCGGAGATGGTCGTATTTACAGTGGCTTTGGGTGGCACTGGGTTGATTTTGTAAGATTACTTGGAAAGGACAGCAGTGGCTTGTACAATGTATGCTTTAAAGGTTGGTGAAGAATTGGAAATTTAGTGGATCGGAGTGGCCTCCATGTAAAGTAGGGTTAATACAGGAACATCCTCGAGGCTATGTGTATAATAATTAAAATTATATTGCAGAAATGATGCACACGTGAATGACATTGATAATGGACATATGTTCAGGTATGATTGAATGAGGTCAGCTGTCATGACAGCTCAGTATAGTAGGATTCCCCAGGTAGAAGCATTTATGGAATGCTAGGCAAGGTAGTCACTACAGCTGCAGCACTGTACATAGGCCAAACATATGCTGGGGTTCCCTGCCATCTTGGAAACGCTTAGAAGTGATTGGTAAATGAGCATAAAATTTAAAGCTTGGTAATCTCAAATAAACGATCAAAGATTTACAGTACACTTGGCATTTTACGTTTAATTTGTAAATCGTGCAGACATTTTGACACAGACCGTGAATAACGTGTAAACGATTATTGTTATCACAAATAAATGACATGATGCAGACAGGTTGTCCGTATTTATGGTAGTATTGAAAAAAATCCAATATACGGCAATGCAGATTTAGAAAAAATAGTACAGATTAACCCTAACCACCCTGGCAACTCGTCGCTGGTAACGGCCTCAATCCTTCAAAATCAACCGATATCCCTGCTACCGCAATCCTTCAAAATCAACCGATATGAGTTTATGGAGGATCCCTGCTACTTCAATCCTTCAAAATCAACCGATATGAGTTTTATGCAGGATCCCTGCTACCTCAGTCCTTCAAAATCAACCCATATTATTTTATTCTGGATCCGTACTATTTCCAATCCTTTAAAACCAACTGATATACATCATTGATTTTTGTCAGGCTAAGTCAATGGAATTTCAAATCCTACCTCAATCCTACAAAATCATTCAAATCCTCTGATTGATTTTGAAGGATTTGGGATGGTTAGGGTTAAAAAAGTCCACTTGCCTTGCTCAAAACATCCTCCAAAATTTCTGGTTGTATTAAAATTTAAAATAAATTATCAATTGAACTTTCTGGGAATCGTGATATGTAATAATAGCGGGTTTACTGGTACCACTTTGTGAAATAAAATTTGAAAACGTTTTGTGAATTTATTTTCGTGTACATGTGTAAATGTGTAAACGTCCCAGCCCTAATTTACATGAAACATACTCGGTGTTAAGTTGATGATGGCATTGGTATCAGACATCCCTTAATATATTTCTGTCTAGGGTGCTATCATATTGGCTTATTTGATAATTTGGTTAATTAAACTACATGTACAAAGCCCTTTTCACACGACGAACAAAAACCAGCGTTCCTTGAGAGATATTCTCAATGTTAATAATAAAATAATAATAATAATAATGTGTGGACTTATATAGCGCACGTATCTACCAACTAAGTGGTGCTCAAGGCACATTATATTATTACCCCTGCTCATAAGGCACATAAGGCTCATAAATCATTCCTGAAACCATCTCAGCTCCCTGGGGAGTATACAGCTCAATTGCTGCCATTACAGTGCATATAGGGCTAATCAACCAACTCTGCCCTCACAGGTACCCATTTAACCCCTGGGTGGAGAGAAGCAATTATGGTCAAGTGTCTTGCTCAAGGACACAAGTGTCACGGCCGGGATTCGAACCCACATTCTGCTGCTAACACCAGAACTTGAGTCCGGTAAGCTAGACCGCTCGGCCACAACAGAAATTGAGAAATATTACAAAATGAGCTTCGTGCGAAAGGACACCAATGTTTGAGACCGTCCTACATGTACATTCCTTGTGAGATTGTCTCAAAAATCAAATGTTGTATCTTCCCTTTAACGTGAATCACAAATCCTGTCAACAATCGACATGTATTTACCACCTGAGCTACAACACACATCCTCATCCAATTGGGTGCTTGACCCACCTGTGTGGCGTCATGCATTCTGTCCCTAGAAAGACCAGGAAATGCTCTTGAAATGACTTGAAATGCCTCTGAAATACCCCTGTTCTTTTAGATTGAAATACCACTGACCAGTATCCAGTGCTTTTTGCACACAAAAATAAAATTCCAAAATGTCCTATTCCAAAATGTCCTATTCCAAAATGTCCTATTCCAAAATGTCCTATTCCTACCATAGGGTAGGATTTGAATACTGCTATGGGGCTTCAACAGTAATTATTTCTTTTTTAACCCTAACCACCCCATATCCTCCAAAATCCTCCAAGGGGCACTTTTTGGGAAAAATTCAACACTGTTGGAAACTTGTACTTTAACCCTCCTATAAAAAATTAAGTTTTGGGCCTAGAAACTGCACCTTTCAAAACCTGTCAGCCGGAGGGTTTTGAAAAGTTATGTAGTTGCTTCACTATGTACTACACTGGCAGGTTTTGAAAGGTGGTGTAGATATATATGGGTGTTTCCGTAAATATGGGACTCAAAGTGTGACATCAGTGTCAAAATTTCAAAATGATTAAATCATGATAAGAAAATCATATTTTGGAAGCTTAATATGTAAGGAATATGAAAACAAGAAAACCATGTACACTGACATCCTTGTCATTCACTTTCATGGATGTATGTGACACAGTGGACTACAGGGTTCCTCGTGTAAGTGGGGACACCAAACCGAAATCCTTCTTGGGGGTTAACATACACAACAAGGTGATTTCATTCAAAATAAACTTTATTTTGGCAATGCCAAAGAAGGTCTATCAAATCAGTAATAACTTGGAAAGCACTTCTGTTAATCAACTGCTAATACAAAGGCCGCTTTTGTGTCATTTGGTACTACACATTGGATTCAAATTGACAACATTTGGCTGTACCTGTACATTAGTTTAGTTAATCAAATATCAATGCCTCTCTTGCAGATGAAAAACATCCCTACAAGTAGCCATGGAAGTCAAATGTTACATAATTAACTATCAGATAAATTTCATTTCTAAAGATGTGTACATATAGCTTATCTTTCCTAATGGTTCCTTATGTAAGGGGGACACCAAAGTTTGGTGTCCCCCCTTATACGAGGAACCTTTTTGTGAAATAAGTGTTACATCTTACTAGTGCCTTGTGTAACAAACTTGACCCATCTTTGTCACCTTTTTGGCAGTGCACAATACCTATTTACATGTAGGCCCACCATTGATAAGAACACAACTATGCTCTTTTTTCTTGGTGGTCCCATGGGGACACCAACATTTTGGTGTCCCCATTACACAAAGGAAACTTGATGAATTTTGACCATTGTGCCTCATTGTCTGTCTTTATAATATTACAACAGTTTTTTGTTTTTTGTGTGTTAATTAAATAAAAACAACAGTGGATTGTGTTTTAATTAAAATAAAAACAACAGTGGAAAAAGTTCCATGAATTTTGCTCATTTAATGTAATTAATGGGAACTGAGCAAATACAACATGGGAAGGCCAAAGGAGAAGCATTATTTTGTACAATTTGTGTGACTTATTCTGGGAAAAAACATGTCCACATATTATTATGGTACTTCATAATTTAAAAATATCAAATAAAAAATTAAAATAAAAACCTTTGGATTTTTACCCAAATTTCCACAGAATCACATGTATTGGAGTACAACTACCTTCCCACTTAATGGAATAGCCCACTGGCAGTGAACGATTTCTGTATCGCATCGCAAAATGCGATGTAATTTGGGCAATCTGCGATGGAATTTCAAACAATGCATCGCAGATTTTGTGATAAATTTCGACAGATTTATAAACATTTTTGAAATCATATTCACAAACCTTTCCCGAAATAACGCTTACAACTTTACATGTATATTTCCCGACCAAAATATATCGAGCTATCCGTCCCGACTGGGTTTGTTTCCGTGTCCAGACCACGCCGGGGTACGTCCGGCGTCCGTATTTAACGAAGACTTTACGCTGACGCCAGACGGTGTTGATGCAACAGTAAACACAACTTTATTTTCCAGCAATCCATAAAGGTGTTTTTTCCGCAATGCCTAAAATTCTATGTGCATGCATTATTTTTCTGCTGATGAATTAACTACGAGCGAAATTCCGAAATGAAAACACGCAACAACCGCCCAGTTTTTTTATAGCCGCGCGTGTTTATTTTTCTTCTCCTGAGTTTGGGGTTGAAACATTGAGCAATTGAGCCACCCCCATACACAATAGTACCGTGTTCAGTTGACATGTGCGCTTTCATACGATCACTACGGCTGTGTTCAACAAACTCTAGAAACGTTACCGTAACTTCGTTTTATAATAAGTTTTGAACATTTAACATAATGAGCATTCATTTATGTAGTGGTGAGATTTAGAATCATTTCAGCACACAATATGATTGCACTTTCAACCACGGTGAGCCACTCATTTTCCTAACGAACTAATAATAATCAAAAACAAGCTTGATCATACCACAAAAAGGTAACGTTACTTTGAAAAGCACCCGAACATGTCGCAGTCGGTAATTTGTTTTCGTGATATTGCCTGTTTTAGCGATAGGTATAATAATGTAAACAAAAAAGAAAATGGACGGAGGACTAACTTTCATGAATGATTGCAATTTGGCGAAATAACGGTTTACACGTGAGTTTTTTTTACCACCTGTGGCTCAATTTCCGGACACTAAAAATGATTATTTTTGGTAAAATTTGGACATTCATATTATGAACCAAACGACAGTAAGGCCTTAAACAACAACACCTTTACCCTATGCACACTACATACTGTAATTTTAAGTATTTTTAAATTTACACACAAAATTCACAGATTGTTATTAAAAAATTATTTTGTTATGCAAATTCAGTTTTGCATCGCAGTTTTGCTATGCAAAATTTTTGAACTGAATCGTTCCTGCCGGCACTTGCTGCTCACCACGCTCAATGGTGTCCCGATTACGCTAAACAATGATTTCAGAAATGATGCCCAATGTTTTTCCTGGATTTTAAAACTTATAAATGATATCTAAAATATCAGGGGAAAAAATCAACCGTTCAAATCCATGGATCTTGTTTCAACAATTTCTCTTGAATCACAACAGAATAAACACAAATTTAAGCCACACACACGACGAAGCGGGACATCAACATTTTGTTTCCCTCAGTTAAGAAAAAGCCGTTCAAAACAAAACAAAATAAAACGATCAAGGCTCTAAGAGCATGAACTAAATAAAGTTGGTAACAAAAATCTTTTTCGAAAGTTTACATGTATTACTAGGCTTTAAAGTGTTCGAGAAAACGCCTTGAATAATCGACAAACCACGACAAGTTATACGGACAGCATAATTTTCGCCTCCATTCAAATTCTGCACACATTCAAACTGTCATAGCAAAAGGCACAACAACTTTCACCCTAGTTTAGGTTTTCCTATCGCAAATTTGCATCAAAATTTACAATAAAACGATAAGGAACAAACAAATGCTGTCTTACCTTTAATTCTTTGCTGAAAGGATTGATTACAACGTAATTCAGAGTAAAATTTCCCCAACGTAAGCATGGGGACGCTAATTTTTCCCGCCGATTCTTCTCCGAAGAAAATATGGCGGCTCAGCAAAAGTTTGTAGTCACGTGGTGTAATCCAGGACCTTGCTGACGTGCATTTTCATTCATAAATTTGCAGATAGTGCCTGTCAGTGGCCTCCGAATATGGTCACGACGAAAGAAACGGAGGGACGCCAAACGCTGTTCGTTAAAATATCCAGCGCAATTTTGATACTTCGTTCTTGATTTTAATTTTCAATTATTCTGGACGCTGTTCCGTGAATAACTAAACCTTAAATACAAAACAATTACACTGTGAGTCTTTATTTTTCTCTTTACAAATCAATGAAAAGGTACAGTTCCTTACGTATAAAGGGGACACCAAAGCTTACGTCGTGTGACTCGAAATGGTGGCCTTAGAAAAAAAAAAAATCGTCCGATGATTATGTAACAAAAGTATATGAATGGTCGAAAATTGGTTTATATTGATTTATTTAATAACAAAATTAATAACATTGGAAGGTTTTAAATTAGTCAAAACATTTGATGAAAAATTGCATTTAAAATGTCACAATAAACATTGAAAAAATGGGGGGACACGGGCAATGTTTGTCATCACGAAAGTCAAATTTAGAAATTTTTTCCTATCTCATTGGTATGGTTAGATACTATGGTTCATATTTAAAATATACGATGTGAGAAAAACACCAAATTAAAAAACAAAGACAAAAGAAAACCTGTGGAAATTTTATGAACCCAAGTTTCACTGCTGAGTACCGTATTTATGGAAACACCCATATACTACCATAATTATGTACTATACATAGTTTGTGTACATAACTGTTTACTGTTAGTCACTGCACATTTCAAATCCCTTTGGCAAGTAATAGACTGATAGATGTGTATATCTTAGGGATTACTGTTTATGTACAGGGTAGCTCAGGCACCTTCTGAAAGGTTTTGACAGTTGGATGAACTTTATTGAGGATTACTTAGCTTTACTTTAAGACTTAGTGCCAATAACTTTCAAAACCTTCCAATATGTTTTGGCATGTAGGTGTATTTCCTACAGACTTAGCTTACTTTATGACTTAGTATCAGCACCTTTCAAAACCCTCCAAAGGGTTTTGGCATGTGGATGTACTTACTATACAAGTGTTATGACATGCATTGGCAGGTTAATGCTGTGGGCCCTATGCTTATTACACAGTGCAAATTTGGCAGGTTTTGGCATACAGTAACAGGTTTTAACCTCACAAATGGGGCAACATTACTACCTGGCAAGAAGTACAGGCCATAAGTGCTGAATATGATAGATCAATGAAAATGCATGGTGCATTTTGAAGATAAGGGCATGTTTCCAAAAGTGCACTGGAGGATTGTGGAGGATTCAGGAAGGTTCCTAGCCAGAATACCTAGGAGGTTAGGGTTAAAAATATATATACATGTATTTTAAAGTATGTTTTTATGAACTACAGGGTACCTGTAATATAATTGAATAAATATAAAATAATAAATAAATAATTAGTTTTTTTAAATTGTTTATTGTTCCAACTACACTTAGTACAGTGCAAATCCATAAAATTAGTTTTAAATCTTGTTACTCATTTTGGATGTGAACAGTGTACATGTGCCGCACCGGCAGGGAATGGTTTCGTTCAAACATACCACAGATAGTTTGCAAGAAACATTGTGTTGTCAGCCGACAGTGTATGAAATACTAATTCCGAATTTCTGAAAATTGTGAACTTAGTGAAGCAATTTTCTATGCATTTAAAACCCTCCTACTTTAGCTGAACTTTAGTGGCAAGTAGCTACATATAGTGGTCAAAAACAGTCAACTGCCTGTTTTGACACAGGGGCATTGTTGACTGGTTTTGACTGTCATTTTGACCACCCTCAGCAAATACAAGACAATGCTTTTACCTGTGTATTTTACTACACGTAAGGTTTTGGATATAGTCAAGGGTGATCAGGGCTACTGTATAAGGAACGAGCCGAAGGCACCACGCACAAAACAGGTCATTGATGTATTGAAAATATTTTTTGTAAATTGAATACTCAAGAAAACCTTCACCCACTTGTGTTCAGTTATATTTGAATGCAAATGTTTGAGGTCTGAAAATTATTTGAACATTTATCAATACGCATATGTACATGGTCAGCCCACCCATCCCTGCAAATAACATAATATGCAATGTCGCACCCTTGTAATATTTGTGTTTATTTTGTATGGGTGAGCCAGTAATCCTGTTAGTTCATAGAACTTTATATAAAACCTTTTGTTCCTTGTCCCATTGTCATCCTCTAGGTTCAGTCAGGCGTTCATCTGTAGGTTTCATTGTACTCTGGAGTACCATTGTAAACGTTGACAGTTGCTGTGAAAACCCACAACAAATGATATTTACACATTGACTTCGGTTCACTTATTACTTGGTATTTGTGGGGTTTAAAAGCTATTGTGCCTCCACAACAGTGGTTTATTAATCATGTGTCATAAGAGAAAGTACATTTTTTGATAGGATGATTATTCAATTGTTTACAATCTAAAAAAGGAAAAGGAAATTCATTGTGTATTTATTCCCAGTCACTCGACAACAGTTCATGTAAAAACAGGAAATATTTTTGACAAATGTTTTCAAGTGTCCAAATTACTAGTTAACAATCCTTTCATCAACAGCAAATTGAAATGTTTCTCTCATGTTCATTCACAATTTATCATAATATAAAAAACCCTTTTTTTTTTGTATGAAGACTAAATTTGAATGGATTTAAGGTTGGCGGTGATATCAATAGAGCTCTCTTCCCAAAATTTCATATTAGAAAAAAAATTACTTTTCTTAAAAGTGACAGCACCTTGAGCAGCATTATTTCTAGGGAAGATTAATATTCAGTTTTACAATTTGTACAATTTCAATTTACAATTTGTCATTAGCTTTTATTTAATGAACTGCTAGACAGGTCCTCACTCTGAACATGTAATTGACATGTTGCTTGCTTAAGGGTGTAGTGTTTTTAATTTCCTGTCTGTCCTAAAGGGCAACATGAAAGGAGGGGATATTTTAATAAATTGATGGATGCTGAGTGAATGATGGATGTTCAGCAATTTTTTTCTTTCTTAAATAAATGTGCAGTGTAAGTAGTGGTGCAAATTTAGGGTTAATTTTGTAATCGAGTAACCGAACATAAAATATGTACGGGTAATCGGTTAAAGGGGCAGTATCGTCACGATCAGAGCAGACTTTCAACAGGGCATGGAATCGGTGTCCTAGTTTAAGATGAACACAGTGACTTAAAATTACTGGCTCATTTATGCAGCGGCAGTGGTAATATGACCTTCTCATGTGGAGTATTAGTTCCAGTAACTGAGTTACTCTAAAACTGGCACTCTGATTCCATGCCCTGTTGATCGTGATGATATTGTCCCTTTAAACGAAGCAAATTTTAAAAGCATTTATATAACAAATTTGAATATGATTGATTTAATTTTGCCCTACACCGACGTGTGTATAGCACTGTATACTCAGTGCTTTCCGAGTGTCTGTGAAAAAAATACACAGGCGACTTGAGTGGGATTCGAACCCACGACCTTCTGCTTACTAGTGCAGACGTCTTAACCTCTCGACCACCGTGCTTGCCCGATGACAATTGGCTGGCTAGAATCCCATATAGCAGCGGGTTCCGCGATATATATAGGTTGGTGAAATTCTTGCGTCGGGAGATAAACAATTGATTTAATTTTTTATATTTTTTTTTGGATTGATTTTGATTGATTTTTTTTGGGATTTTTTGACACTGAGTATACAGTGCTATACACACGTCGGTGTAGGGTAAAATTTAATCAATTGTTTATCTCCCGACGCAAGAATTTCACCAACCTAAATTTGAAGATGGTTGGGAAAACAAAGGTAGGAAAAAAGGCATTAGATGTTACATAATTTACGTACATGTTAATCACTATCTGGTAAATTTTGTGGATTAATTGAAGATGTTGACAGATTTTATATGGGGTTATTGCACAAAAAAAGGTAGTCAATTTTCTAAAAGTAGTTTTAGATAACCAAACTTCTATTAAAATTTACTGAGTTACTGTATAATCATTAGATTATATGAGCAATCATTGCAGTACTAAAATGCACTATTTGCAAAATGCTGCACAGAATGTACGATTTGCTTATCAAAATTGAAGATTCACTTGGATTCAAGATCAGCAGTACACGTACACAAATGGTATGGCCTTAACAAAAAAAATTGCTAAATCTGTGAAATTGTGGAAAGAAATCGTTCCCCGATGATGTTAATGTTCTGTGTGTGATTGCTCTAAAGATCTGCCAGGACAGACTCAACAAAACATTCAGCCTCCATTCCCCAAT
This sequence comes from Zoroaster sp. YZ-2022, assembly GCA_029582265.1. Taxonomy (NCBI): domain Eukaryota; kingdom Metazoa; phylum Echinodermata; class Asteroidea; order Forcipulatida; family Zoroasteridae; genus Zoroaster; species Zoroaster sp. YZ-2022. Next base: position 22,345,891 of record CM055835.1, on the reverse strand, counting down.
TGGTTTTTATTCACACCTGGAGGGTGTTAATGTGTGGAATGAAGTCTAGGCTTTTTATCCTCTCTCCACAAACTGAGGGACTGAATCCCAGTCACGGCTGACTAAATACCGGTATGATATCGATGCGATTGCAGCTCCGCCGTTTATGCCAGCAGCGTTGATGCTGAAAGACTGTGACTAACGCATTAATGCAACGTGTCTTGACAGTTGATAATGTTCCCTCCTCCCAGACACATTGCCCAATTGTGATTAACAGCCATTGATTAATGGATGTACGCTGGCTATTGAAGCCCTGTGGTTGAATTAAGTAAAATTGGCACAGTATGTATGTACTATACACTTATGTTTCCATATGTAGGGAATTCAGGCAAGCATTTTGATGGGTTTAGTGCACTTCGGGTTTGATATACTGTACATAGAAGTTCATACATGAACAGTTTTATCACAATGAAATTTAGTAAATTAACCCTCCTACCGCTACAAGGGTCAAAATCAGTCAAAATGTTGATACTTGCCAAGGTATATCTAGTGCACTTAAAAGTCAAACACTGTCAAACCTTACGTGTAGTAAGTACATTTACAGGTCAAAATGAGTTGACCGTTTTTGACTGGTAAAAGCATTGTCTTGTATTGTTGAGGGTGGTCAAAGTGACAGTCAGAACCAGTCAAAAATGCCCCTGTGTGCACATTTGGGTCAACAGTCAAAACAGGAGGGTTAAGTACAGTTAATCAAATAATTTCACAACAATTCTAAATGTACATTGGAATAAACATGAACAATCCAAGTAAGAATTTTCACAGTTTTTTTCATTAACAACACAATGAAATAAACTGAAATTTTCACAGGTTGGTTTTGGTTTAATATTTCTTGATTCTTATAAACTGCATTGACCGACATATTACCATAAAATGTATTCCCGCTTAAAACGGGCGGCTCAAAAAAAATAAAATAATAATAATATAAATTTAAAAAAAATAAAAATAAAAAGTGTAACTTGATACTTGTATGACTGAGATACAGGCTCCAGATGCAGAGTCGATCAATCCTGTAATATAGTACCTTGGAGAAGAATGAGTCACTCCGCCTCATTTCACTTGAGACACCAAACCAAAGTGACTGGGAATTATTTTAATTTGCTTCCATAAATAAACACGCCCTCCCCTCCATATAGAGTGTTTACCACTAGAGTAATCCCATACAGCCATTATACTTCACCACCTCCTCACCATAACCCATTTTCATTGCACTGCTTAAGGGGAATTTGGTACTAGTTATCTAAAATATTATTATCTAAAAACTTACATGGTGTAAAATTGGGAGAAATTATTCCAATTGAAGTGCTTTCATCAAAGAGAAAAAATGGAATAAGTATTTTTGGCTACCAAGCTATGGAATTGTTTGCACTATGTACACAGAATATACAATGTAAGCCATGATTTGGAAATACATTTAACCAGTTGACGTCGGGAATATATATTTTTTTTCCGGTTCTTCCGTGCGGGTTTATTTTCAGTGAAAAATCTGAAAAAATTTCTAGCCATTAATAATTTTGTTTTGTCAATGAAACTAAGTTCGGACACCCAAATAAACACCTTACTCATTGACATTTTGAGAATTAAATGGCTAGTTTGTTAATTACGGTTGTGTTTGTTCAGCACAATTAGACCGTTGGCAAGCCCCGATGCAACGGCCTATTAGCGACCAGCGCCCGGTCGAAAAGACGGCATACCTGGAGAGAGATCGAACGCCTCGTAAACAATGGATATAAATCTCTCTTTACAAATCCCTGGCTGGTACGTCAAAGGAACAGGTCTTGGATAAAGGGATTAGGCAAAAATCAACGAAAAGAGTGAACTCGTTCAGTATTTGCAGTGCATTTTGTCCGGGGCCACCGAACCGTGACCCCATGGACTCCGAGAAACGATTGCGTGTATACAAGTCAGCCGCCACGACGGCACGCCACGTGTGGCGTGTTGACAAGTCTCCCGGTGACACACACAAAAATCGGAATGCGTGTTTAGACGCTCTCCGATCCGCTGTCCGAAAAAAAAATGCGTGTATACACGGCCTCCGAAGCGAACTGGTTAAAAAAACAGGGTGTCCAAAACTTTAACTTACAAATGTGTATTACAAATAAAACAGGGTGTCCTTTTAGAAAACTGGGCGTCCAAAAGACACCCAAAGGTATTGCTGGCTAATACTATGTACGTACAGTAGGCCCCAAGTGGCGTATTCTTAACAAAATACACATTTGCACTAAGCAGAAATATCATGTTAAGCAGAAATATCATGCAAATAGGGGAAAGACGGGTCAATTTTTATAGAGCCGGTTTTGTTTGCTTGTAACACTATATTTTCCTAGTGCTGCACTGCCAACCACTTAACACAGAAAACGCACTCTGAGCAAATCCATGGTTACTCACGTTACATTTTTGAGGTTTTGGGCCCACTCTTTAATGCCATAATATATATTTCACTCATTATTTTTTCACAGTAGATCTATGCATTATAAATACCTAGACCATACTCGGCACAAAATAAGAATTTCAGAAATTTTTTATACACATGTACGCTGTATAAGAGAAAATGCAACATTTTATGCATGTTCGAAAAATATAACGTAACCATAATTTTTCTCATATAGCGTACATATAACAAATTGCTGAAATTATTTTGTTGTGCTGAGTAGTAAGGTCTAGGTATACAATGCAACTACTTTGAGTGACTGATGAGTGAAACATATTTAAGGAAATTATGGCATTAACCCTCCTACTACTACAAGGGTCAAAATCAGTCAAAATGTTGATATACTTGCCAAGGTATATCTGCACTTAAAAGTTGAACACTGTGGAGTGTCGTGGAGTGTCGTGGCCGAGTGGTCTAGCTTACCGGACTCAAGTTCTGGTGTTAGCAGCAGAATGTGGGTTCGAATCCCGGCCGTGACACTTGTGTCCTTGAGCAAGACACTTAACCATAATTGCTTCTCTCCACCCAGGGGTTAAATGGGTACCTGTGAGGGCAGAGTTGGTTGATTAGCCCTATATGCGCTGTAATGGCAGCAATTGAGCTGTATACTCCCCAGGGAGCTGAGATGGTTTCAGGAATGATTTATGAGCCTTATGGGCCTTAAGAGCAGGGTTAATAATATGCGCCTTGAGCACCACTCAGTTGGTGGATACGTGCGCTATATAAGTCCACACATTATTATTATTATTATTACTGTCAAACCTTACGTGTAGTAAGTACATTTACAGGTCAAAATGAGTTGACTGTTTTTGACTTTTTTGTTGTTGTCCTATCCTATCATTGTTTATTGTTTGTATTCATGTTTTTCTTTGTTTCCGCGCCTTGAGCGCCCAGCAGGGTGGATATGTGCGCGCTAAAAATTATTATTATTATTATTATTATTATTATTATTATTATTATTATTATTATTATTATTATTATTATTATTATTATTATTATTATTATTATTATTATTATTATTATTATTATTATTATTATTATTATTATTATTATTATTATTATTATTATTATTATTATTATTATTATTATTATTATTATTATTATTATTATTATTATTATTATTATTATTATTATTATTATTATTATTATTATTATTATTATTATTATTATTATTATTATTATTATTATTATTATTATTATTATTATTATTATTATTATTATTATTATTATTATTATTATTATTATTATTATTATTATTATTATTATTATTATTATTATTATTATTATTATTATTATTATTATTATTATTATTATTATTATTATTATTATTATTATTATTATTATTATTATTATTATTATTATTATTATTATTATTATTATTATTATTATTATTATTATTATTATTATTATTATTATTATTATTATTATTATTATTATTATTATTATTATTATTATTATTATTATTATTATTATTATTATTATTATTATTATTATTATTATTATTATTATTATTATTGTAAAAGCATTGTCTTCTTGTATTGTTGAGGGTGGTCAAAATGACAATAAAAACCAGTCAAAAATGCCCCTGTGTGCGCATTTGGGTCAACGGTCAAAACAGGCAGTTGACTGATATTGACCACTCTAGCTACATTACTTGCCACTAAAGTGCAGCTATAGTAGGAAGGTTAATACGTTGTACCTCAAAAATGTAATGCGAGTAACCACAGAATTGCCCTGCTAACTTATAGTGAATGCGGCCACGCCACAGTTGATGCTCTTGATCGGACGTGCTGCCAGAAATTTGTCAAGGGAGGGACTGCAAACATTAGCTCCCTGGAAAATATTTGTCCCCCCCCCTCCCTCTGATTACATTGCTAAATGGGTGAAATACACCAATGTGTAGCAGAGAAACTGCAAAATTTGGTCTTTGTACGCTATTATGTGAATATTTTTCTGCTATACTGATTTTTCACTTAATGCAAGCAAACCAGTGAAATTGGGTCGGTTATTACTGTCAAAACAGACCGTGCATAGAATTTACATGACTACACAGTAATCCTATACAGCCATTATACTTTGGCAACCTTCTTTCCACTTCCGACCCGAGACGGCTAACACTTTAACTAGAGTGCAGACCGTGCCAAGTGTGTGCCGAGATTGAAGGAAAAACTGGCTTCTGAAATTACATTAGGTCTGAGACGACTAAACTTTTAAGCTGATTTCGGGAGAAAGGGGAATCTAATTTCTTTAGATTGGATCCGTATTTCCATTAGAGCTGCCGGATTGATCAGAATGTTATCTTGTTCCACATTTGTTCAATAAAATGAAGATTAAGGTTTCAAGATGTATTGCCTGTGTTTTTCGGTTTTCTACCGACAGTTTTCATCGGATCCTTTTTTAGAAAGGACAACAAATACTTTGAAGTCGGTTAATTCAAAATGAATTTATGACAGGACCAAGAATTTAAATTAATTTTGGCTCATATTTACTGTAAAACCATGCTTCTCGTGATTATTTTGAGAAATCAGTTATTATTATTTTTTTAAATTAATAACGACTTTGACTACGGTTACATGTACATGTATGGCTAGATCACTGTTTCTTCCTATACTTCAGCATTGCCGCTGTAGCCAATAGCCATAATAATAATAATAATAATGTGTGGACTTATTATTACCCCTGCTCATAAGGCTCATAAGGCTCATAAATCATTCCTGAAACCATCTCAGCTCCCTGGGGAGTATACAGCTCAATTGCTGCCATTACAGCGCATATAGGGCTAATCAACCAACTCTGCCCTCACAGGTACATGTACCCATTTAACCCCTGGGTGGAGAGAAGCAATTATGGTTAAGTGTCTTGCTCAAGGACACAAGTGTCACGGCCGGGATTCGAACCCACATTCTGCTGCTAACACCAGAACTTGAGTCCGGTAAGCTAGACCGCTCGGCCACGACACTCCATGGCCAAATAGCGCTTAATTAGGACACAGCTTATTAAGATAGAAGCATTCTGATTTTTTTTGTATGAACTTAATGATAATGAATGCCACTGTCTTGTATTAGGTCGGCTTCAAAATCGGTGCGGTGGCGTGTTTTTTTAAAATTTTTTATTTAATTTTTTTATTTTTGGGAGAGGGGGGTTAATCTCTTTTCAGGCAAATGTTCATACCACTATGTGAAAATGTCGTTTAAAACACAGAATGACAGATTTCCAATCGATCCAGCAATTTTGGCTGCAAGTGGACATCGTTTCATCACAAACAAAAAAAGAAAAGAAAATTAAAAATGCTGATGGGCAGCTTTGAGGCGACGCACGCGGAGACCAGAAACCGGAGACCTTTTTTTTGGCCTAAGTTGGAAAATCCGTTTTCTCCCCATTTGTTAACAGCAGGCCTCCCAGCCAAACCTACTAGTATAAAACCTATAAAAACCTATATTTTTAATCTCCTGCAACACATTTTCAACTTCCTCATAAAATCCTCATGGCTTTGAAGAAAAATTACTTCCTAAGTATAAAGAGATGAAGCCAAAAGAATAGCCAAACTGTAACATGTTTACCGCTCTTAGATTTTCTGTTGGACAGGATTTGTTGCAAAAAGTATTCAGAGGGTAGGCAATTTACCAAAAAATTGTTACTTAACACTGCACAGGAAATAACCTATAAAAGCCTAGATATTTTGGCATTTGGTAAACCTATAATAACCAATATTTTGCTTAAAAACCTACATTGTGTATTTAAAAAAAAACTATATTTGGTAGATTAGGCACTGGGAGGCCTGTAACAGGTACTCGGGAACCCGGACCATTACAGTGGCCAGGTTTCCCGGTTCCAAAATTACCCAGTTCCAAAATTACCCGGTTCCAAAATTACCAGTGGATGCACAGCACAAAAGATATTACATGGTGCATGGTGCTACAACCCTTCCTCTGACAGTTCTTTCACCATGCAAAGATTCAGATCCTACTAATTTACACTGCATGTAGTATTTCACATTGCAAGACTGGAAACTGGACGCCCATAGAGCTTCCACCTAGAACCATTGTGTGAATGTTGTTGTCCTTGACTAAAGCGGCAGTAATTATTAAAGTATTTATGAGATGAATTGAATGGGCTTGAAAGACCATCTTCCATAGTGGAGTCATTGAATTAAATTGAATTATACAATTCTGTAGACTTCAGTGAACGATGTCGCTTTGTATCAAATAGCAAAATTAAACCTCCTACTTCTGGTACCTTTTTCATACAAGTTGATCCACCATTTGAAACCATTCGCTTTTGTGGTTTTGAATGGTGAAATAACTGTGTACAGTATTGATTCCCCCAAATGGTTTTGAGTGGTAGGTCAGCTAATACAAAACCTTGTTTGGATCTTTCCAAATGGTAGTACAGCTAATACAAAACCTTGTTTGGATACTTCTAAGTGGTGAATCAATGGACCCTCTATGCATTTGAATGGATTTGAATGGATTTGAATGGTAGTAAAGCTTGCTACCAACACTGTTCAAATGGTATCACCATGTGTGTACAAAACCAATGGGCATTTTGGTAAGTGGAAATTTTGAATGGTTTCAAATGGTCAAACAGTAGGAGGGTTAAACATTTAACACAAACATCAATATTTGCCATGGTTTGCCATTCAAAAAATTAGCATTACATACGAAACATACAAATTGATTAGCAGTGCAAAATATATTGTTCCCTGGACTTACACAAATTGTGAAGCTGAAACAAAGATAGGCCCTACCTGTACCTGTAAGTAATGTAGAATGCATTTGTTGGGCACGATTAGGTGATACTGTTAAAGGAACAATATCGTCATGATCAGAGCAGACTTTCAACAGGGCATGGAATCGGTGTCCTACATGTACATGTACAGTGACTGAAAAAAAAAATTACTGGCTCATTTACATGTATGCAGCAGCAACTTACAGTACGTAATATGACCTTATCATGTAGGGTATTATTTTCAGTCACCGAGTTTTATCTAAAACTAGCACTCCGATTCCATGCCCTGTTAATTGTGACGATATTGTCCCTTAAATGAGACAGCCTAATACTTGTGTATAACTACATGTACACGTATGTACACTCACTGGCCATAAGTATTGCAACACACGGCAAAGTTCAGTTTGGAGAACTGTGTTACAATCATTTATTTTATTTTATTTACACTACTTAAGACTTCTTGAAAGTGCCTGTGTTTTGAAGTCAATGTTCTTTTTACTGTTCTTGCTCGGAAATTATGTAATACACGATCGATGAAATCGGATTAAATGATCATCTCACCTGTTACTTGTAAAGTGCTATTTTGAGCATGTTGCAATATTTTTGGCCAGTGAGTGTATTAGTATAATGTACATGGGATTTACAATGTACTTATGTACACTCGATTTTAAAAGCACCCTTTTTTTTGCTTTTTTTCTGAAATGGCTAGTATAAGAATATTGTCTGCATGACTATTCTCCAAATAAAAGGCCATTAACAATAGATCACATGTACTTGTACTTCCTATCATTTAAGCAAGGTTATTAGGTTTAGCAGGTTAAAAGTGCTTGCAATACATCATTTGTTCATGCACACATGAAGCCAAACACGTCTTATGGATCAGAGAATCTAGGCGAATGTGGGCTATAGAAAAACCGCTTTGACAACCTTACAATAATCATTGGTGACTCAACCACTGTGGTATGTAAGGGCTCATAATAGGGGTATTCCGAATGGGTCCTGTGTGAGTGCTTGCTGGGGTATCTTACTACATACACATGTATGTGTATGAACTGAAGTCACTCTCGTACAACATGCGTGCTCAGTAGTTTCACAATCATGTGGGTGTCACCCTTTGATAAAAAAAAAAATTGTTTCTTGTAACAAGGCTTGTGAAATAAGATTCCAAGATTCCTAGATTTTTCATAAGATTTGCTAACAGTACACAATGATTTTAATTTGTTTCCTCATTTGTATTTAAAAATTTCAAAATTTTGTTTAAGAATGAAACCCATATATGCCAATTAGTTTCCTGTGAAATGTTGTCATCCTACTGCAGAATAATAATCAACTCATAATTGTCCAATTTGAAGAAGTTAAGGCTGAGAACAGGACAGGAAATGAATAAAAAACAAACATGCTGGAGCCTTTTAGACTTGAAAAATAATAAACAGCTACCTGTACTTGTATGGTGACAAAACAATTTGCTTACACTTACAGTTGAAACATGTGCGTCACAGCCATTCTGACAAGTTCTGATGTTACCATATCACCGGATTGAACACCTGGCAAAGTTCACTAAAAAAAAAAAGGGGGTAATAATATAATGCGCCTTGAGCACCACTCAGTTGGTGGATACGTGCGCTATATAAGTCCACACATTATTATTATAGTTATTATTATTACATGTACATGAAGTACATGTGTACAAACCACGATTTGAAAATAGGGCATCCGAATTTGTTATTCTTTGAAAAATAGGGTGTCCATTATGTTTAACTTCCAATACTTATGTGTTTTACAAATAAAACAGGGTGTCCATTTAGTAAACAGGGCGTCCAAAAGACACCCAAAGGTATTGCTGGCTAATACTATGGGTACAAACCACAGTGCAGTGCAAATGGATGCAAAACACTCATTGATTCATGCACAGCCCACAAAGTGCAATGCATCTCAAGCCGGGGGATACATGAATCTTATTGAAGCAAGTAGTGTGACATAAATTTGTTTAATATTGATTGTGGTTAGAAAAAAAATTAAAATTTGTCTTGCCATGAAGACCATTGAGCGCATTGTACATGCGCAAGGTACTGTAACATGATTAAAAAAACAAGACCCTTAGAGCTCGTCAAATAACCGTGCTTGATAAACTCGCCCTTCAATGAGTTTTAATATTTTAGGAGGTGAAGCGTGGAGCACTTCAGCCAAGTAGAAACCTCTCAAATGTCAGGTCACTCCGAAGGATGTTATTTGGAAATGAAAATGAAATGCGTGTTTAAATTTATCTGACAATTTGTATTTCCATTTTCATTTCCATCCCTGAAAAAGGATGATCCATATTTAAAATTTCTGATTTGCATTAACCCTAACTCCCTCGGCCCATTTGCTTACACATAACCTGAATCCTCCAAAATCCTTCAGTAGTAAAGCAAGCACATGACATGTATGCACACATGTGTTTCTAATCTGTGATACATGTACATGGCCAGGGACCCTCCCTGCATGCATGGAGCAATAAACTGACCCAAGCACTGACCTTGCAATCACTACAACAAACATGGATAATTAGCAGATGGGTAATTAGCAGATTAACAAATTATTATCTAAAAAAAAGTAGGTACATTGTACATCTTGAGAAATTATTCGTCTCAAGTGCTTTTGTCAAATTTTGTCATCCAGCAATTTTGTGTAAATTTGACATTATGTGTACAAGTATGTAACATCAGACAAAATAATTTCTGATGATATATAACAACCATGTACATACACATACATGTACATGTACGATGTCCCAACTTTTTGGGGGATAATAATTGGTTAATTTGATAATCTGGTAACAAAAATCAAAAATTAACAGTTGGTTGTTGTTTTCTAAAATATTTGAGCACCTATTGTGATGAAGTTTTCACAGGTCTACTACTACAAGGGTCAAAATCAGTCAAAATGTTGATATACTTGCCAAGGTATATCTAGTGCACTTAAAAGTCCAACACTGTCAAACCTTGTGTGTAGTAAGTACATTTACAGGTCAAAATGAGTCAACCGTTTTAGAATGGTAAAAGCATTGTCTGGTATTGTTCAGGGTGGTCAAAATGACAGTAAAAACCAGTTAAAAATGCCCCTGTGTGTACATTTGGGTCAACAGTCAAAAACAGGCAGTTGACTGATTTTGACCTCTACAGCTACTTGCCACTAAAGTGCAGCTATAGCAGGAGGGTTAATTTGATGATGTAAAATTTTTTGAAAACGAAAGACTGGAATTGAACTTCCATTGTACTTTAAGTAGCCAAATACCAATGCTGTACCTTCCATTTAAGTTAAATCACTAATTCATCACGTCATTTGTCCTTGTACAAATAGGTTATGTTTTGTTACTTTTGAAGGGTCTTTTGTGTGTCATAATGCATGCTTCATTAACCATTATGAGTGTGTACAGAGTACATGTACATATATGTACATACACATACACTGTACCAACAAGGAATTTTCAACCAATTCATCCTGTGTCATTCTTTGTAGAGGGTCTGTGTCGCAATCCACCAAAATTGGGTTCTCGTCGTACTCGTCATTCGTGCCTCGGATGTCCTCAGTACATGTACAGTATATGAGTTTTTTTCATAGCTAGAATTGCCTCTGTTCGGTCAGTCTTTATTTGTTCAACTACATGTAGAAACCCCTAGTGGCATTTTACATGTGGCACCTACGGTGTGGTTCTATAACAAAATCCCTACATTGTGAAACTTGTGACAAAGCATTTCACAGACGCAAAGGATCATTGGATTAATAAAAAAAAGTCTCATATGCCCGTCGGTGTTTCTGTAAATGCGTGGCTTGTTGGGAATATCTGCCGGTAAGTGGTGCACTCAGTTTTAACAGAATTCTTTAACCTTTCCATGATGTACGCATGTACATGTATGTACATGAATAGGTGCATGTACATCTACATTTATTTGAAGCTTATGTTGTGTTGCCCGTGTGGCATGAGTGGGTACTAACATTGAAGGGGAATTTGGGTGATACATGTAGGTGGCCATGAGTGATGTGTCCATATACAGGGTGTAAAGTTATAAAAATGGACAAGTACAGTGTAAATGTATGTACATTATAGTCAAATAAATAAAAAAAAAAAAAAAAAAAAAAATAATAATAATAATAATAATAATAATAATAATAATAATAATAATAATAATAATAATAATAATAATAATAATAATAATAATATAATAATAATAATAATAATAATAATAATAATAATAATAATAATAATAATAATAATAATAATAATAATAATAATAATAATAATAATAATAATAATAATAATAATAATAATAATAATAATAATAATAATAATAATAATAATAATAATAATAATAATAATAATAATAATAATAATAATAATAATAATTCTCACCATGCAAAGCTACAAGTTTTACATAATAATAATAATAATAATAATAATAATAATGTGCACGTATCCACCAAACTGGTGCTCAAGGCGCATTATATTATTACCCCTGCTCATCAGGCTCATAAATCATTCCTGAAACCATCTCAGCTCCCTGGGGAGTACATGTATACAGCTCAATTGCTGCCATTACAGCGCATATAGGGCTAATCAAACACAACAACCAACTCTGCCCTCACAGGTACCCATTTACCCCTGGGTGGAGAGAAGCAATTATGGTAAAGTGTCTTGCTTAAGGACACAAGCACCCCGGTCGCGGCTGGGATTCGAACCCACATTCTGACGACTCTGCCATCAGAACACAAATCCGATGCACTAAACCGCTCGACCATCACGGGCACTCCAAATACGTATAATGTCTGCGATATTAAAACTACATGTAGGTGTTTATAATTTGTAAATGTTCACTACATTAGTCCAATATTTTGGTGATTCATGGCCGCACTGCCATGAGTAGACAAGTGGTCATTTCAACAGTAAGGTTGCATTTTTTGGCCCCAGTTTGTACATGTACTGATCCGTTGAAAGTCAAATGTGCGGCTAGAATTGTATTCTGCATGTTTTGTACATTGGGGTTGATATCTTTTCGATTTTTGCAAGATTTTGAATGTTATTGGAGGATTTACGGCATGACGGGACGGGAACCATGTGTTCAACAGCGTGTATTCATAATAGTGGCTTATAACTGTACAACCTTCTTGATACATTAGGCTTCAGTCTAGGGCTGTGCCAGGTATCCGGGTATCCGGATAACTGACCGAAACAGTCATTACCCGGTTCCATTTTTCGGTACCAGTTACCCGTAAACGACTTTTTAAAATTCCGACTTAACATTTGAGCGGAGCGAACAGAAATCTGTCACTCTTGAACAATGTAATGTTTACACTTTTACAGACAATTATCTTTAAATTCAAGAGGTTACACTCCAATAAAGCCTTTGTAGTATTTTATGGACATTTTCCATACACTTTTCTCCAACTGTTTGTGATACCTTGTATCGTTAAGGGCCTGGCAGTGGCTGCTTCAAACAACTTATCAAACCAGCAGCACAAGGGGGAATGTTTGCCTAATTGTTTGCCTAATTGTTTTATTTTAATATAAACGACACAGTAAAGAAAAGATCGATTTAACCCTCTCAGCACCGAATTGTTTTGACATAAACAACCGCTGGTGACCGCATTGTTTGACCACTCAAGCGTGAAGCACACATTCTTACACAACAGAAAGCTTGTGTTCAAAGGCCAATTTTACAAACTCTATTATCACCTTGAAGATATCGTGTTACAGCAAAATAAATAATAACAATATCTTACTTATTGAATTCCCTTTCATAAAATCCAAAAAACATTAAGATTGGTCAATAAATGTCCAAGTTCTTGGTCTTTGTTTCCTCAGTGTGATCTGTAAACTCAAACACTTTTTTGTACACAAACACATGGCGCTCTGTAGGTGTTTGGCATTTCGGATCTTTCAACTCCAATTTGAAGGGATTGCATAATAGCAACCTTATTTTATTTCACCATCAATGGAAAGATCTGATCTTGCTCTTTCCAACCATTGTAAGCTTGGGTATGGAGGGTGAACATGGACAAAACTACAGCTTTATAACAAATGGCCTTTGTGCTCAGGCTTGAGTGCTTTTTTGTGTGAAAGCTTGGTCGACTAAAGTCGCCTATGGTAAGGAAGAGGGGGTATGAGTGCAGTCGACTAAAGTCGCCTATGGTAAGGAAAGGGTTAAGTATGGTATCCTCTGTATTATAAAGGTCAATTTTGTTACCATTTACAATACATGTATTTGTGCACCACAGGAGGCATGTTTTCAACAAAAATGAAAACGGGTATCCGGGTATCCGAAGTTTCCTAATTTCGGGTATCCGGTTCCAAAAATATCCGAAAACGCACACCCCTATTTCAGTCTCTAGAGACAAAAAAAATATTATTTTTCATTGGGCTTACTTTATTTGTGCTTCCCCCTAATTAAATACGTAGTTTGATAAAAAAAACCATTGTGTAAACACAACACAACATGTGATGACAGAATTCCAGCTGCCCTTACCAATAAAATTGGCACAGAATCAATTTACCCACAAGGGGAAGTGATTTATGAGCTGTTAATAATTCCTTAATTGTCTGCAGTGATCCACTTCTGACCACAGAGGTTACTTTTTGTAGGTTCTGGGAGTAATTTTGTTGTTAAGGTTCCTGTGGAGAATGGCCACCCAGTGTATTCTGTTGTTGTTGGGTCAGTTGGGCAAGGGGAATTCTCCGTGGAGATAAGAATTAAGGGAACAAACCACAGACGTGACCGCAACTATTTTGGTCTGGCTGTTTAGTTACACATGTAGGTATTGAAAGTAAATTACCGGTCATGCTACATGTACCTGTTTATCCATAAAAACACAACAATACATGTTAATTGTTCTGTTTGTTTGGATTGCAAATTGGAATCTATCAAAATACATATATAGTGTAAATGCCAGGCCTCCCAACGAAACCTATAAAACTTGTAAAACCTATAAAAACCTAAATTTCAAAATGGGAACATTTATTTCCCCCCCCCCAAAAAAACAAAAACCCCAACCTACATTGTATATTAACCTATAAAAACACATTTTCAACTTCCTCATATAAAATCTTCATGGTTTTGAAGAAAAATTACTTCCCGAGTATAAAGAGATGAAGCCAAAACAGTAGCCAAACTGTAACATGTGTACCGCTCTTAGATTTTCTGCCAGACAGGGTATGGGGTTATGTACTTTGTTGCAAAAAGTACTCAGAAGGTAGGCAATTTACCAAAAACTTGTTACTTAACACTGTATAATCACAGGAAATAACCTACATGTATAAAAGCCTATATTTTGGCATTTGGTAAACCTATAATAACCTATATTTTGCTTAAAAACATTTAAAAACCTATATTTGGTAGTAGAGTAGGCACTGGGAGGACTGAAATGCACTTTATTTTCTAAAAATAGTGTTAATGCACTCTGTTATATATTTTTTGGGTGTTTTTCAGTAAAAATTGTGAATGCTTTTTTTTACTCTTTTCTCATGACTTGCTGAAACTTCCTGACACTTTCACAGGTTGGTTGTTTAATGTGATCCTATAAGTACATAGTAATTAAGGGAGGATGGCCAAAGTCATGGTACAGCCAAGCCTTTGAGAAGCCTGGCCAGGCCTAGGCTACTTGGCCTCCTAATTGTCTTTTGTGAGTCCTAATCCTGTAACAATACACTACCTGCCAATCAACATAACCTGGGCTTCTGGAGGGCTTAGCCCAGGCAAGCAGAGCTCATTATATAGTCCAGTAGGCACAGGAAAAGCCTGGGCCTGGCCGGGCTTCTGAAAGGCTTGGCTGTACCATGACTTTGGCCCTTGTCCCTAAAAGAGTGTAAGCATACTCAGAGAAGAAGTCACGGTCAACCTCAGGCCTACTGATGCTACCTACCCTTAAATCTTTTTTACATGGACCAATAAGCAGTACACACACACACAGTCACGCACCGTAGTTGTGGGGACATACACTCGCTATTAGACACAGTTGTGGGGACCGAAAACGTTGTGGGGACAGGAAAATGTCCCCACAGACACTCGTTCTTGCCTTCCCTTTTGTTATACATGTAAGTCCCCACAACCTTGCCAGTGCCTACCCACACACACACACACACACACACACACACACACACAATCACATTTCATCACTGTAGAGGAAGGGTCCTTTGCTCTATAGACAGGGCATGGAATTTCATTATTATACAGCCACTGGCTCATTATTTATGCAGCAGTCACAGCAATATGATCTTATGGCGCCCTGTTATCAAGGCCAGCGGTTGCAGGGTATTATTTTCAGTCACTGAGTTCATCTAAAACTAGGACAACGATTCCATGCCCTGTTGAAAGTCTGCTCTCGTCATGGTGATATTATCCCTTTAAAACTAAGAAACACAGTTAATGCACCACTTATCCAGTTTGTGGTTTATGGCTGCCTACATGTAAGTGGATTAATTAGTAGCCAGACAGCTCAGGGCTTATATACCAACACCACTTACATAGTACAATGTATTAACTATGAACAGTTAAGTGAATTCATGTGGCCAACCTGGCTACACTCAAAAGCCCCAAATGATCAGCTGGGTTGGATGGGTGACCCTCTTTTGAGATGGTTATAAATAAATAAATAAATAAATAAATAAATAAATAAATAAATAAATAAATAAATAAATAAATAAATAAATAAATAAATAAATAAATAAATAAATAAATAAATAAATAAATAAATAAATAAATAAATAAATAAATAAATAAATAAATAAATAAATAAATAGTTTTATTGTTCAAAGCTTTCCCCCTAAAAAAAATAAAATTTGCATTCACACTAAGAACAGTTAGAAACCAAACCAATTGAATGTGTACACGTACTCTGTAGCTCATTTGGTTTGAGAAAATAATAGGAGTAAAATTTTGAAAAATCATATAATCTTTTACACAAAATGCCTTGCATGTAATTCATCACAGTTCACTGTTTTGTGCCTTGCCACAAGGTTGTTTGTGACCATTCATGCTTTGTCCAGGTGCCCGTTGAAGGTTCGATCATGAAAGGTTTGATTTCCGATTGCAAAAGGATCCCAGTATCTGATTGGGATAATTGTTTTTACGAGTGTCAAGTCCACTGATGTCTGTTACAGTGCCGTACCAGCTGGCGAGAGAGGGCACCATACACACACAATTTAACATGACCACATTTTTGGGGTGTATTTTTTGTATATTCCATCTGTAATATACATGTACTGAGACGCAATAGAAACTTACCACTTGTTTTGGAATAGCATAAAATTGTAATGGTTCAAAATAAGACAACACAACAATTTGGATTAGAAATGTTGGCATTTTATTGAGGAAATGTCCATGTTTTGTCCACTGTACTTGATCCTATCTGTATCCACTTCACCGCGAGTGCACATATTACATTTGTGCATTGTGATTACTGATAATTTAAGGTCGAAAAAGTGGTAAGTTTCTATTGCATCTCATTATATAATATGAAAGAATTGTTTGCCTTTATTGATATTGTTTGGTTCAATCTGGGGCATGTTCTGGCAAACACGAACAGAAACTTGTTTCTGACGTCAAATTCTTGACCAGAAACAAGACGGCATTGCTACGCGAAAACGCGAATGTAACCAGAAAATTGTTTTCAGTTTGTGACGTGTTCAATCATCAACGTTTCTCACAATATATACGGTGTAATTAAAATTTTGTCAAAATAGAACTTACTCATGAGTTCTAGTAATAAACATGGATTATCTGCTTGTATACGAACAATCATTTCATCATGTTTTCACAAATAATTAACAAAACTTTTGTTACTTTTTACAATCTTGAAATCAAGCATAAACGATCACAAACTTCGGTTGACGTTTGGTCAGCACAATAATAATAATAATAATAATAATAATAATGTGTGGACTTACATAGCGCACGTATCCACCAACTGAGTGGTGCTCAAGGCACATATTATTACCCCTGCTCATAAGGCTCATAAATCATTCCTGAAACCATCTCAGCTCCCTGGGGAGTATACAGCTCAATTGCTGCCATTACAGCGCATATATAGGGCTAATCAACCAACTCTGCCCTCACAGGTACCCATTTAACCCCTGGGTGGAGAGAAGCAATTATGGTTAAGTGTCTTGCTCAAGGACACAAGTGTCACAGCCGGGATTCAAACCCACATTCTGCTACTAACACCAGAACTTGAGTCCGGTAAGCTTGACCGCTCGGCCACGACACTCCACAATGACGTCAATCGCAGCGCAACCGAACATGTTTCTGGTCAGGGTCGGGAAAACGCTCCCCTGATTGAGTACATTGTGTGTTCCGTAGTACTGTGAAATGATGTTATTATTAAATGATGTCAACCTCATCACAATGGTAATTACATTTCTCATGTCGTCCATTGACTTCATTGTGCATCAACTCTGATAACTCCATCAAGCGTCACAGTGTATATTTTCTTTGGACTTTTCTCATTACCTTGGTTGTAATGAAACCCTGGATCGTGTTGTGTTATTACCAAGGTGTTGGCATCGTGTGAAGAATTATTTGTCTCGATAAAGGCGCTTACATACTGTACGAAAAATGGAGAGTGCTATTCATGACTGGCTAATTAGTGTGATAATCTCTGCATTATTATTTATGACTTATTAAGAAATATGCCCGAGACAGTTAAAACAATCAGGAAGAAAACTTGGAAGAAACTTGATCACGTCGTTTGGCCGCATTAATAGCTTACAGTTGTACCTGTATGTGTTAATGGCAATAAGGCCGGCCAATTCCAGCGTGACTCACGGGACAAAAGATAACAAATTTGAATCTTTTAACTGACTGACAAAAATATAGAAGCAGAGTAACTACTGAAACTTCATTCAATTATAAAGTACTAATGATGATATTAACATAGTAGAAAGTATTCAGAAATTCATCCATATATTTTGTGTGGAACTAAGGAAAAGGTTAGCGTGACTCACGGGACAAAAAAGGGCAGTGATTTCCATGTTCTAAATAAAGTTCGCAAAAATTTATCTGTTCTGATACCCTTAATATTCATTACTATATTGAAATATTTGCACGACTGTATCCTTTACAATATACAATAGCAAAAAAAACAAATCTTCCGCCATATCCAAGTTTTGCTAAATGAAGTAACGTGACTCACGGGACATGGGAGCGTGACTCACGGGACATTATCTATGAGCAGATAAACATATATATTGTGTTGAGAGTTTTGTTGCAATTTTTGAGCTTAGAATTAGTTAATACACTTTGCTGTGCTGCTCCTGTGCACCTTGACATTGGTTTAACCCCTTGATGAATAAAATATCTCATAAAACTATAAAATTCAAGGGTTAGAGAAATTGATAATTGTAGGGTTAGGGTTAAAGTTGTAAAAACAAGAAATTAACAAGAATTAAAAAGATTATTATTTTTATACAGTTCAAAGTTGCCCTCTGTTTTGAGTCTTTCTCTCCTATTACGTTGTCTCTCAGCATTAGTCTTAGCCATACTGTCACAAAGTTCATTAGCAAACACACTGATCAGTCATACCTCCACACACTATTGTTGTTAGAACACATACTCCCACACAGTACATGTACATCTACTAAAGAGATAACAATTCAGAATGAGATCTCCAAATCCAATCAGTGCATGTTCATTGACCTTTGCACTTATAAAATTCCATGAACCACATGGAAAATTCCATGAAATGTTTTGATTGTTTACAGTGGTTAGCTTGTCTGGCTCATGAATGTTTGGGATAAAAGCTCAAAGGCCCTTTTCTCCCACCCCAATTATGTCAGAAATCTGCATTACTGGTCAGCTGAATGGATTATGTATGGAGCATTGACAAATACAGAATTAGGTATCCTGGGATGTGGAATTCTCTTGTGCACAAGAGATACGGGTCTTTAATGAAAACAGTACAGTATAAAGAAATTGTAATTGATTGAAATTAAGCATCATTATATCTTGTCAGAAAATCCATGAGAAAAAGAATCCATCAAACTTCCTGGACTATTCAGGATTTCCATGGTGTTAAATAGCGGAAGGGTGAGGGAGGAGGGGGTTATTAGCTTGAGTACATGTACATGTTGTTGCTTCAATAGCTGTTTTATATGGAGACAAATTTCCATTGAAGTGACCATTTCAAATAACAGAGATTGGCCTGATATTGTGAATCATGCAACATTGTGACTCACTGGACATCGTGACTCATGGGACATCGTGACTCACAGGACATATTTTGGATACTCATACTTTGTTAAATAGTAATAAAAAAATCTAAGCAGTATGGTGCCTGATTGAGATGAAGTCTCTAGGAGATAGCCAGGGGAAAAAAAATGATAACCCCATTGCCCATCTTTATGAGAATCCACTTTTACCATTTTTTCGTGACTCACGGGACATCGTGACTCACGGGACATCGTGACTCACAGGACATATTTTGGATACTCATACTTTGTTAAATAGTAATAAAAAAATCTAAGCAGTATGGTGCCTGATTGAGATGAAGTCTCTAGGAGATAGCCAGGGGAAAAAAAATGATAACCCCATTGCCCATCTTTATGAGAATCCACTTTTACCATTTTTTCGTGACTCACGGGACATCGTGACTCACGGGACATCGTGACTCACGGGACATATTTTGGATACTCATACTTTCTTAAATAGTAATAAAAAAATCTAAGCAGTATGGTGCCTGATTGAGATGAAGTCTCTAGGAGATAGCCAGGAAAAAAAAATTATAACCCCATTGCCCATCTTTTTGAGAATCCACTTTTACCATTTTTTCGTGACTCACGGGACATTGTGAGGGGGGGTCATAGATCAATGCTCATAATATTAGCAGTGTGTTAAATATATGTACAAACAAATTATTTTATTGTTTAACATATTACTAATTGTTCAGAAAACAATATAAATTAATATATTTCAGTTATTCTAATTATTTATTTGAATCTTTAAGTTTTCATGAAAAATGACAACAAAAATACACAAAAACAGAATTCCGTGTTCAATGTGTGATAATTTTGTGCATAGACATCCTACAGATGACAAAAAAGTGTTTTTGGATAGTCTGATATGTATATTGTTAGGGATCAGAAGCATTAGATGATTAATTTGTTTTAAAAATTTGGGGCATATGTGGAACCTTTCTATGGAATTGACCGGCCGACCAGCAAGTATGCGCATCGAGTACCGGCTGTTTATTACACATATAGACACACAACCTGGGTTTGAACCAATTTGAGAAGTTTTGTATTCTCAGAATCACACGCACTACAGTAAATTTCTCTCTAGCTTTTAAAAAAAAATTGTTTTTAAATTTTATTGAAAACATAATGGACATGGGCAGTTGGGAAAAGATGCAGGGGATCTGTCCATGGATTATTACATTACAGGACTTCTCCCTTGGCTTGGTTCTTTATGTCTTGTTGTAAAGATCTGTGCGGCAAACGCTTATTCCCTTATTGTTGACTACATGTAGAGTGTACTTGGGTCATTCCACCAGGTATGGGCAAGCTTTGTGATACATGTAGATGTCACTTGTTAGGTAGCATAGGTAGATGTACCGTTTATTATCATTTAGTGTGACTCCTAATTAAGATTATTGTAACTTTCTATTCAAGGCACAGAGATTGATTTCTTTCTAATTTGAAGAACAACTGAGAATGTTCACTCATAATATAATGAATGGTACATCTACCTACATAACAAGGACACCTTGTCACAAAGCTTGCCCCAACCTGGTGGAATGACCCAATAATGTGCACTCATAACAAGGATAATGACTGGTAGTGGTGCATCTACCTACATAACAAGGATACCATGTCACAAAGCTTACCCCAACCTGGTGGAATGACCCACTTTCGAGTGCATATGCTACAGTACCATATTCATAAGTTTACGAATTGGGGGCATTTATTATGAGTGAAAAACACAGACAAAACATCTTTAACAACCAATTGTGAAATATTTGTAATCCATAACATAATTATGTGAAGAGAACTTTGTTTATTATATCTTGTTGTTTTTGAAGTCAACAATTCAACCTTTTTTATTTCACTTCCGCCGACAAATCCAAGGGTTCAGTTGTCATTGTTGGTCGGTGTCCTTCATGAGTACATGTAGGGCTCTATTGGGGGAAACTGGTCAAGCAGAATCGGTTGTTCCACTCTAGATATCATATTCTTCAGATAGGCTTGGATAGACATGATTAGTTCAGAATGGTTAATTTCCAGCCCCGTCATTTATTCAGTACGGTACATGTTGTGTTTACCGGCCTAATATTGTGGTATGGTCATGTTCTATCACATTGCAAAGTGATCAGACAGTTGGTAATGTTTCTCTTCAACACATTTCCACTTTTTGCTGCAAATGTTTTTCTCTCCGTTTGTTTCACGCTTTTCTTATGATATGAGCTGAAACTTTTCACAGGTTGGGTTGTTTAACCAGTTCGCGTCGGGAATAAAAAAGTTTTTCTGGGCCCCTGTGCGGGTTTCTTTTTCCCACACAAACACGTTAATGGAAGCTTCCACAGTGCGTGGCCACGTCTACCGAGCATGTCACTGTACGCTCGGCTCGTTGCCACATCAACTGAGCATGCATACAAATATTTAGACGCTCTCCGATCCGCGATGCAAAAAATAATTGCATGTATACACGGCCTCCGACGCGAACTGGTTAATACCAGTATATACTTATAATAAAGTAAAATCCATTTTTACTTGATAAGAATCAAGAGATACATGTACATGTACAACCACTGAAATTTTCAGTTTATGTCATTGTGTCGTTAACGAGAAAACTGTGAAAATGTTTCTGATATTTGTATTCATTCCACATAGAATTTCTGTCTT
Source organism: Zoroaster sp. YZ-2022 (assembly GCA_029582265.1). NCBI lineage: Eukaryota > Metazoa > Echinodermata > Asteroidea > Forcipulatida > Zoroasteridae > Zoroaster > Zoroaster sp. YZ-2022. Next base: position 22,323,833 of record CM055835.1, on the reverse strand, counting down.
TTGGAATTGGATGACGGAAATTTCATTTTGGAAATTATTTCACAAAAATTAATAATACTAAAACATTAGGGGCCTAGGACTTAAGACAGAAATATTTCAAGGGATGTTTGAAACCATCATCAACTTTTCATGAAGTAAGATACATATATATACACATGTAAAACTATGAATGTGATACTTTTCAAGAGTACCGATAGTTTTTCAAGATTACCGATAGTTTTTCAAGATTACCGATAGTTTTTCAAGATTATCGATAGTGTATAGTGGATTAAATGTTGCTATTATATTCTGATGTAGGATTTGAGGCTTTGCATGGTGGAGATAGATGTTATTGAGTTCTTTCGGGTACACCATGTAATGATCTCTTCTTGGAAGAAGTGATGGCTCTGAGAAGAGTCGGTTGGTTTGTTCTCAACGTTTCGACTAGTCTGCTCTAGACAGTCTCCTGATGACGGCTTGTGCAGACCAGTCGAAATGTTGAGAACAAACCAACCGGCTCTTCTCAGAGCCATCACTTCTTCCAAGAAGAGATCATCACATGGTGTACCCGAAAGAACTCAATTATGATATATTCTGATTAACAAATTTAAATAAAGTAAGCACACTCATAGATCAGTTTTTGTCAACATAACAAATGGTACACCTTACCTTTAAGAATTAATTCTATTACATGTAACATGAATCTTCTGATTGAAAATAAAGATGTCAAGAGATTTAATCTGGAGTACCAGTGATATTACATGTCCATCAAATTTGCTACAATTATTGAGTGTGTACGTGTTCTATTACCCATTGCTCTAAGACAAGGTGTTAGCCAGGATTTAGAAAAAAGGGTGTCCTAAATTGCTGGAAATTTCAAAACAGGGTGTCCAAATTGTTCACTTACAATACTTTTACATGTACATGTAAATGACAGATAAAATAGCGTTTCCAAAATTGAAACAGGGTGTCCAAAAGACACCCAGACACCCCTCTGGCTAATACTATGCTCTGAGATCAGATGTATTATCAAGGCTCAGTCAAGCATTAATTGGTCAAGGCTAATGAAATGTAAGCCATGAGAGTTGCCAATTAGTGGATAATGACTCACATTCAGACAGTGTTCAAGTCAAGGGTGACTAGCCTGGTTGGAAGCTAGTATTCAACCACTGTAACTTAAGAAGATGATAAACAATGCCGTCAATTACCAAGAACCATGTGTATTGGATGCTTCATTCATCTACCAGTCATGATGTAGGTATGCTTATGGAGAAAGAAGGGTATTTTCTAGCCGTCTGCCAATTTCATGAATGTTCTCTGCGGATCCGACGAGTCTGTTGAAACTCTGTCAGTTCCTCCTCCAAATTTATGATTTTTTTCCCCCTTGACACTTTTAAAGGGAAGGTACAGCAGTGGTACTTACCGTATCTGGGGCCCCATTTCATAGAGAAAATTGTTTACCATAAAAATTTGCTTAGCAGATTTCTTTGGTTACCAGCCAAACTTTCGTACAAAATGTATATGCATGTTGGCTGGTAGTCTGTTTTATATTGCTTAGCGAAAATATTTGCTTAGCAACATTCTTTGTTTAGCGGCTCTATGAAATTGGGCCCTGATTACAATGTACAAAATGACCAACATTGTTATCCATCGGCTGACTTGATGTGAAGTTGGTAATGGGTCCAATCATCCCGAAAACTGATTGTCCGAAGAGCTCTCATTTCAGAGAAAACACAAACATATTAACCCTAGCCACGCTCAAATGCAACAAGATGCAACAAATGTAAAAACTTTTGTTGCATCTTGTTGCCCTCGTCAGCAGAGAACAAAAGAACTGTTGTTTCTAGCTGGTGGATCGTGTTGTATTGAGCAGCCCTGCACACTTTTTTGTTGCATTTTGTTGCATTCAGTCAGTGTGCCTGTGGAATGCCTGTAGGGGCCGGGTTAGGGTTATTGCACATTTAGAAAAAAAAATCAGATGACAACTGCTCCATGTGTTATCTGTAAAAATTGTGAATGCTTTTTAGAACTTTTCTCACTGAGACTTGACAAAACCCTAACCCCCTGATGGTTTTGGCGAGGAACATTCCCGAATCCACCAAAATCCAACACCATGCATGGGCTTATACAGTCCCGAGTCCATCAAAATGCAACACGACCAGCTGTTGGAGTCTGATGGGTTTGGGGTGGTTAGGTTTTTTTTAAGCTGAAACATTCACAGATGTTGTGCAGTGCACAATGTGCACTACCTACCCTTTAACAGAGTGAATGAAGAATTAGAAGGCATTGCAAGCTGCTTACCAAGCAATTTGGACCTGTTGTAAAAAATGTACTCGAGTGGCCTTGCATTTCAACCCTATCATGATCTTGCTCAATGACAAAGACACTAGACCTCTACGCGAAGACATGGAGGAACAAGAGATTTGTAACGGATGAGCAACGATTTAAGAACTTCTAAAGCTTATCTTATCTCCCAGTATGCATGTAACACACTTGCATTTCTTAATTACATTTCTCTTAGAACTGCCTACATTCTCTTTAATGTTACAAGAAGGTTACGTGTACGTATACGTGTATAGTCTGTCATTCCACTACAATATTCACTTGGTCATCTGTTCGTCCTTGTTTGTCTCTCTTTTTATCTGGCTGTCCATTAAAGTAATAAAGTTAATTCCCTTTTGCTGTAATTCTGTTCTGTGTTATGAAGGAACTCAAATAAAAACCTTGGCTTATTGGGACTTTGCCTCCATAGGCCTATACAGTTTTTGCATTTCATTTTTTTTGGTGCTATTTTTGTATGGAAATAACAGGCCTGTGATTTCTCAGGATTTTCCTGATTTCAGATTTTTTTTTTTACAAATCTCCCTTTGCCTGAAAATTTTCTTGAAATAAGAGAAGTAGCCACCAATGAAAGAAAGAAGTAGCCACCAAGGAAAGAAAGAAGTAGTTTGTATTGTGTCCAAACCTCTAGTTTCTCATTTGTGGGGATGTGGAGAATCTGTACATCCTCCAAAATTAAACATCCAGGAGGTTCAGGCTTTGTCCTCTAGACCAAAGGGAGACCCAGGCCCGCTAGCCATTTTTTTAAGGAATTTTTTAAAATACTTTTGTCAAATCACACCATTGAAATAAATGTAAGATTGTATTGAAGTGAACTGAAAATAGTTCAACTGATGTAACTACTGTATTATACAGTGCACTTGCATAATGTGAGTACAGAAAAAGTGGTTCTCTTTCCAGAAATGAAATTGGTATGTATGCATGCATGCATAGTTCCTGACTTCATGTACCCTGGATTTAAAAATTGTTCCCTAAGGTCTGTTTTAAATGTAAAACACTGCTCCTCATCTTCAGGAGCCTGGATTCACATAAGCAACCTTCTTGCGCCTCTACGGTTTGTTTTGCCTCCACTCTTCAATTTCATCGAGGAACCTCCCAGCTAGAATATTGATGAAGTCTGGGCAAACACCTGTTTCTTACTGCGGCAAGTTTACAGTTATTTTTGTAACCGAGTATAACTGTATATTTTATGTTCAGTTACACGATTAACCAAACCGAATAAAAAATTAAAATTAAAAAAAACCCGTGAAATTCCAAGATGGCATCCATTATAAGGCAAACATTTAATTTATGAAATTCCTAAATATCATTTTTATAATACAAAGACAGGAAATTTAATATTAGATAATACCTTGTTTATTTATCAATGGCTGGTGTTAATTACATGTACAGTTGTAGTTGAAACAGTGTTTTCCTTCTTCAGTCTTTGAATGAATATCCTTAGTAAAGTAATTAGCAGACAGTTTAGCCATGCACCATTGAACACCTTAATTAACACAACATTTATTGATTTATATATTTTTAATTAATTTATTTATAAAAAAACAAAAACTTATGGATGAAGTCTCTGTACATGTACATTGTACATAATCCCTAGATCTATTCATGCAGTTTTGTCTGCACAGGTTAATTTTCAGGTACCTGGACACACATCAGGGATTTAGTAAGTTCTGCATAATTTCTTACATTTTGTGTGTGTTTTCAATGCAGTTACCATGCTGTGGTCATCTTTGTCACGTTCCCTGTATGCAGTAGTGCTTATTATCAATACATGTACATAAAGGGGACAGACTATTTTGCCACGGTTTGGTAACGTGTGTTTTTATGGGGGGGGGGGGGGATGGATGCACTGTCATAAAGATTGTTATTAGTATTGTTTTATTATACCAAATCATGCCTTTGTAACATCATGCCTGTGATTTCTCAGGATTTTTTTTACAAATCTCCCTTTGCCTAAAAATTTTCTTTAACCTTAACCCCCTAGGTATTCTGGCTAGGAACCTTCCTGAACCCTAACCCCCTAGGTATTCTGGCTAGGAACCTTCCTGAATCCCCCAAAATCCATCAGGTGCATTTTTGGAAACATGCCCTTATCTTCAAAATGCACCATGCATTTTCTTTGATCTTTCATATTCAGCACTTATGGCCAGTACTTCTTGCCAGGTAGTAATTTTGCCCCATTTGAAGAGGTGAAAATACCAGTTTGCAACAGTGCTGAATTTTCCCAAAAAAGTGCCCCTTGGAGGATTTTGGAGGATTTTGGAGGATTTGGGGTGGTTGGGGTTAAAGAAGAGAAGCACAGGTACATGAAGCCACCAAGGAAAGAAAGAAGTAGTCTGTATTGTGTCCAAACCTCTAGTTTCATGTTTGTGAGGATGTGGAGAGTCTGTAAATCCTCCAAAATTCAACATTCAGGGTTCAGGGGGCTTTGTCATCTCGACCAAAGGGAGACCCAGGCCCGCTAACCATTTTTCAGGATTTTTTACTTTTGTCAAATCACACCTCTGTAACATACTAGTACGTGTACACAATGTACATGTATGTATGTATATGTACATGTACATGTATGATACATGTACACAGCTTTCAATGTTAATTTTGTATAATATTTTAACAAATTTTTGCAAGTAAGTTTATCAAAAGAAATACTCTTTTCCTTTATTAACCCTCCTGTTAATGTTACTGTACATGCCAAAACCTGCCAAATTTGTACTGTGTAATAAGCGTAGGGCCTACAGCATTAACCTGCCAATACATGTCATAAGACTTGTATAGTAAGTACATCCACATGCCAAAACCCTTTGGAGGGTTTGGAGGGTTTTGGAAGGTGCTGATACTAAGTCATAAAGTAAGCTAAGTCTGTAGCAAGTACACCTACATGCCAAAACATATCGGAAGGTTTTGAAAGGTATTGGCACTAAGTCTTAAAGTAAAGCTAAGTAATCCTCAATAAAGTTCATCCAACTGTCAAAACCTTTCAGAAGGTGCCTGAGCTACACTGTCCATAAACAGTAATCCCTAAGACACATCTACCAGTTTTTTGCTTGCCAAAGGGATTTGAAATGTACAGTGACTAACAGTAAACAGTTATGTACACAAACTATGTATAGTACATATTTTTATTTATTTTATTTATTTATTTATTTGGACTTACACTTTTACAACAGTGGCACTCGGCCAAAAGGCGGTGTGTCCGACACACATACACATAAATAATACAAAACACATTTAAAAGCAAATTAACAAGATACAAAAATGTGTGATGATACACTCTCAGTTTTGACGTCGTAGGTGTTGTCCAGAACAAGGGATGCACGCGCGACACCAAGGGTGTACCATCAATCATATAGCTATCAATGACCATTGGAACCCAAGTTGATTTTAAATGAGTTCTAGAAAATATAGTAAAAATGTAAAACATATATAAACAAAATTACATAAACGAAGTATGCAAGAAGAGATTATTTACATTGTAGTCCGAATAATATCGGATCTCAATTTCCATGCACGCTTAACATATGATTTACAGAAAGTATCAAATAATGAATGAATTATATCGGCATTTTCTATATTACAGAATATACTTGAGGTGCCCCCAAGTGTGAGATGATATTTAACATCTAAGCTGCCGGATATAAAAAGCTCCCATATATCATAATATTCATTTGACATAAGATAGTTTTCTAACTGGTAGTATATCTACACCACCTTTCAAAACCTGCCAGTGTAGTGCATAGTGAAGCAACTACATAACCTTTCAAAACCCTCTGTTTGACAGGTTTTGAAAGGTGCAGTTTCTCGGCCCAAAACTGCAATTTTTTAAAGGGAGGGTTAATTACTGAATACAACAAATCTGAATGCATTTGCACTATTTTCTTTTTAACAACATAAAGTACATGTACAACACCAAGCTGAAGTATTCACGTCATAGTGTTAGCCAGAGGGGTGTCAGGAACACCCTGTTTCAATTTTGGACACTGGATTTCATCTGTCATTTACATGTAAACGTATTGTAAGTGAACAATTTGGACACCCTGATTTGAAATTTCCATCAAATTTGGACACCCTATTTCTAAATCCTGGCCAACACCTTAATTCACATGTTGGTTGTTTAACCCTAACTCCCTAGGCGCATTTGCTTGTCACATAACATGAATCCTCCAAAATCCTTCAGTAGTAAAGCAAGCACATGACATGTATGCACTCATGTCTTTCTAATCTGTGATACATGTACATGGCCAGGGACCCTCCCTGCATGCATGGAGCAATAAACAGTGTCCACTGACCCAAGCACTGACCTTGCAATCACTACAACAAACATGGATGTACATGTACATGTACCATGGAAAGGCAAGTATGCCTAATAACCTCAGTCCTCCAAAATCCTTCACTTTAGCAAAGAGCATGTAGCATGTAACCTCAATCCTTCAACATCCTTCACTTTAGCAAAGAGGATTTTGGAGGATTTGGGAAGGTTAGGGTTAAAGTACATGTACATCAAAGAGAGAAAGCATCTTCTTTTATAACATTACCAATGTTACATCTACATATGTACATGTAGATTGTAGCTTGTACACTTCAAATTTGTAACTTTGCAACAAATCGTATGTCTTTCCTGTGTATTTGTGAGTTCTGTTTTTTGTGTGTGTGAGGGAACATCTTTGTGTTTATACAAATGAGTATAGACTTGATGAATTCCCTGAAGTTTTCTCTTTTAAGTAACTGGGCCTTAGTGATGAATTTTGTGTGCAATAAAAGAAAATCGCTCTAGGCTGACAAGTGAGGCAGACTTACAGTTGTAAACATGTATGTATATGAATGTATAGTACGCAGAAAGCTGGTATCTGGAGAATGTGTGTACAATCTTTCTTTGAAGTAAATTGTTATTTTTAGTTTAGTGTCAAACACTGGTAGACTGTCCAGTCGTGTGCATCAGTCATTTTAATGTTAGTGCATAAAATGTTGATTTGATTTTTGCCTTTACACTGACGTACATGTACATGTATGTACATGAATCACTGCATGCTTGGTGCTTTCCGAGTGTCTGTGAAAAAAACTCCACAGACGACTCTGGCGGGATTCGAACCCACGATCTCCTGCTTACTAGTGCAGACGTCTTAGCAGGAGGTTGTGGGTTCAAACAAAGCACTGCATCACTCAGTGCTTTCCGAGTGTCTGTGAAAAAACTCCACAGGCGACTCTGGCGTGATTCGAACCCACAACCTCCTGCTTACTAGTACAGACATCTTAGCAGACATCTCTGCGTAGCCTGTGGAGTTTTCCACAGACACTCAGAAAGCCTTGAGCAATTGTTTATCACCCGATGCAAGAATTTCATCAATTTGCATAAAATGTTTTTGATAACCATAGGCTGGTTTGAAAATGAATAGGGTGGGGGTGGTGTTTATTGGAAAAAGTGGAACTTTGCAACCCTCTGTGAAGAATACAACTGGGACAATTAGCATTCTCCTGACGATGATCAGAGTGTAAGCCCTGATCGAAGTTATCTTACCACCGGTTCGTTTTAGAACCAGTGCTACAACTCTTTAACCCTAACCACCCCATATCCTGCAAAATCCTCCAAAGGGCACTTTTTGGGGGTAAAATTCAGCACTGTTGGAAACTGGTGCTTTCACCTCTTTAAATGGGACAAAATTACTACCTGGCAAGAAGTACAGGCCATAAGTACTGAATATGAAAGATCAACGAAAATGCATGGTGCATTTTGAAGATAAGGGCATGTTTCCAAAAGTGCTGCTGATGGATTTTGGAGGATTCAGGAAGGTTCCTAGCCAGAATACCTAGGGGTTTTAGGGCTAAGAGATTGTTACATGGTGCTGCCACAAACTCTACTTGTACTTCCACCATGCAAAGCTTCAAATCCAACTGAGCAATAATCATCAAAAAGGGAAAAGGGAATCAGGACTGATTCATATGTTTGACTAATTTTGACAAATTTTTAATTTTGTGTGGCATTTGACTATGTGATAAAAAAGTGAAATTGTTTATTGCAGTCTGGTTCAAACTCATAACCATTTCCACATGTTAGCCTGACATGGATTTGAACCCAGGTCACAGTTTTCATCCAAGGCTTATAAGCAAAACTGAAACTCACTTATTGAGAAGTAGAATATGTAGTCAGGTTGTTAGAGTCAAGGACTGTGTCTCGCTAGTTTCTGAGTAAAGTTACTGTTGCTTTTTATAGTTGGTGGACAAGGAGAGCGCCATTGTCACGTACGTGTACCACCCTAGCTACCCAGATGCAGAAGGTGTGAACAAAACAGAATATAAATGATATCCCTTCCACGAAAGGCAATGAACGTGTATCCACGTACTTGTAGTTAAATGTCAGGAAAGTGCACAAACCCTAAAATTATATTTAAAAAAACTGTTGGCTTGACGGTTGCTGTATATGTGAATGTGCATGCGTCATTTTTAGGGGTTGTTCGTGCATACTGTGTGTACTTTTCTGACATTTCACCATAACACATGTGCAGAAACTGTCAAGCGACTGTTTGGGGTCAGAAGGTGCCCAAAAGAAGGAGTCGGTATTCTGACCTGATGCAAGATACACTGTACATGTATTTTTCATATTTCAAAAAATCAGACACATAGCCTATACATTGTACATGCATCACTAACTTGATTTGAGGTTTGAAGGCTGTGCATTTTTGGTTATTTCAGGAACCGGATACCCGAAATTGGAATTCTTTGGATACCCGGGTACTTGTAAACAATTTTGTAAAACACAAATATTCCTGAATGTATAAAATAACCAATATGAACACAAGATTCTCTTGTTTGATTAGATTCACAATAAATGTGGACTTACATGTAACTGTAATAAATTCCCACCTCTATATTAAAAACAATTCCATTCCCCACACACATTTGGTTAAAAATACAAAATCAGAGACTTCCATTTGTGTGGCTTAATTGTTCAGTAAAAATTTTCAAAAGTCGTTTACGGGTAATTGGAACCAAAAAAATGGAACCCGGATACCCAGCATAGCCTTAAAGTTTTTTGTTGTTGAAGTACATATAGTGAAATGTATCATGTAATCATGTAATCACAGACAGATCTCACAGTACATTACATTCACATTGTACGCATACATTGTATGTACTGTACATGTATGTATGTGTATGTCAATTATGTAACTGCAGAGATTATTACAAAACTAAGTAATTCAATTATGGTGATGTCAGTAATGCATAAAGTGTGTGGGTGGAATGTTAGCAGCACTTAAGGCCAACAAAAAAAGTCTCTAGTTTCTGGTCTCTGTGCTCGTCGCCTCAGACCCACGCGTCAGCATTTAAACATTTTTTATTTTTTTTTGCTATGAAACGGTGTCCATTTGCAACCAAAATTGCTGGATCGATTGGAATTCTGCCGTGCTGTGCTTTAAACGACTTTTTCACATCGAGTTATGAATGTTTGCCCGATTTGTGAGGCCTCTCTTAGCCACCATACTTTGTATATAATGGAAAATTTGGTCCCCCGCGTATACAATGTACGTATCATGTATTTCCCTGTTGGCAACACACAAAAAAAAGATTGCCGGAAAAAAAATAATAAAAAATAAAAAAAATTTAAATGTGTCACTGCACCAATTTTGAAACCGACTGATGACCAGAAACCGGAGACTATTTTTTTTTGGCCTAAAGGTAAGGTATAACAAGTAGTAAAATTAAATATTATTTATTAAGTTCATTACCACCCAATAGTTTTTCAAGAAATATATCATAAAAACTAACCTGTGAATGCTTCATCACTATCGGAGTATTAGCCAGGATTTGGAGTTAGGGCGTCCAAATTTGTTATTCTTTGAAAAACAAGGTGTCCAAATGTTTAACTTGCAATACATTTGCATGTGTTTTACAAATAAAACAGGGTGTCCATTTAGGAAATGAGGCGTCCAAAAAGACACCCAAAGGTATTGCTGGCTAATACTATGATCACAATACACTGTAGGTGCTCACTTTTTTGAATATCAAATATTAAAAATGTACGGTGTTTGTGTTTTAACAAAGAGTTGTCGGACAGCAGCCTTAATAGTAAAATCGACAAAACAATTCTTGTTTTCTCAAAATTGAAAGCACTTTAGATGAAATCATTTCAAAGGGTGATTGATGCGTGTACCAACTTAACACCAAGCAAGTTTTAAAGATTGTTTTTTGTTAATTTGGTAATCTGATGATTTCTGATGTTGTACGTTACCTTTAAGGTATTTGTTATTTGGTAATAAACCAGCCTGCATCTTGATAGGGGCCTTTGAACTGTCCCCTTGGGACACTCGATCGATCGCTGTCTGCGTTATCAACCCTCTACTGGGAGGAGAGGGAGTTGCCGAAAGCCAGTCGTGACCCGAGTCTTTGTGATAACATCGTAGGCGAAGCAACTCCTCGGAGCAGAGATAGATGAAATTGTGGAATCCCAGAGAGATAAAATAGCAAAATATTTGTGAAAAAAAGTAATTACTGATTGAGGCACAGTCCTGGACCAAGGACAAAAAACATTTGACAGGAAATTACCCAATAATTATAATTTACAGTTTTAAAATAAACTCCATGGTGAGTTTTAAATATTCAGGGTGCTGGTTGCCCAATTGCCCAGGGTACATGTAGCTTTTAATTGACTGGTACAACCCAGTGAATTGATGATGTTTGCCAGTTGAGCAACCTAAATTTTGTTTGGCAAAATAAAATATCTCAAACGGCTTTTTTCCTCAGTGATTCTAAGGCCAAAAAAATAAAAATTTCTCCGGCTTCAAAATAATTATTATTATTATTATTTTTTTCTTTGCCACAACCCATTCTTGAAGGACTAATCTCTAAAGTACATATTTGTGAACAATGTAGTCTTGATTAAGTTTTTTGAAAATTAGCATATTTTAAAAACTTACAGAAGATCTCTTCAAAGTATATTCTCAATTACAAAATGTGTGTGTGTGTGTGTGTGTGTGTGTGTGTGTACATGTCCAGGGAACTATTTCTTTCAACAATTTTGCATAGAATCTTTAAGGCAGAAATATTTGTTACGTATGTGAATCTGATACTAATTTTGTTATATGTTTTATCTTGGACTGTGATCAGCAATTTTGTGAATTCTACATACTGTAGCATTTTGCTACATGTCCCATACAAATGATATTGTTCAATGCATGCATTTCGAGTACGCCAAGTATTTCCACATTAAATCCCATTTGAAAAGATTAAGAATAAGCCTAATGAGTGAAAGCTTTGCTAAGGTTCACTTGCTTTGTAGTCTCTGACTCTCGTTATTCCTGGACATGTACTGCCCTTGGGTGATATCAGAAGTCTATTACCTAAATGAAGTGTGCCAGCCTGCTGTAATCCATACCATGGCATTGTACTCCAAATGCGCGCACAACAAGCTTGATTACGGCTTTTGCTCCCCCTGCCCGGCCTGCCGTGGGGCATCATGGGGCATCATGGGATAGGCGTTTCCACGCGAAACTAGTTCCTAAAGAACTAGATGCAGGCGAACCGTCAGCTGTGGGGAGAACGCGCTATAAAACGCTATGGTGCGTACGCGAGATACAGTTCTCTCCCAGAGTGCACTGCTTCTTTTTGAGAACTTGTGCGTCAGTTTGTAGGAAAAAATGTAACGAATGGGCCACATCCATTGTTCTTGGAGTACTACATGTATGTGAACTAGGTTACTACACGAGTGGCACACTTCGTGTAGGTAATAAGACTTCAGGTATAAATATTCATAGAGTATGCACATAATAACACTGTGATAGGCTAGAGACCAAGGCCTTGTCCAATGTGGCCTTTTCCCTTCACTTAACTATGTATTCATCCTGAGCGCTGGAGGGCAAGTTCTCCCCACACACTCACTCTATTACCACATCAGTGCTCGGATGCATTTTGATGGCATTAACAACGTTACACCCCCACACACACCTCGTCATCTCCGAGGTCTGATACAGTTATCTGTGTATCAGAGTTTTTCTTATCATTCCCATTTCGTGAGATAAAAATCCCCCCGAGGTGTTATAACGCTGGAAAATGTCAACGCTCGCATGAGAACTTAACAAAGTGTTGGTTAATCAGGGCACGTGTACACTTCAGCAAATCTCATAGCCTACAGCTATTTCATGTCTATAAAGCATTCCAATATATAGGTAATGCATACAGCTGGTACTGAATAGAACGAAACAGTTACTTCTAGCGACTTTTGAATATCTCCGACAGCTATTTCATGTCTGTAAAAACACTCTGATATTAGTTTCAACAGTTGGTACTGAATCGCTTTGAAAAAGAATCAAACATGAAACAGTGATTTGTGACCTCTTTTTGTAAAGGACTTTTCAAAGTCGATCAGTTGAAAATAATTTTGCATGAATAGTTGATGGTATGAATTGCATTGCCTTATATCGCCACTTAAAACATTAATGAAAATTAAAAGACATTTATAAAAGGCATAATTTAAACCTCGTGATGAATACATGAGTGGCCACATAAATATTTTAACATGACAAACAAGTCATTGTGTATGGCATTCTAAAATAAGGATAAATTGTCACAATTGTACAATGTACATAATATATGTGTTAAGTTGATCATAGCATAAAACCTAGATGTACAGTGTACATGTAGCCTACCTTGAAATATTTTGGTCTCGGGTGCGTTCATAAAAAAAATATAAAAAATTACAAGTATTTGGTGATGGACCATAATACAATTCAACGTTAACCCTAACCACCCCAAATCCATTAAAATCCTCCAAGGGGCACCTTTTGGGAAAAAAATTCAGCACTGTTGGAAACTGGTACTTTCACCTCTTCAAATGGGGCGAAATTACTACCTGGCAAGAAGTACAGGCCCATAAGTGCTGAATATGAAAAGATCAACGAATATGCATGGTGCATTTTGAAGATAAGGGCATGTTTCCAAAAGTGCACTGTGTGGATTTTGGAGGATTCAGGAAGGTTCCTAGCCAGAGTGCCTGGGGTGTTAGGGTTATAATGAAAATGACGTTCATTATTCTTGGCATTCTGTGATGCAATATTTTTTTGTAATAAATTTTCCAACAACATTTAAGGGAGGGGGGGGGGGTCCGGGGCCTCCTTTGGCCTCCCTGGAACAGCCCTTGGGAATACTGCACCTTATCTTTATTGTTCACCAGCTGAAACTGCTTTATTACCAAACCAATTTGATTGATAAAACAGCCCGTATGACTGCATTGTACGAAATCTGTTTGCATGTAATCAAATCTCGTTCTCGTAATTTTCAAAGCATAATTCGCTTCCAGATTAAATTTTGCAGAAGTCTGCAGAAATCTGGTGACTCAGTTTTTGTTATGAGGCTGTAATGGTTACAGCAGAAGATGAATTTTGTATTTAAAAATACGTATTGCTCCATTGTGTACAGCACAAGAAATATCATCTGGACTGGTTGCTTTATTTTCACCTCACTTGTAGGGTTTAAATTAAACCGTGGCAGTGATGAGCTTTCTTGGGTAATTCCCATTTTACATTTGGTTAAATACAATTTTGTTTTATCTTGTATACATGTGTTGTTTAAAAAAATTGTTGTTGCTAATTTTTTTCATTGACAACTCCTCCCTACAATATACCCCAGATATTTGTTGGCACTTTTCTGTCTGTGACAGACCTTAATCATGCCGCAGCCATCTTTGTCGGACTCTACGCAAGTACAATTATAATGCTGATTCACGTATACACTAACGGGGCCAGGCTACCGTTTCCTTCCAGCCTCGGTTTGGTCACGTCTATTTTTGTATGGGAGAAAAAACTAGAGCACTGCACCGTGATGAAAGTTTATAACTTGATGAAAACTAACTGGAGATATCGGATATCAGACTTAAGTAATGAATTCATGTTACATATACATGTACAGTGTATGTGTAATCAGGTTTTGGAATGGCTATAACTGTTCCGGTATATACCTTAAATAATGTAACAAATCACAACTGACACACTTACATGTAGACAGCATCTAGGGCTACACATAAATTGACCAGGGCCGTGACCTGATGAATGCTGGGTGGATTAGCATGACAGTTGATGGACATTTCTAGCAAATTGGAACTGACGATTGTATTGGAATTGTCACAGAGCCAGGAAATAAAAGGGTTGAGAGTTGTGTGATATATAGATGGCTGATTGTGCAAGATTACATGTACAGGAACATGTACAGACTATGAAAAAAAAAATCAATGAATGACAAAGCCCTGAGTGTTTGAGGGCGGTTCTTTTTGTTTGCTTTACTGGCTCAACTTCAGGAGCTAAAATTACTAAAAATGGCTGAAGGTACGTATACATGTAGGATTGGTAATTCAAAATATAAAAAGTGTCACACATGAATGGAAACGTAGTGTAAAGCTGATGATGGTATTAATTAAGCGTCCATAAAAAATACTGTAGAATAAACCTTTGGTGCTTGGTTCGCACATGAACAAAGTTTATTTGCAAATTACTAAATTAGGCCTAGATAATGTAGATATCTTGTTCACAAGAATTGTACAGCATTGGTAAAGTTATGTTTTTTATGCATCCATCTATAGGTCGTATCAAGAGACTATACATGTATATATTGTATACACATATATGTACATGTAAACAGAAACCAAAATGTCATCCCATTTCATTGTGTCATTTGTTTTAATGTGGAAAATGGATCATGGCTGTGATCCATACATGTATGTGTACTCCATTTCATGTTTTCACAAAAACGACAGCCAGTCAGACAGAATAATTTCTCAGGATTTTTAGTTCCATCACCAACTTCACATCAAGTACAAGTTGTTGGATTATAATTTAGTAATGGGATAATTATAATTTAGTAGTTGGATGATTATTAAAGATGTACACTCCATTTAAACTTTGGTATGCTAAACTCAAACCAATTTGCCTCCTTTTCATTCTCATTTTTCCCATTGTGCATACATGTAAACACAGTTGAGCCGAACTACAGTAACCTTTAGGTAATTGTGCGGTACATCGTACACATATGACAAATTATGAATTTAGGCTAACACAATTGTGTGCGACAGTTGATTTGCCAAGTGCAGTGATGAAAACGCCGCCTCGCAAAATGGAACTGGACATGAAACAGCGACCTACTTGAGTTTGACGATGATTAGCAAGTGCAGATGATGAAACAAGAACAACTTTTTGGGACTGTCAAGATACAGATGGCATTTAAACAGATGGCTACTGAAATATTCATGGTTATTCAATGCTTCATGGACATTGTAGATGATATTTACGCTATCCGACTGTGTATTATATTGCAACAGAAAGAACTGTGTTATCGAAGAAGAATGCTCAAATTTGAAAGACATTTTTGGGTTGGCAAGACATGATAGGATATTATCAATTTGAGAAGCTGGATTTTAATCATGAAATTTCATAAAGAAATGAAATGTCATAACTACAATTTGCTCCGATTTAAATGTATGGTAAAACATTGTTGGCAAAACTACTTATATGCTTACTTTCTGTGAATCAAGACACGCATTCTCCTGAAGATGATCAGAGCATACTGATCGAAATGTCGAGTTGTAACCACCAGTTATTCTTTTTACAATTAATTGCTACTCAAAAGAGAATTTTTGTTTACATGGTGTCACCGCAAACAATCGTTACTTATTCATTTTGACCATGCAAAGCTTCAAATCTTACTTACATGTAAGATACACAACCATATAAGTCATAAGAAAAGTGTGAAAAAACATAATTTCCATTTTGCACAGAAAACACTGAGATAAATATTGCTGTCGGCAACTTGTTGATAATGTACATAATTTGGTTGTGTTTTCTCTGAAATGAGAGCACTTTGGACAATGATTTATTTGTCCTCTGTCCATGTTACGGTACCTTGGTTGTTGTTTGTCTGTCCATAGGTTAGGGCACAAAAGCGTTTCGCTTAACCTTATTCCTAAGTGTTGTCATTAATCTGTTGCTTACTATTAAATCACTGTGTACATAATATCTATCAATTAATTTATTAATGTATTACTTATGTAATTTTCTACATGATTGTGCATATTATAATGAATGACAGCATTGAAATAAATGTTACAGAAATGAAAAAAAAAAAAAATAATAATAATAATTTTTCATAATGATACATGTAGGTATCTTTATCAACTTCACATCAATCTACATAATTTTTTGAATAATAATTCGTTAACTCCTACTATAGCTGCACTTTAGTGGCAAGTAGCTACATGTATAGTGGTCAAAATCAGTCAACTGCCTGTTTTGACTGTTGACCCAAATGTGCACACAGGGGCATTTTTAACTTGTTTTTACTGTCATTTTGACCACCCTCAATAATACAAGACATTGCTTATACCAGTCAAAAATGGTTGACTCATTTTGACCTGTAAATGTACTTACTACATGTAAAGTTTGACAGTGTTTGAGTTTTAAGTACACTAGATATACCACTGCAAGTACATAAACATTTTGACTGATTTTGACCCTTGCAGTCATAGGAGGGTCAATTTTCCAAAACACTTTACAATTACATTTATTCTTGCATGCATGTTTATAATGTAAAACGGCAGTGAGCTGTTTTGATTTCCAGGTCACCAACAGTGTCAAATAAATTATTGTACATTAAAATAATCAATTGTGGCATCTGATAACATGTGAACAGATGATCACAAAGTTTGTCTAACTCTTCTTACTCTGAATCTGTTTCTGCGAAAGGATGGCCAGAGTTATTTTCCGTCCAGTACGGGTAGTAAACAAAACCATACATTCATGAATCAACAGCATAGATATTAAGGAGATGATTCTTATCAATCAGATTATCCACGATCAAGACGTAGTTGACCTCTGATTTTTGTTTGTTTGTTTGTTTGTTTTTTTGTTTTAGATATGTCGGGAATGAATGGCAAACAGATGATCGAGTTACTAAATTTTAATCTTTTTTTTAAGCCATGTTAAAGGGACAGTATCGTCACGATCAGGGCAAATTTTCGTGCTAACTATAGCAGAAAAAAATGCTTATGCATAAACATATTTCACAGGTTAGCGAGAAAATTCAGAGCGACGATGATCCTTTTAAAGTGAGGGACAGGATGGGATATGGGATGGGACAGGGTGTGTAATAGGATACATGTACATGAACTAATGCTGACATAATGCTGACAGAAAAATGAATGACGAGTGAAAACCAATGTTTCTGGTCATAGGTCGGCTTCAAAATCGGTGCGATGACACATTTTTTTTTTTCGGTAATATTTTTTTTGGCCAACCAGTGTGTAATAGGATGCATGACATAATGCTGACAGAAAAATGAATGACGAGCGAAAACCAATGTTTCTGGTCATAGGTCGGCTTCAAAATTCCTACTTTTGTAGGAAATCCTACCTTTTGATTTTGAAAATCCTACCATGAACCCGGGTTCCGACTAACTTCAGACCATGAAAACTTTCCTTGTGTATCATTTTATTGTAAATACCAAGATAAAAAAACAGTTTCCTTGCTATACATGGCTACAGAAGTAAACCGCTATAGGCTAGTATATATGCCTAATGATAATGGCAAACATGTTTCCTACCTTTTAAATTTCTCACAATATCATCCCTGGTTGACAAATTTGCTTTTAAAACAAGAAAGCTTATTTCCTCTAGCTCAAGATGTATTTAAACAATCAACCAGTGACAGTTACAGCTCATTACGTTAAGTAACGTTGATGAGAAAATAGTGAAAATGCATTCAGACGATTTGTACATTAATTCTAACATTGGAAGGGAAAGCTTTTCTGGAAAGTATTGACACTTTCCTTGTTAGTGACAGTACCTCGGACAAAAATCATCTCTGGGGAAGATTGATGCCATCATCAGCTTTAACCCTAAGTAAGTTTCACATTTCAATTTTACCATCGGTTTCAAAATCGGTGCGATGACACTGTTTTTTTTTCGGTAATATTTTTTTTGCCAACCAGTGTGTAATAAGATACATGAAATAATGCTGACAGAAAAATGAATGACGAGCGAAAACTAATGTTTCTGGTCATACATGTAGGTCGGCTTCAAAATTCCTACTTTTGTAGGAAATCCTACCTTTTGATTTTGAAAATCCTATCATGAACCCGGGTTCCGACTAACTTCAGACCATGAAAACTTTCCTTGTGTATCATTTTATTGTAAATACCAAGATATTCATGGCTATAGAGGTAAACCGCTATAGGCTAGTGTATATGCTAGTATATGCCTAATGATAATGGCAAACATTTTTCCTACCTTTTCATTTTCTCACAATATCATCCTACCATGAACCAGGCCTCCCAGCAAAACCTATAAAACCTATAAAAACCTATATTTCTAAATGGGAAATTTATTTCCCCCAAAAAACCTATATTAACCTATAAAAACCTATATTTTTAATCTCCTGCAACACATTTTCAACTTCTTCATAAAATCCTCATGGCTTTGAAGAAAAAATTGCTTCCTAAGTATAAAGAGATGAAACCAAAACAGTAGTCGAACTGTAACACGTGTACTGGACTTAGATTTTCTGCCGGACAGGGTATGGAGTAATGTACTTTGTTGCAAAAAGTACTCAGCAGGTACATGTAGGCAATTTACCAAAAACTTGTTACTTAAGATTGAATAATCACAGGAAATAACCTATAAATGCCTATTTTGGCATTAGGTAAACCTATAATAACCTATATTTTGCTTAAAAAACCCATTTAAAAAAACCTATATTTGGTAGATTAGGCACTGGGAGGCCTGTCTTCTAACGTGGAAGGGACAGCTTTTATAGAAACTATTGTCACTTTCCTTATAAAGTGACAGTACCTCGGACAAAATCATCTCTGGGGAAGATTGATGCTGTCATCATCAGTTTTAACCCTGAGTAATTTTCACATTTCAATTTGGTTATTTATACCAATTACCAAGTTTGTACCGTACCTTTTAAAGAGATGTCTGTTTATAAATGTTATTTATTAGTTACAAGTCCGATCAGAAAATGTTGGCAGAATTTCAGGTTATAATTTCAGGCTCTGCTTCACGTAAATGAAGAATCGGTGCAGCAGAAAATGTCCTTACATTGTTCCTCAGCATGTACATTATTTCAAGGTTTGGCAAGGAATTTCTTACTTGTGTGCATGATTACACAAATTATGTGCTAACCCCGTATAAAGCAACAAAAAAATAAATAAATAAAATAAATTGTGATTTTAAGTGCTGAATTTAATGTTGAGCTGTACCACGATATTGGGCCCAGATTTCATCGAGAATTTCTCTCCTCCCTCTTTTACGGTCTCCCGCAGAATCAAATATCTCGTCTTCAGAACATACAAAACACAGCAGCTCGTGTTGTGACTTTGTCCAAAAAGTCATGCCATATCACGCCAATCTTGAAAGAACTGCACTGGCTTCCTGTTTCACAGAGAATTGTTTTTAAACTTATGCTAATTGTTCACAAATCTTTTAATAACATTGCTCCAATTTATATTTCTGAACTGCTTAAAGTCTACACTCCATCACGCAATTTGCGCTCCAGCAACATGTCACTCCTAAAGGAACCAACATCAAAACGGAACTGGGGTGATAGGTCTTTTTCTGTCGCGGCTCCGAGACTCTGGAATCATCTTCCAACTAAACTCAAATCTTGTCATAGTATAACTAGATTTAAGTCGATGCTTAAAACTCATCTTATGTCACAATTCTTCAAAGATGATGTATATTTGTAATTCCATTGTAGGTACGTGTATCTCAGTACATAATTTTTCCCTATGTTATCATTGTATATTGTTTGTATTCATGTTTTTATCTTTGTTTCCGCACCTTGAGCGCCCAGCAGGGTGGATATGTGCGCGCTATAAATCTTTATTATTATTATTATTATTATTATTTTCAATCAATCAATCAATCATCAGGCATTTGTAGTGCGCCATCATTCTAGCTGCCTATTCCGAGGTGCTTGGAGAAGTTTAAGAAAAACAAAAATGAAAATTCACAGAAATTCATGACATACATGTACATGCAATGTTACGCACTTTTAAAAGTATTGTGATACACTGTACTTGTACACGTCAACAAAAAGGAAATTTTACCTTTGACTCGGGTATTTGTGCGGGGAGTTGTGCCAATAGGCTCTGTTGAGCTGAAGGGGGTCGTTGTCACCTAGGGTACTCCCCAATGGTACTCCCCAATGGTAACCAGGCAATCTCAATCATATGTACGTTAGGGTAAACTTATGCTTGCCTGGGTACCAGTGTGGAGTACCCTAGTAGGAGACTCCATGTTGGGGTCACACAGTTTGATGTTAACTGATCTTTGACTTTAAAAGAACTGTAAACGGATGTATACTGTACTTATGTATTAAACAGTTTTTCATGTAATGTACACTGTATACCCGTACATGTACTTAACAGAGAGTACATTGTACACAGTTGACAACATGGTTCACTCCAGTGCTTTTAAACAATGTGTGTACACCAACAATGATAACATTAACAATGCATGTACAATTTGTACTTGTACTTGTACATGTACATTCATGTACATTATGGAGTGTTATATTCATGTACATTATTCATGTACATTATGGAGTGTCGTGGCCGAGCGGTCTAGCTTACCGGACTCAAGTTCTGGCGGCAGCAGAATGTGGGTTCGAATCCCAGCCGTGACACTTGTGTCCTTGAGCAAGACACTTAACCATAATTGCTTCTCTTCACCCAGGTGTTAAATGGGTACCTGTGAGGGCAGAGTTGGTTGATTAACACTATATGCGCTGTAATGGCAGCAATTGAGCTGTATACTCCCCAGGGAGCTGAGATGGTTTCAGGAATGATTTATGAGCCTTATGAGCAGGGGTAATAATATAATGCGCCTTGAGCACCACTCAGTTGGTGGATACGTGCGCTATATAAGTCCACACATTATTATTATTATTATGTAATGTGTATTTTGTTGTTACATGTAGTACAAATATGGTAGACATTGTATGGCAACACAGCGCCCTCGTGTGTTATCCCAAAGTAATCAATACATGTGTGTACCGTGTAGGATGTGTCATTATTAGCTGATTATACATACCAGATGCTTGCTTGTGACATGGTGTAGTAAGTATTATACAAAGAACTGTTGAAGACATGCACGTTGCTCTGTAATAACGAGCACTGCAATAACCATCTGATATACCTGGTTTATTGTCTCGGTTTGAGTACATGTACTCTTTCCTCAGGTTTTTTTTTCCTGCTTTCATTGGGAAATTTGTACTTTTCCTTTTTGAAAGGAAAACAAATACTTTATAATGAGATTTAAAATAACAGTTGTCAGAAGCGCAGTTTAACCCTCCTACTTCTGGTACCTTTTTCATACAAGTTGATCCACCATTTGAAACCATTCGCTTTTGTGGTTTTGAATGGTGAAATAACTGTACAGTATTGATTCCCCCAAATGGTTTTGAATGGTAGGTCAGCTAATACAAAACCTTGTTTGGATCTTTCCAAATGGTAGTACAGCTAATACAAAACCTTGTTTGGATACTTCTTAGTGGTGAATCAATAGACCCTCTATGCATTTGAATGGATTTGAATGGTAGTAAAGCTTGCTACCAACACTGTTCAAATGGTATCACCATGTGTGTACAAAACCAATGGGCATTTTGGTAAGTGGAAATTTTGAATGGTTTCAAATGGTCAAACAGTAGGAGGGTTAAAGGGACAGTATCATCGCGATCAGAGCAGACTTTCAACAGGGCATGGAATCGGTGTCCTGGTTTAAGATGAACACAGTGACTGAACAATACTGTCTCATTTATGCAGCAGCAACGGTAATATGACCTTATCATGTGGGGAATTATTTTTAGTCACTGAGTTAATCTAAAACGAGCACTCCGATTCCATGCCCTGTTGGTCGTGACGATACTGCCCCTTCAACAGTAAAGAAAGTGCCACAATGAATATATGCCGGGACCCACTGTAAATTAATTTTGTTACATTATTTACTGTCAAACCGTGCTTCTCACGATTATTTGGAGGAATTTGTCGTTTTAGAGCATTTGTTTTTCCTTCCTCAAGGAAAATTAGCAATGTTCTGATGAAAAGGACAATTGATTGACAAGGCAATAGATTATCATGGAGTTGGACATTTGGTCGGACATGTTGGATACAGTAATTGTTTTTCCGGTTTTTTGTCTGTCGTTATTATTGTGTGGGTGGCATGTGTCATTAATAGTTACCTTTTTGGCTGATACTTACAGAACCGACATCCATTAATGCCATTGTGTGGGAGAGGTTTCCATGGAGCGGGAAATTTCAAGGAAATGAATTGATGAGAAGATAATTAGTTGGTAGAAAAAAAGTGACCTGTCATACCCACTAGGCTGATGGAGTATAAATCAGGGGCCAATGTCATTAGAGCTGCTTTCTTTAGCAGCAAATTTTGCTCATCAGATATTTTTTCTAAGCAATATAAAACAGACTACCAGCCAAAATGTATACATTTTGCATGAAAGTTTGGCTGGTAACCAAAGAAATAAGCTAAGCAAAGTTTTCTGGTAAGCAGTTTGATCTGCTTAGCAGCTCCATGAAGTAATAATAATAATAATTATAATAAAAATCTTATATAGCGCCATCTCCGTCAAATTGACGCTCAAGGCGCTTTACACTAATACAAATAAAATATGTAGTCTATTTTTCAAGTGAAACAGACAAAAGACATACATGTAGATAATATTTGAGTTTGACCAGATGTCTTTGATCCGGATGATAAAGGTCTTGAAAAGGTCAATTAAGGTCAACGTTCATGCATTCTCTGGGGCTAATTAATATAATTTTAGTCACCCTTGGCAAAGCTTTTGCCCTCTGGTTGACCCATCACCCTGTCCCTGACCTTAATATCTAATATCGGCTCATTGGCTGACTTGCTGTTACCCCCCTTTTCCTAATATGTCAATCGTCAAGCACTATTCTGGTTGGAAATTACTCATAGAGCTGTCTGGCTGTCAGTAAGTGATGCATCCATGTAAAAGCTGGCATCATAGGAATACTTCTGTTATCCTTTAATTAAAGGGCAGATACAACATTAGTAACGTTGGCAAAACTGATTCTACACAAGGTCTGTGATTACTCAGAATTTTTCCTGATTTCAGGATTTTGTACAAATCTCCCTTTACCGCAAAATTTTCTTGAAAGAAGAGAAGTAGCCACCAAGGAAAGAAAGAAGTAGCCTGTATTGTGTCCAAACCTCTAGTTTCTTGTTTATGGGGATATGGAGAATCTGTAAATACTCAAAAATTAAACATCCAGGAGGTTCAGGGGGGGGGGGGGGCGGGCTTTGTCCCCTAGACCAAAGGGAGACCCAGGCCCGCTAGCCATTTTTTTTACTTATTGTCAAATCACACCCCCTGTCTATGGCATTACTTTACAGTGTATGTACTTATGTATGTATCAAGGTATATACATGTGTGTAATACACATTCAACAACCAAGAGAAAAGTGTGGAAAAACATTCAGTTTTTACAGAAGACATGTTTGGTGTTTTCTCTGAAATGAGAGCACTTCAGACAGAATAATTTTTTTTCCAGGAGAATTGCAAACTTTGTATTTCAGATAAATGATTCAGTAATATCGTAAATAACTAAAACTGTTACCAATGTTATATATCTTCCCTCTAAAATGTTATACAGTGTACGTAGTTGCCAGTTTCAAAACAACATCGGTTGGTGTAAATTACCGATGGTAATACACCTCTCCCAGACTGATTTTTTGGGAAAAATGATCTTCAATTGGCTACAAATGTCCACTTCTTGGTAATTTAAAAATGTGCATTGTTGTATCATGTTTACATATTATACAGCTTCTGGATTCCAAGAAGGTGGTTGGGGGTTGGGGGGGGGGGGGAGGGATGGAAGATCGTCAGTCACCATGCATGTAAACTGATCATTGGTTTTAAAGGGACAATGTCATCACGATCAGGCTTTTGAATGGACATGGGAAACACTCTTTTGGTATATGTGACCCGCTCTGGCAAAACCCGAAACTTCTCGGTATTTACCATAATGCGTAACAGCCATGAAAAGGTCAAAAACTGACCCCCAGGGACCAGTTTGAGGGACCAGTTTTAGGGACCAGTTTTCATGTCACCATATTATAGAGCATTTTCTCTAGATTTTGATGGAAAAAGAAGAAAAAAAACGTGAAACGTTGTTTGGAACATTGTTAATTTTCACGATAAATTTGGGAGGTCACTTTTGAAAATTGGGTCCAAGTTAAGGGTTTTGCCAGAGCTAGTCACATATATATGTACAGCATTAATAACCATGAATTCCCCTATCTGCACCTCTTAATAAAAGCAGCATAATCCAGCCTTGTGTACTCAGCAGATGGTTGTTGCATTGAGTGTATGTTATAGACTATAGGGTTAAGGATCCATGTCGTGTATCTATGCTTGGATGCAACTCATGCTTGGTGTGAGTTGATGTGGGCTACTTAAAAGAAATCATGCATGACATGTAACAGGCCTGAAATTACAGGGACGCCATGGCCTCCGTTGCCCTGGTCTTGGCCTTGGTGCCCCTTAACCCTAACCTTCCCAAATCCTCCGAAATTCTCTTTGCTAAAGTGAAAGATTTTGAAGGATTGAGGTTTCATGCTACATGCTCTTTGCTAAAGTGGAGGATTTTGGAGGATTGAGGTTATTAGGCACACTTGCCGTTCCATGGTACAGTACATGTACATCCATGTTTGTTGTAGTGATTGCAAGGTCAGTGCTTGGGCAAGTGGACACTGTTTATTGCTCCATGCATGCAGGGAGGGTCCCTGGCCATGTACATGTATCACAGGTTAGAAACACATGTGTGCATACATGTCATGTGCTTGCTTTACTACTGAAGGATTTTGGAGGATTCAGGTTATGTGTAAGGAAATGGGCCTAGGGAGTTAGGAAGGATTCAGGTTATGTGTAAGCAAATGAGCCTAGGGAGTTAGGAAGGATTCAGGTTATGTGTAAGCAAATGGGCCTAGGGAGTTAGGAAGGATTCAAGTTATGTGTAAGCAAATGGCCCTAGGGAGCTAGGAAGGATTCATGTTATGTGTTTACAAATGGGCCTAGGGAGTTAGGAAGGATTCAGGTTATGTGTAAGCAAATGGGCCTAGGGAGTTAGGGAGGATTCAGGTTATGTGTAAGCAAATGGGCCTAGGGAGTTAGGAAGGATTCAAGTTATGTGTAAGCAAATGGGCCTAGGGAGTTAGGAAGGATTCAGGTTATGTGTAAGCAAATGGGCCTAGGGAGTTCGGGAGGATTCAGGTTATGTGTAAGCAAATGGGCCTAGGGAGTTAGGGAGGATTCAGGTTATGTGTAAGCAAATGGGCCTAGAGAGTTAGGAAGGATTCAGGTTATGTGTAAGCAAATGGGCCTAGGGAGTTAGGGAGGATTCAGGTTATGTGTAAGCAAATGGGCCTAGGGAGTTCGGGAGGATTCAGGTTATGTGTAAGCAAATGGGCCTAGGGAGTTAGGAAGGATTCAGGTTACATGTATGTGTAAGCAAATGGGCCTAGGGAGTTAGGAAGGATTCAGGTTATGTGTAAGCAAATGGGCCTAGGGAGTTAGGAAGGATTCAGGTTATGTGTAAGCAAATGGGCCTAGGGAGTTCGGGAGGATTCAGGTTATGTGTAAGCAAATGGGCCTAGGGAGTTCGGGAGGATTCAGGTTATGTGTAAGCAAATGGGCCTAGGGAGTTAGGAAGGATTCAGGTTATGTGTAAGCAAATGGGCAAAAGACGTACATGTAGATAATATTTGAGTTTGACCAGATGTCTTTGATCCGGATGATAAAGGTCTTGAAAAGGTCAATTAAGGTCAATGTTCATGCATTCTCTGGGGCTAATTAATATAATTTTAGTCACCCTTGGCAAAGCTTTTGCCCTCTGGTTGACCCATCACCTTGTCCCTGGCCTTAATACATGTATCTAATATCGGCTCATTGGCTGACTTGCTGTTACCCCCTTTTCCTAATATGTCAATCGTCAAGCACTATTCTGGTTGGAAATTACTCATAGAGCTGTCTGGCTGTCAGTAAGTGATGCATCCATGTAAAAGCTGGCATCATAGGAATACTTCTGTTATCCTTTAATTAAAGGGCAGATACAACATTAGTAACGTTGGCAAAACTGATTCTACACAAGGTCTGTGATTTCTCAGAATTTTTCCTGATTTCAGGATTTTGTACAAATCTCCCTTTACCGCAAAATTTTCTTGAAAGAAGAGAAGTAGCCACCAAGGAAAGAAAGAAGTAGCCTGTATTGTGTCCAAACCTCTAGTTTCTTGTTTATGGGGATGTGGAGAATCTGTAAATACTCCAAAATTAAACATCCAGGAGGTTCAGGGGGGGGGGGGGCTTTGTCCCCTAGACCAAAGGGAGACCCAGGCCCGCTAGGGAGTTAGGGAGGATTCAGGTTATGTGTAAGCAAATGGGCCTAGGGAGTTAGGAAGGATTCAGGTTATGTGTAAGCAAATGGGCCTAGGGAGTTCGGGAGGATTCAGGTTATGTGTAAGCAAATGGGCCTAGGGAGTTAGGAAGGATTCAGGTTACACGTGTGTAAGCAAATGGGCCTAGGGAGTTAGGAAGGATTCAGGTTATGTGTAAGCAAATGGGCCTAGGGAGTTAGGAAGGATTCAGGTTATGTGTAAGCAAATGGGCCTAGGGAGTTCGGGAGGATTCAGGTTATGTGTAAGCAAATGGGCCTAGGGAGTTCGGGAGGATTCAGGTTATGTGTAAGCAAATGGGCCTAGGGAGTTAGGAAGGATTCAGGTTATGTGTAAGCAAATGGGCCTAGGGAGTTCGGGAGGATTCAGGTTATGTGTAAGCAAATGGGCCTAGGGAGTTCGGGAGGATTCAGGTTATGTGTAAGCAAATGGGCCTAGGGAGTTAGGAAGGATTCAGGTTATGTGTAAGCAAATGGGCCTAGGGAGTTCGGGAGGATTCAGGTTATGTGTAAGCAAATGGGCCTAGGGAGTTAGGAAGGATTCAGGTTATGTGTAAGCAAATGGGCCTAGGGAGTTAGGGAGGATTCAGGTTATGTGTAAGCAAATGGGCCTAGGGAGTTAGGAAGGATTCAGGTTATGTGTAAGCAAATGGGCCTAGGGAGTTAGGAAGGATTCAGGTTATGTGTAAGCAAATGGGCCTAGGGAGTTCGGGAGGATTCAGGTTATGTGTAAGCAAATGGGCCTAGGGAGTTAGGAAGGATTCAGGTTATGTGTAAGCAAATGGGCCTAGGGAGTTAGGGAGGATTCAGGTTATGTGTAAGCAAATGGGCCTAGGGAGTTAGGAAGGATTCAGGTTACATGTATGTGTAAGCAAATGGGCCTAGGGAGTTAGGAAGGATTCAGGTTATGTGTAAGCAAATGGGCCTAGGGAGTTCGGGAGGATTCAGGTTATGTGTAAGCAAATGGGCCTAGGGAGTTCGGGAGGATTCAGGTTATGTGTAAGCAAATGGGCCTAGGGAGTTAGGGAGGATTCAGGTTATGTGTAAGCAAATGGGCCTAGGGAGTTCGGGAGGATTCAGGTTATGTGTAAGCAAATGGGCCTAGGGAGTTAGGAAGGATTCAGGTTATGTGTAAGCAAATGGGCCTAGGGAGTTCGGGAGGATTCAGGTTATGTGTAAGCAAATGGGCCTAGGGAGTTAGGAAGGATTCAGGTTATGTGTAAGCAAATGGGCCTAGGGAGTTAGGAAGGATTCAGGTTATGTGTAAGCAAATGGGCCTAGGGAGTTCGGGAGGATTCAGGTTATGTGTAAGCAAATGGGCCTAGGGAGTTAGGAAGGATTCAGGTTATGTGTAAGCAAATGGGCCTAGGGAGTTAGGAACGATTCAGGTTATGTGTAAGCAAATGGGCCTAGGGAGTTAGGAACGATTCAGGTTATGTGTAAGCAAATGGGCCTAGGGAGTTCGGGAGGATTCAGGTTATGTGTAAGCAAATGGGCCTAGGGAGTTAGGAAGGATTCAGGTTATGTGTAAGCAAATGGGCCTAGGGAGTTAGGGAGGATTCAGGTTATGTGTAAGCAAATGGGCCTAGGGAGTTAGGAAGGATTCAGGTTACATGTATGTGTAAGCAAATGGGCCTAGGGAGTTAGGAAGGATTCAGGTTATGTGTAAGCAAATGGGCCTAGGGAGTTCGGGAGGATTCAGGTTATGTGTAAGCAAATGGGCCTAGGGAGTTCGGGAGGATTCAGGTTATGTGTAAGCAAATGGGCCTAGGGAGTTAGGAAGGATTCAGGTTATGTGTAAGCAAATGGGCCTAGGGAGTTCGGGAGGATTCAGGTTATGTGTAAGCAAATGGGCCTAGGGAGTTAGGAAGGATTCAGGTTATGTGTAAGCAAATGGGCCTAGGGAGTTCGGGAGGATTCAGGTTATGTGTAAGCAAATGGGCCTAGGGAGTGTAGGAAGGATTCAGGTTATGTGTAAGCAAATGGGCCTAGGGAGTTAGGAAGGATTCAGGTTATGTGTAAGCAAATGGGCCTAGGGAGTTCGGGAGGATTCAGGTTATGTGTAAGCAAATGGGCCTAGGGAGGTAGGAAGGATTCAGGTTATGTGTAAGCAAATGGGCCTAGGGAGTTAGGAAGGATTCAGGTTATGTGTAAGCAAATGGGCCTAGGGAGTTCGGGAGGATTCAGGTTATGTGTAAGCAAATGGGCCTAGGGAGTTAGGAAGGATTCAGGTTATGTGTAAGCAAATGGGCCTAGGGAGTTAGGAACGATTCAGGTTATGTGTAAGCAAATGGGCCTAGGGAGTTAGGAACGATTCAGGTTATGTGTAAGCAAATGGGCCTAGGGAGTTCGGGAGGATTCAGGTTATGTGTAAGCAAATGGGCCTAGGGAGTTAGGAAGGATTCAGGTTATGTGTAAGCAAATGGACCTAGAGAGTTAGGGTAATAATGAACCTTCAGGCCTGATGTACCGTATGTGTACAGGCCTGTGATTTCTCAGGATTTTTCCTGATTTCAGGATTCTTTTTACAAATCTCCCTTTGCCTCAACATTTTTCTTGAAAGAAAAGAAGTAGCCATCAAGGAAAGAAAGAAGTAGCCTGTATTGTGTCCAAACCTCTAGTTTCTTGTTTGTGGGGATGTGGAAAGTCTGTAAATCCTCCAAATCCTCCTTTGTCCTCAAGACCAAAGGGAGACCCAGGCCCGTTACCTATTTTTCAGGATTTTGTTTTAATTTTGTCAAATCACACCCCTGGTATACACATGCTGATCCGGGTATCCGGATACCCGACCGAAACGGTCAATACCCGGTTCCATTTTTTGGTTCCAATTACCCGTAAATTACTTTTTAAAATTCGGACTTAACATTTGAGCGGTGCGAACAGAAATCTGTGACTCTTGACCAATGTAATGTTTACACTTTTACAAACAATTATCTTTAAATTCAAGAGATTGCACTCCAATAAAGAAAAGATTGATAGTATGGTATCCTCTATTATAAAAGTCAATTTGTTACCATTTACAGTACGTATTTGTGCACCACTGGAGGCATGTTTTCAACAAAAGTGAAAATGGGTATCCAGGTATCTGAAGTGTCCTGATTTCGGGTATCCGGTTCCAAAAATATCCGAAAACGCACAGCCCTATGATCCAGGCATTAAACAGACAGTATCCTCACGATTACAGCAGACTTTCAACAGGGCATGGAATCGGTGTCCTAGTTTAAGATGAACACGGTGACTGAAGCTTACTGGCTCATTTATGCAGCAGCAATGGTAATACATGTATATGACGTGATCGTGTGGGGTATTATTTTCAGTCGCTGAATTAATCTAAAACTAGCACTCTGAATCCATGCCCTGTTGATCATCATTATGTTGTCCAGGCCTGTGATTTCTCGGGATTTTTCCTGATTTCAGGATTTTTTACAAGGAAAGAAAAAAGTAGCTTGCATTGTGTCCAAACCTATAGTTTCTTGATTCCTTTAATTTACATATAAAAGTATACATGTACATGTAACTTTATGTTGATGTTAATTTGAACAATCATTATCAGAGATACATACATTTTAACCAGTTCGCTTCGGAGGCCGTGTATACACACAATTTTATTTTGGACAGCGGATCGGAGAGCGTCTAAACACGCATTCCGATTTTTGTGTGTCACCGGGAGACTCTTCAACACGCTACACGTGGCGTGCCATCGTGGCGGCTGACTTGTATACACGCAATCGTTTCTCGGTGGCCCCGGACAAAATGTACTGCAAATACTGAACGAGTTCACTCTTTTCGTTGATTTTTGCCTAATCCCTTTATCCAAGACCTGTTCCTTTGACGTACCAGCCAGGGATTTGTAAAGAGGGATTTATATCCATTGTTTACGAGGCATTCGATGTCTCTCCAGGTATGCCGTCTGTGCGACCGGGCGCTGGTCGCTAATAGGCCGTTGCATCGGGGCTTGCCAACGGTCTAATTGTGCTGAACAAACACAACCGTAATTAAAAAACTAGCCATTTAATTCTCAAAATGTCAATGAGTAAAGGTGTTTGTTTGGGTGTCCGAACTTAGTTTCATTGACAAAAAAAATGATTAATGGCTAGAAATATTTTCAGATTTTTCACTGAAAATAAACCCGCACGGGGGACCGGAAAAAAATTAATATTCCCGACGTCAACTGGTTAATAGTTTTAAACTTTAGTTTTTTATGGAATGATTTTGTGGGACAGGATGGACTTATTTTTTGTTTTAGCATGCTGAACAAAACCCTTAGAATCATGCTTGTTAAATGTAGTTATTCTTCATTTATTCATTTGCTAGCTTAACCCTTCTGTGACTGCAAGGGTCAAAATCAGTCAAAATATATACTTGCCAAGGTATATCTAGTGCACTTAAAAGTCAAACACTGTCAAACCTTAAGTGTACATGTATATAAGTACATTTACATGTCAAAATTAGTTGACTGTTTTTTGAGTGGTAAAAAAAGCATTGTCTTGTTTTGTTGAGGGTGGTCAAAATGACAGTGAAAACCAGTCAAAAGTGTACCTCTGTGCACATTTGAGTCAACAGTCAAAATGGGCAGTTGACTGGTTTTGACCACTGTAGCTACTTGCCACTAAAGTTCAGCTAAAGTAGGAGGCTCAGTTGATCAAACAGTTGGAAAAGAGATCTGAATTGTTGAACACGTCATAATTCGCAGAGCTGTTGGCATGGTTGCCAAGTGTAGAATTTCAGGAAATTGTTCAAATTTAATAGTTTTTTGTTTGTTTGGGTGGTTCCCCCTGTACATATATAACCGCAGCAATAAACATACATGTATAAATACATGAATGGTACGGATTTGCAGCATAGTCACTGGGAAATTCATCAAGTTTGGAAGGCCTATAAAGTCTACAGTACATACGGCACCAGATTATTGGCTTTGTCTTCTGAATAAATGTTGAGGTTACGAGTACAGATTGAACCAAACTACCACAAAATAGCCTTAAGAATGGTGAACTCAATTTTCACCCTTTGGGGTAAGTTTCCCTTCATGCAATAACATGAATTTCTTTTTGTAAGATTAATATATTTCTTTGGAAAAAAATTTTTTTTTAAAAGATTTTTGTGGTGAGTTGCATGTTTTTTGTTTGTGTACGGGTCTGCTGTGGGTCCGTACATTGGACAATACAAACTATACATATATACATGTACAGCTGTACCTGTAACCATGGATCTGGAGCTATCATGTACATGTACAATGTACGTACAGTCTTTAACCCTCCTACACATGGAGGCCACTACCAACCACTAAATGTCCAATATGTTGTACACATATCGTTTGTGCATATAAGCCACACTAACCCTTTTAAGTAATCTTGTATGTAAAACTCTGAGGCCACTGGAGACCACTGTACAAAAACCTATCATTGGGATTTTCAGCAGTTATTTTGTAAACACAGACTCTCAATAGTAAGCCACCACCAGCCACTGAGACTGGAACATAATAGTATGCCCCTGCAATATGAGGTATTATGTTACTATGCAGTATAGCCATTAGGAGCCACTGCCTTCCATAGCAATGGCTTGGAGTGGCCTCAATAGTACAGTAGGAGGGTTAATACTGCTTGAAGGCACTAACACTTTATGCACACCTGCCATCAGTATCATTAGACACAAGGTACTGAACGTTGTCCACTGTAGTAGTATGCAACATTATGTCAATTGTGGCACTCGCCAATCTTTCTCACCATTCCAAGGAAGGTTTTGTAGATGAGCACAATGGCAATTCTCTCTTTCCCATGTTATTATCACCATATAAATTTGACTGTCCCACCCCAACCCCTATTTGTGACGTGTTCTCCCGAAATCAGACACTTTTGGGCATGTTATCAAAATTGAGAACTTTAGTTATTGATTATGAAAGTAGAGATCCTCAGCTTTACAATGATACTTTTTTTTTTTTTAAACTGGACTCTCCAAAGCGGAGTTACGTAATTTTTAGGTTTGTCTTTACGAAAATTACAAACGGAGATAATCGACTTTAAAGTTACAAGTTTCATTTGGTATGTTTTAAGTATGTTTTACTGGGGAAATACCTAATAAATGATTCATTACTACATGTATACAAAGCGGGAATCCTGACCTTTCCGACGATACCAAATTTGTACAGGGGGGAGGTTGCTTTCCTGTCGAAACATACTGCGCAAAGTTGGTAAATTTTGCTTCATTTTGAAACCAAATTAGAACAAATTCATCATTTTCTGAACTGACATGCCCTTCTAAATTGGTAAAAACTTGTACATGTGAATTTATAATCTGAAACTCTCACAAGATGTTATAAACATTATAAATATTGATAATTTACAAGAAACTCAAATTCCAAAAAAAATCACCCCCAGGCATATTTTTGCCCGTTTCCCAGTTCCGAGCTCTGCCCAAAAGTGTCTGATTTCGGGAGAACACGTCACATTTTGGGTATTCGTACTTCACGCAAATTCAAAAGTGAAGCATTCACATGTATGGACTACCCTTTTCTGAGTGCCCCTCTCCCGAGTGCCCCTCTCCCCTCCCCTGTTCACCTCGTGCATATCGTAGCCCTCTAGCGGCGAAATGTACTTCAGCTGCGAGCTCCGGGCTTTACGTGATTACATTTACAGCCTCTTTACTGTACAAACACAGCAGTACGGTCGCAGCGGCGTCGCTTGAATGATTAAATAAAGTCATTTTATATGCAAACCGAAAATTCTCACTGCTGAATTCCACCCTCTCATCCATTACTTTCCAAATCTCATACCTTTTCCTATGTTTTTTAACCTCTTGCTGCACTTATCATTAAGTATGAAGAGTTTTTTTCTCCCTGAAAAAAGGAGATCTCAGTGGCCATTTTGTTAGAAATTTTCAAAGTGAAAACTCTTCCCTGGTATCTGTTATTTAATCCTAGAATGGAACCAGTAGCGCATGCGAACCGGTTAACCAGTGATATGCTAACTTTCCTACGTCACAGCCATAGTTACGGTTGCCAAACTACATGTATGGGCAGCTGTCAGCGCAAAATAAAATGGAAAAATTCAATGTTTGTTTTAATTAATGTAATTAGTGAAAAACACTAAAATCAACATACTTTACCAAAATATATTGCTCTTAAATACCTCTGGTGTAAAATGTTTAATTGTGGGCAGAATCTCTTGCTAACCATGTTTAACATTTTTGCTGACTGATGGCCGTCCATATAAAATGGCGCTCAATGCTTACTGTACAAAATGCCCTCCGCGAACTCCTGTATCATATGGTGCCCTCATATGGCCATGGACAAGGCCAATATTCACCACGGTGGACCCACAAAAATGCTGACGTGCAGGTCTGAGGTGACAGGAGACTTTTTTTTGGTTATAAGTCTGTGACTGTTAAATGTTTTTTCAGGAATACCATGTAGTGTGTCTATGGCATTAAACTCACAGCACGTTCTTCCTTGCAGCACTTTTACTGTGCATTGTTATCCTGGAAAGTACATGTAGGTGAACACTAGATGAATAATGAAAACCAATATCCAAGTATACAAATGACAGGACTTCATGTACAGCGGTTATAGATCTATCTACAGGAAGGTCATAGGAGATCATTAGAAGTACAGTACACCACATACATGTACATGTAGGTGCAGTGTACTCTTTTCACATTGCATCATTTGCCTTGACTGAAGGCTAATATTTTGTGTCGGGTGTGAATTGTAAGCTTTGTTTTTTTTGCACCGTGATTTCAACCTTGAAAAGTTATTTTCAGCATTAATAGAAAATAATGGAATTGTTGAATTTCTGGGGAACGAAAGGGAGGAAAAATAGTCTGTTATGGATATTTCTGTCAAAAGTGTCTGTTTTAGTTACATGTATGTATGTTGATCCTGAAATGGCAGTTACCAGGAAAATACCTGTAATTATGATGTCTATAATTTCCTCAAATCGGCTCTGTATCCAGGAATAACCGCAATGTGTTATTTACAGATGCACGTAGCAGCTGCCTCAAGGGGAAAAACCCAATCTAATTTACGTGTGGGCAAATTGACTTGTTTTCTTCCTGTCACTCATGTATTTAAAGAAGAAGTTTGCGGAATATCCGACAAACAACCCTTTCCCCCGATGCCGTAATTCCTGTCACACCCGTCAGAGAATATACACCACCGCCTATCAGGATAAGCATCTCAACTTGGGACAGGACCCCTGTCTACACAATACCCAGGGTTCCCCATCCCCAGGGAACTAAAAAAATATTGACAATTTGTGAGACAACTGGCCGTAGTGTTGGATAGGTTGGATAGGATAAGCACTTGTACGTTCGTTCAATTTTGTTTTATTTCAAATGTGTATAGCACCGAGTATACAGTGCTATACACACGTCAGTGTAGGGCAAAATTAAATCAATTGTTTATCACTTGACGTAAGAATATTATCAAACTATAAATATCGCGGCACCCGCTGCTATATAGGATTCTAGCCAGCCAATCGACATCGGGCAAGCTCGGTGGTCGAGAGGTTAAGACGTCTGCACTAGTAAGCAGGAGGTCGTGGGTTCGAATCCCGCCTGAGTCACCTGTGAAGTTTTTTCCACAGACACTCGGAAAGCACCGGGTATACAGTGCTATAC
The DNA here is from genome assembly GCA_029582265.1 of Zoroaster sp. YZ-2022. Classification (NCBI taxonomy): domain Eukaryota; kingdom Metazoa; phylum Echinodermata; class Asteroidea; order Forcipulatida; family Zoroasteridae; genus Zoroaster; species Zoroaster sp. YZ-2022. The sequence continues at coordinate 22,288,446 of CM055835.1, read as the reverse complement.
ACACGTCGGTGTACGGCAAAATTAAATCAATTGTTTATCACCTGACGCAAGAATTTCATCAAACTATAAAATGGACAAAGCATGGTCCAAGTGTTAACTCAAATGATCATAGATGCTCCTCCCCAAACATAAACAAATTAAGTATGATTTTCTTCAAATACTTGGCCTTTGTTTGATTTTATTGTTTTCACAAATCATGAAGTGATAGACTGAGAGTTTATTATTAAATATTTCAAATGAGTGTTGCTAGTAAGCAATTACAGTGGGCTAATATGGTTGCCTCCGGTGTGGTTTCTCGTCGTCCCCCCCCCCCACCATCAATACAAATCTCAACAGACCAACAAAGCCCAATCATGTTCAGATATGAAACTGAGTTCCAAACCAGAAACAAAAGCCTTTTTTTAAATATTTTTGGCCTTGGGGTTGGGGTGCTTGTCTGAACGATGAGGTACCAGTGCTACCACGGTAACCAAACAATGCCATACCCTTTAATGACATGGATAGGCGGGATGGGTTCTGAGGTAAGTGTACGGGGGAATCTTGCACCGAACTCCAACGCAGTCACTTCCTGGCGTGGTATAAATGCTTAGTAAGTCATTTAATTATGGTCATTCCAACCCTTCGTCGTTGGGAGGAAGTTGACTCAGGAATAGTGATTGCGATTCAGCCTTCGCTCTGTCAGTTCTGGCTTTTAATCCCCATCCATGAAGATACGCACATGTTGGACTGAATCGGACGTATGCAGCTACTGTGCAGCTACTTGCACATTCACATGTACATGTTGGTCTCGGTTACATGTGGATGTCGGTTCATTTGATTGGCCTAACCCTCATAGAGCAGGGGAACACGGATCAGTTATATTATTGGGATAGTCTCTGGACAATACACATACATGTACTGTGCTTTCAAGAAACAGGAAGGTGTACACATGTACAAGTAGGCTATTGAACCTGAACAGATTCGGAGCTTATTTCTTTTCTTCTCACATGCTCCCCAGCTGAGCAAAGTACTGTTTTGAGTGGTAAGGATAACTTTGAGGACACTTCCAAACGTCATGGATGTATCCCAAAATTGTCAAGCATTTTACATTTTCTAGGAGTGTCCTACCAGAAATGTGGACCTGCAAGTTAAAAGAGTACATGTTAGAATTTTCCAGAAGTGAATTATTCCCTAGTTGAAAGAGCAGAATTCTGAAAAATGCATTCTCTTTTTTTTCCTTCTTCTTTCTGTTTGTGTAGATAAGAAATTCCACACGCTCCCACTCCCCAGGAGAAACAAGTACAAGGAGAAGAAGAAGACGCCCTCAAAGGACGACTCGGAGGGCGTAACACGAAAGAAGAGCTTCGTAGACATGACACGTCGTAAGCTGAGCCGCGGCTCCAAGGAGCAGGTTGTCATCGAGCCTCTGCAGCGCAAAGTAGGCGTGGAAAAGGTATGTACACTCAAATCTGTGCGCTTCTGAAGCACAGTAGGTTTAGAAAAGATATGTCCACTCAAATCTCTGTGCGCCTCTGAAGCACAGAGTAGGTTTAGAAAAGGTATGTCCACTCAAATCTCTGTGCGCCTCTGAAGCACAGAGTAGGTTTAGAAAAGATATGTCCACTCAAATCTCTGTGCGCCTCTGAAGCACAGAGTAGGTTTAGAAAAGATATGTCCACTCAAATCTCTGTGTGCCTCTGAAGCACAGAATATGCATAGAAACAGTTGATTTTGAACCCAATCTACGCAATGAGTAGGCATAGACAAGGTCAGTTTACTCAAATCCCTGTGAGCCCCTGCAACACAAAGTAGATATACATGTTCAAAAGCTTGGTTACAACTCAAGTCTCTGTGATCCTCTTTGGCACAAAAATCCTTTAGCGGATTGCATTTCGAAAAAGAATTACATCAATGTTAGAAGCATTTTGCCAAATCCCCACTGGGGACAGAATGCGACGTTGGTTCAAGCCTCATGTCCCCATGAACAAGGCATCATCATTTTTTTTTCCTTTCCCAAATTCCAGATTTGACAAACTATTAAATCAGGAAATGATTACGAGACACCAGATAGTAATAATTGCTCATCTGAAATATTTCACGCCGACCCTCTTGCCCCTTACAAAAGTGCACAGATGCTTGCGTTTGATTCCTGCATACTTTCAGCTCACCTTAGTATTTTAATCCTACATATGTACATATCATCTTCTCCCTAGTGTGACTCTCGTCCTAGATTTGTTCATTTTCATATCGTTAAATTTGCAGAATTTTAGATATTTTTGTTTGAAGGTAAGTACATGTAGATGTACATTGGTAATATTGACAAAACTGCATTTAGTTTGAATATGCTTACTGTCTTTGAATCAGTACATGTACGCTAACCCTAACCACCTCAAATCCTGCAAAATCCTCCAAGGGGCACTTTTTGGGGAAAATTGAGCACTGTTGGAAACTGGTACTTTTACCTCTTCAAATGGGACAAAATTACTACCTGGCAAGAAGTACAGGCCCATAAGTGCGGAATATGAAAGATCAACAAAAATATGCATGGTGCATTTTGAAGATAAGGGCATGTTTCCAAAAGTGCACTGATGGATTTTGAAGGATTCAGGAAGGTTCCTAGCCAGAATATCTAGGGGGGTTAGGGTTAATAATCTGGGAAAGTTTCAGGTAAATTAGGTTGACACTAAAAAGAAAGTAGTGAAAATACATTCAGATTGTTTGTAATTCATTCTGACATGGACTTTAGGAAAGGGTACTCCTTCGTAAAATTTAAACTGGAAATTATTTCAATTTAAAAAAAAAGTGACATCACCTCAGACAAAGCAATTTCTAAGGTAGATTGATACGGCATGTACCATCAGTTTTATGCCAAGAAAGTTTATAAATAATAATAATAATATACGATTCTTATAAAGCTCGCATATCCTAGCAACCAGATCAAGGCGCTGTACATTATTATTACCCCTGCTCATCAGGCGCATAAATCATTCCTAAAACCATCTCAGCGCCCTGGGGAGTATTCAGCACAGTTGCTGCCATTACAGCGCATATAGGGCTAATCAAACACAACAACCAACTCTGCCCTCACAGGTACCCATTTACCCCTGGGTGGAGAGAAGCAACAATGGTAAAGTGTCTTGCTGAAGGACACAAGCACCACGGTTGCGGCCGGTATTCGAACCCACATTCTGACGACTCGGCCATCAGAACACAAATCCGATGCACTGAACCGCTCGACCATGGCACCCCATGTTTCACATTACAGATTGACCATTTTTTAAATTATGAATCCAATACATCTTTCCTTCAAGGCTGTATGATATTTTTTCATCGGAACATTGCTATTTCACTTGCGGACGGGAAAACACATTTCTTAAAATAATCTTGTGAAGCATGGTTTTTACGGTAAATACTTATCCAAATGAATTAATAAATTATTCAAATAAATTATTCAAATAAATTTTGGCACTTTTTTTTTTATACTGTTAAACCACATTTCTGACTTGTTTTGTGAAATACATGTATCTCATTTCAAAGTATGTGTATTTGCTTTCATTTTTTAAAAGGAAATCATAGGTGTTCAAATGAAAACAAAACATTTCTGGAGATTTCTGGTGAAACATGGGAAATAAGAAGCTAATACAAAAAACCTATAAAAAAAAAATCACACCTACCAAAAGGAAAGAAGACACAAAAAAATAACAGATTGAGCTAAATACATTGATGTTCAGTTTGTTGTCATTTCCTATTCAAAACCTAACCTTGTACCTCAACCTAGACATGTAGTTTGGTTTTTGCAAATCTCATACGATATCCTGACTGTCAAATGATCGATTACGAATAATTATCAGCTTTTTTTTGTTTTATCTCTAATTTGTCAGGATGTAGACAAGCTACATGTGTCAGAGAAATCAGTCATGGTGGCACTGAAATGGTTCTTGGGTAAGTTTGATACCGTGTGGTTTCGATTGTGATGTGAGAGGGGCATGTCGATGGAAACTAAAACAAGGCTAGTTTCCTTTTTATTCCAAGAAAGAACATTTTGAACTCCAAAGAGGGGTCGCGGGGGAGGTGTGGGAATCACACTTGAGGCTTCTATCTAGTGAAGATTTGCATGTTGCTTTGTCATGAAATGAGTTAAAATGAGAGTATAAGGTACATGCTATACATGTATACACGTGTACTGTATGTGTACATTGTATGCCATGTACAGCATTAGCAAAATTGCTTTTATGAGTATGCTTACTCAATATTTTTTGGGGGGGGATATTCAGGGGTTCAATACCCCCTCCATTAGTTTTAAAAAAGGAGAAGAATAATGGTACATAAAAAGATGTTTCTAGCGGTGTTTTTTCCTCCCTAACCCCCCCTCCCCCTTGGGGGGGAGGGGGGAGGGGAGAACATGTTCAAGATCCAGTACTTCGTTGTACATTATAATAATAATAATAATAATAAAAATCTTATATAGCGCCATCTCCGTCAAATTGACGCTCAAGGCGCTTTACACTAATACAAATAAAATATAGAGAAAAAAAAAATGGTTTTAAGGAGGTAAATAAAGAACACTTTTTGCCATGGATTTATACCAAGTGCTGCAAATTTTGTAAATTTTTACATTACAATTCCTGTTTTCTCCAAGATTAAATCCCTACATCAAGTAAGTTTTTATAGTCTGGTAATTACCAATGATGTACACTGTATCTTTAATATTTATATAATCTCGTAGTACTTCCCTGATTTTATTTCATTGCAAGAAATGGAATAATGAAGATCCATAAGAGTCGACATAAAAGACTTACCATATGACAGTGTATTCAAGTCAGAATTGTATTTTTTTACACTAGCGATTTTGTGAAGTTTAAAAAAACATTTGCCCACCACACACAACAATAAATCAGCTTTAATATGATTTGTTCGTTTGTCCAGAGGTGATTCAGAAAGACACACTGATCATGCTCTCTGGGAGTACAACCAAAGTACTACAAGAAGTTATGGAGCTCAATCAATGTCTCAGTCAATGTCTCAATAATGAAGAAAGGTAAGATGAAAGTACTCCCACCCCCCCTCCCCACCCCCCCCCCTATTTGTGATGTTTCATCATTTGATAGTGCCGCTATCACTACTGCATCAGCGGATGCCATTAGCTAGCGAAAGTTTCCTTTAATATTTGAATTGCCCTATACTCTATTTTTGCTTTCTTTCATCTATATTCTCCTCATTTCGGGCTTGTGATTTCTCAGGATTTTTCCTGATTTTAGGATTTTTTTACCCCCCACAAATCTCCCTTTGCCTCAAAATTTTCTTGGAAGAAGAGAAGTAGCCACCAATGAAAGAAAGAAGTAGCCTGTATTGTGTCCAAAGTTCTAGTTTCTTGTTTGTGGGGATGTGGAGAGTCTGTAAATCCTCCAAAATTAAACATCCGGGAGGCTCAGGGGGCTTTGTCCTCAGACCAAAGGGAGACCCAGGCCTGCTACCCATTTTTAAAGGATTTTTTTTACTTTTATACTTCACACCCCATGTACAATTCTGCTTACTTGAATTACCCAGTACTAAATTTGTTTCATAGATATATCTATAATTCTCCTTATTTGAACAGCCTAATGCTGTATTTTCTTTCTCATTTTCATAGATATTTAATGTTGGTTTACTCTTCATATTCATATGTAATTATTGCATCTCTTCTCACTGAAGTATGGAAATACAAATGCGCCATCGAGTGACCTTATTCATGTTCCAAACATTGAGCATGCGTTTGTAAACTTTATAATTATGTTGTCCTTAGGTCACACTTGTCACAGTAATTTAGTAAGGTAAATTTATTTGGTATGTCAGCTGCAAAATGAACTAGCCATCTGTTGGGAGAGGGCTGGGTGGTGTGAGGTCTGTTAGATTGCTCGATATCGTTGGATGATAAATAAATTATTCATTGAATGGTCCGTGGATTTTTTTAATCAGGTCTTCTCTGCCCAATATGGTTGGCATTTTGCCAGAACTGCTTTGTACCAAACACAAGGGGGGGGGGGTGATTACTGATTCGTGGAGTGTCCTGGCCGAGTGGTCTAGGGCACCAGATTAAAGTTTTGATGGCTGCGTCCGTTGTTAGAATGTGGGTACAAACTCTAGTCATGGCGGGTTGCGGCATTTGTGTAGAGGGAATAAAATAGAGTAAACAAAAAAAAAGTGAAAATACATGTATGTAAATTTTTACAAAAAAAGGAGAGTAAAGAGGCTTATTTTTCAAGCCTGAAGTTGCATCATAACACGGGATATAAATCGTAAATTTGTTTCATTTTGTCCGGTGGATTTCTCATTATTGCACATTTGCTTGACTTAAGTTGCCCGTAAAATATCTAACCTCGCAATGTTAGCAACTCTTCTTGGAGAATGGAAATTCCATGTCTTGACATTTCACAATCAAAGCGATAATGAAACTAAATGAAAATACATGACATCTCTAGCACATGAAACTGAACTTGAGAGCCTTATTTGTGTAGAAATGTTAAACTTTGTGAATCCAGTGCAGGGAGTTGGTTTTCAAAAAGCGACGGTTATTCCCCATCTGGTTTCAAGGTTGAAAATTTATGGATGGGTACATGTGTATATGAAGTGACTCATCATTATTTTGGTGTAACAGAATATTAGGGTGTTTCCTTTGGAGTGGAGGGAGGTGGGGGGGCTGTTTTCACTCACAGTTTGGCTGATTTGTAATAACTGCAAGGCAATAGTCATGATTTCTACATCAGATATATGGGAAAGATAATGATGAACCAGGGGTCAAAATTAACTTGAGTTTTATGGGAGTCAGCAGGACCAGTAACAACTGAATTGTACTGGTCCTCATTAGTTTGAAGTAACCCATTGAAAGGTCATTAATCAACCGTACAGATATTGTTTCGGTTTGCGGTAACACCATCTGTTGATCTCAACTCACTATTAAGTAAGGTACAGGTTCTAAAAAGAACCTTGTAAGAATTCATATCTCAACTTTCACTAAGTAAGATTTTGGTTCGGGGAACAATAATATCAGGCAATCCGAAAGGACATCAATACTCTACCATGCAAAGCCGCACAAAGAAAAAAAAAAAAAATTTTTAAAAGAAGAAAAAAAAGTTGTTCTAAGTTCATGTATATTTTGTGGCCTCAAAACAGAGATTTGGAATTACATGTAGTTGCACTCATTCAACTGAGACTATACCGCAAGGTTTTTTTCTAAGTCTACCATGCCAAACAACTGCCTCGCGTTGTTTGAATTGTGATGAATGTGTTTTAAATTTTTGTACAAAAAACTGAAATAAAAATATGCAAAAAAACATTCAGTATGATCTCAGCAAGAGCATATTACTCACCAGCTCACGGTTCATTTCTTTTTCAGGACTACTAAAAAAATGAGAAGGACTTGTAAAATTTTGACATAACTAGTCCTGTGGGCTACCATCAAATTCAAGTTAATTTTGATCCCTGTAAACACTTAAGAAAAACTTAACTACTGATTGGAAATGATTTTTTTTTTTGTACAGCTCAGTGTTAATGTCATGTCACAACCAGGTTTATCAGAGCCTTGCTAACCTGATCCATTGGGCCGACAAGATCGTCTTAAACGGCCACTCCGCCATGGACAAGGAGGAAGGCAGTGAGGTGACTGAGGCGGTACGCTCGGGGATCGAGGAGCTTGTCAGATTGTACATTGAGAAACTGAAGGACAGACAGAACAAGCTGTTGTCGGCCGATGTGGAGGACCAGCAGCAGATGGCCAAACCTAACCAAAGCAAAGAGTAAGTCGGGGTACTAGACCTTTTTCATCTTCATGGTGCAGCCATCTTGTTTTTGTTTTTTTCATACGTTTCAATGTGACCAAACCGAGGCTGGAAGGGAAAATAGTCTGGCACCCTGTATACATTGAGAGAAAGCACTCTATAACCATACTTGAGAATAGGACATCTGACAAAGATCACCACGGCGTGAGGAAGGTAAATTCAAAAGAACTATATGTGGTCATTCATTATTTGATATTCACATAGCTACATTTGTATTGTGTGCACATGCAAGTTTAAACACAGAGCCTCATTATGCTGCTTTCATTTTGTATGCTCCCCTGACTGCCAATGGAAAATCATGATGTACAATTTCACAACTCGGAAAGCACCATTCTATTTTGTACATGAGCCTCATTTTGGTTCCCATAGACTTGTACATTGGAAAACCAGGGTGACCCCTGTACAACAGATTTGATTTTGTTTGCTTCTTTTTCAGTGATATTTACGATCAGAGACCCCTTAGCCCGCGGGAACAGGAGATACTCCACCAGTCACCGATCGGTCAGTGGTCGTTCATGGGATCGCGAAGCAGCGGCTCAGATGCGGGAGACTACGCCCCACCCAAGCCTCCACTCCCGAGTCAGAGGATTCTTGTCACACAGGACTATTTTCCTGGGTATGTTTGTTGTCATGGCAACTCTACTAATAGCTATTTCATTCCGAGCATTTTTTTCAACAGTGAATTTATTTATGTACCCAGTCAATAATTCCTGATGGAGTATTTGATGAAAATAATACAAAAGCAAGGGTACTATGATGGATTTATAACTAATGTGGAAAAACGACACTACATATTTATAACGATGCTTGTCAACAATATGATTGATTTGAAAAAAGTAATGAATCGTTTATGTCCCATAAAGGGAACGAAGGTACAACATTGATTACAAATTTACTGAATTAAAAAACGAAAGCTGAATAATTATTCTCTCTGGGAAGCGCTCTCATGTCACTAAACACTTAAAATATGCAAACATTCAAAAAGTTGCCGGATGGCAAGTTATTGCTCCATGGGATTTCTGTAAAAATTGTGAAAATTCTGTAGAAATTTCTGTGAAAATAGGCTGGTTGTTTAATCCTTCTATGACTACATTAATTTGATCGTTTTTGACTGGTAAAAGCATTATCTTGTACTATTGAGGGTGGTCAAATTGACAGTCAAAACCAGTCAAAAATGCCCCTGTGTGCACAGTTGGTTCAACAGTCAAAGACAGACAAGTAAAACTTGTAGCTTTGCATGGTGAGGAGGACAAGTAAGACTAATTGCGGTGACACCATGTGAAATTCTCCTGAGGACGATCAGAGCATACTGATCGAAACGTCGAGTTGTACCTCCAGTTCTTTTCAGAACTAATTACTACTCAATTGAGAATTTCACATGGTGTCACCGCAATTAGTCTTACCAAAGACAGACAGTTGACTAATTTTGACCACTGTACATTGTAGCTACTTGCCACTACATCGTTCAGCTATAATAGGAGGATTAGTGTATATCTTGAATTTAAGAAATTAAGGAGTTGGGTCAACATTACCAATGTTGTACCTTCCATTAAAAACCTATTTCACATTAACAGCAAGAAAGTTTAAAATTACATTGTTTACAGCATGATGTCGGTCTTTGCAACAATTCAACACAAGTGAAAGTCGTGGAATTGCATGATATTTGCCCCAATTGTGAAATGATCAAATATAGTAAATCCGTCAGTACAGAAAGTCTATTGTCTATTGTTTACACACCAGTAATGACAAATGTAATCATTATTACTTCGCAATCCTGTGTACTCAATCATTGATACTGTTAGAGGATACGACCTTGTCATCAACAGGAAGGAAGTAGCTATCTAACCCCCGCTCAAGCATTGTACAGAAACCAAATAGCAGACTTTTTAGCAGGAAGTCTCTCTGGAGGTACAAAGCTGGTACCCACTTTAAAGGGACAGCTCTCAACCTCCAAAAAACATGTAAAATATAACACTACTGTAGAACAAATATCATGGGGTCCACACATAACGAGCACTCCATGTGTTTTGTTAATAATTTTTTTTTGGTGGGGGAGTGTACTGAGTAAATATTAGAACTGCAGGTGGCAAAAGATTGCGCCCAAAAGTAAAACATTTTTAAGCAGGAGTTCCCTTCATTTTGCATTTGGCGTCGCCTGTTGATTTGCACATCAAGGGCTTAAAACCAGAATTGGTTATGTCCAAAATCGGCATTTTGAAGAAAAAAAATCAGTTTAAAAGTTTGAATCTTTCTGAAAAATCAGAAACTCCCCATAAGACATTTTAGGCAAAAGTGGACATACCCAGTTCTGGTTTTAAGCCCTCGATATGTAATTATTTTGATATTTTTCTTTTGTTTATACTGATGGCCGTCTATAGTGTGACAAACGAACTGTCGCTATGAGTGAACATCAATGGGTTCATTGGAAACGAACGTCATGAGGTCCACACTAAATGTTCACTACAGTGGTCGTTTGCTGTAATCCTGCATACTCAATCATTGCTACTGTTAGAGGATCACTGTCTGCAATAAAATAGATGCCAAGGGTCATGTTTCCGTACAAACCAAATGCTTGTTTATAGGTTGATGGAATTCTTGCATCGGGTGATAAACAATTGATTTAATTTTGCCCGACACTAATTTTGCCCTACCCTATGCTTGTTGGAGTGGATCGTTGGTTTATGGTACCAATCTACTGTGCTTAAGTCATACATACATGTATGCAATTCGTGGGAAGTAATCGGTTAAGTCTATCAGTGTTGGCTGGATGAGGGTTTTTGTCAGAAAGGAAATTGAGGAAAGCCATTGAAGGGGATATTGGTGTCAGCAAGGGACTGGTTGGTAGATAAAATTGTTTACTAGAAAGAGAAAAAAAAAGCTTTGCGGATTTTTTTGGTTACCAGCCACACAGGGCTAGCCACTCAAGGTACAGGGCTATGATAGAAGAAAAATATGTGTAAAGCTTAATCGATAAAGCTTGATCGTTATTTAGACTGATTGATATTTGTGATGCTTTTTGTTGTCTTCACAGCACCGAAGCCCCACCACTTCCTCCCAAGAAAGGGACGAGTAGTCGTCCCGAGCAGCGCAACTCATTTTACGACAATGCCTCTGACGACGGAACCTTCCCCCAAGACTCTCTCTTAGACTGCTCAATATCCGGCAGCTCAGACCTGAGTAACGGTAGCTCCCTGAGCCGACCAGAGTCCATGCTGAGTAGTCAGTTCTCCTCCCCGAGTATCCACGGAGTGGAGTGGGAGTGCGTGAACCCTGCTGACATCTCAAGACTGTCCATTCAGTCGAGCCGACGCTCCAGCACCGAGTCCTCCGAGCATCGGGACTTCGAGAAGGTCTCAACCAGTGGATCGGACGGTACCCCGCCCTGCTTGCCAGCCAAACAACGGCCCCGCCTCGAGCGGCATCTATCGGCGTATGATAACGTTGCCCCGGAGGAGGCTGAGGAAATATCCCATCGGTGTCAGAGCCTCCAGGAGGATGAGCATCTCCAGGGGATGTCCCATGATGGCGAGATGGGACTCAGAGACTCTTACCACAGCGGGTACGAAGAAACGATACATTACGGTGACGAGCCGCCCGCATTGCCTCCAAAGATGAGACACAGTGAGTTGTGACGATGAAGATGTTTCTTTGTGACAAACGTGGGATTTAAAGATGTATTGCCCGTGTTTTACCAGAAATTTTCAGGAATTTGAGTATAGAAAGGAAACCAAATATTTTGAAATGAGATATTTCACAAAATAGTTGTCATAATCTTGGTTTTGCAGTAATACAGTGCCAACATTAATTTATGACGGTATCCACTATAAATTCATTTCAGTACATATTTACTGTAAACCCATGCTTCTCACGATTATTTTGTGAAATATTTCATTTAAAGCATTGCTTTTCCCTTCTTCAAGTAGTGATATTCCGATGAAAAAGACAATCTTTGGAAATTACTTTAAAATAAACAAAATCCTGGGCGATACATCTTTAAGACATTACTGTTAGTAATGTAATCCCTAAATTTATTTATTTATTTATTTATTTATTTATTTATTTATTTATTGTCCAATTCCAACAGCAGACGAGCCGCCAATTACAGGAAATGATAAATATAAATATAAATGATACATGATAAATATAAATATAAATATAAATATAAATGATAAATATAAATGATAAATATAAATATAAATATAAATGATAAATATAAATATAAATGATAAATGATACATATAAATATAAATGATAAATGATAAATGATAAATGATAAATGATAAATGATACATATAAATATAAAAACAATGAATTAAAAATTACATAACAATAGATTGCAAAAGTTTTAAGACACTAAAATACATATCAGTTGCTGGTACTGGCTAAGGCACGGAAAACCTGAGTACGGAAAGAATTAAGAGATGGAGCCCCGAACACATTGAGCCCGTTATAGGTGGATGAAATCCTCGAAATAAAGCCACGCTTTGTCACCTCAACGCGATTCCTTGGGACATGGAGGATGTGTTTATTGGCATGCCTTGTACGCCGATTAGAAACATGTAAACTTAAATGGATTGCAGTCAGTGGTACTAAAATGATTATGAAAACATTTATATAGAAATAAACAGTCATTAACAATTCTCCTATGTCTGAGGGGTGGAATCCTGTAAATATCACATAAATCAATATAATCCAAGTTACAATTAAAACCAGTGTTACAATTAAGCGTCCTATGAACAAAATCTCTTACGTACATGTAAGATGTGCATGTTTTAACAGGTGCACACACAAAAGTTCAAAGCAAAACAAAAAGTGTAGATAAAAATGAGCGAATTTTGGCGAGGAAAGAAGGCTACAACGGTAGAAGACTTACAAGTACTGGTTCTTTCCCATTGTTCTGAGTATCGTGCGCATACTTAGAATAACTTAAACAATGGGAAAGTAACCGGTAAGTCTTCTACCACAGGCATCTCAAAAGTCTTCCATTAAAAACGTTGAATAATCTTCTTTATGTATTTTGCTTTTGCTGTTGTTTTTTTAAAAATCCTGATTAACCCTAACCTTCCCAAATCCTCCAAAATCCTCTTTGCTAAAGTGAAGGGTTTGAAGGATTGAGGTTACATGTTTTTATTAATGCGGAAAATCACGGCATGTTTTCATGCCGTGAACACTGAAACGGTGAGCATGGTGTGAACATGTCGTTTTGCATGGAAGTGGACTGGGTTATGCATGGGAGTATTACTAAATGGCCACTTACCCTGAGTCTTTCTCGCTTTAAAAAAACACCTCTCTTCTTCGTTGGAGCCTTCACAGCCTTCTTACTTAGCGGGAATATCGTTGGAATTGCATCTGGTAGCAGCATGGCCTGATAAGCCATACCGAACTGGCTGTGAAGGCCCCGTTCAAAGCATGTCTGCTCGAAGTGTGCACTACATTAAGAATGAGTGTTCCGTCGGTCCCTACCACTTCGCTCTGGTCAGCTTCACTTTAGTCGTCCAAATACATCTGTATTTTGGATCAGACGGAAATCGGTGTAGACTAACACCGTCTTTGGTGGTGTCGCTGCAACCTGCAGCGACACACCTCGATGGCATTATCGAAAATAATAAGCTTCAAACCTGACAGAAAACTTTAGGAAACTTTTTCTCTATCAACACTCTGCATGCAGTGTGCGCTTTATACGACACATACTTGGGCAAGTGCTGTGGATCGTGGATCGGAAATTGCCTCAGTGTGCGTCATGAATTTTATGTTAATGAGGGGATATGGGCGTGTCGAAAAGCACTCCCTAAATTTAAAAATTAATATTTGTATGGTATAAACGTGAGGGGAAAAATTTACAAATGACAAATATATGTTCCAGTATGCATACTTTATTGTATACAATGAAAAAAACACCTATTTCATAGGACCTTTAATGTATTTTTTTTCTGATTTAGAAATTTGCACAAAAATTAATATGTCATTGAATCGCACTAACGTTTTTGCCTGGTTTCCTTCCTCCTGCAGTTAACACATATCTGGATCTTCTGGGCGGTTACTCAGAGGACCAGTTTGAAATGACTTACTACGAGCACACCGGCCAAGAAATCAACACCACCATGGCCGAGGAATTTTACCAAAAGGAAAACTCCTACCCGCCGTATTTGCAGGGTAGCGAACAATTCTTTTATGATACTTACTATACTAACAATGGGATCGTGAACGGTCAGCGGCCAGTGTCCGGAGCCAGCTATGCCGAGATCGACGATCGGCCGGAGAGTTCCACGGAGGGTAGTTCTGGGGCGGGGCCGCCAGCACTGCCCATCAAGAGAAGGAGTTCATCGTCGACATCACCCGTAAGTGATTTTTTTTTACCAGATGACTGTTATCGTTGTCAAAAATATAAAATGACCTATTGAGTGCAACATTAATAATAATGATAAAAATGTTTCATTTATTTTCATTGTTTCAAGAAAAAGAAATCTAAAAAAAAAAATAAAAAAAAAAATGAACAGTCTTTCAAAAATTTCTTTGTTATACTTTATTACCAATTCACAGTCCTTACCAATTTTCAATTTAGTTAAAAAATTGTAATTGTTTGAAACGAAGACTCATGGTACTAGCCAGCAATGCATGTATGTCGGGGTGTCTTTTGGACACCCTATCTTGTAAATGTACCGTCTGTTTTGTTATTCCAGTACCGTAAGTTAAAACATTTTAACACACGAGAAGGTCATATTACCATTGCTGCTGCATAAAGGAGCCAGTAATTTTCAGTCTCTGTGTCCATCTTCAACTAGGACAATGATTCCATGCCCTGTTGAAAGTCTACTCTGATCGTGATGATACTGTCTGTTTATCTACTTTACAGAGAACACTTTGAGCAAAACATTGCAGTCTGCAAGATTTTGTTAATGTCAAAATAATGTTACAGGATGAAGGGTACCTTTACCAACTTCATATCCAATTAGCTTTTGGATAATAATTCAGTTATTTTTCTAATCAGATTTACCAGTGTTGTACCTTCTCTTTAAAAATTTTTTTTTTTGAATACACTGTTTTCAAATTGTTCCTCATCCAATAGCCACCAAGAATGAGGCATTATACTAACCCAGAGCGACTCCAAATGCCACTCTACATTCTGAAGAAGAAATCCGAGAGTATGATCGAAGATGGAAACGAACCAAACGTGTAAGTAATTCGGACAAAAAAAAATGTTCTATCAGTTTATCCCCCCCCCCCCCCCCAAAGAAAAATAAATAAATAATAGCACTACATGGAGTGTCATGGCCGAGCGGTGCATCGGATTTGTGTTCTGATGGCCGAGTCATCAGAATGTGGGTTCCAATCCTGGCTGCGACCATGGTGCTTGTGTCCTTGAGCAAGACACTTTACCATAATTGCTTTCTCTCCACCCAAGAGTAAATGGGTACCTGTGAGGGCAGGGTTGGTTGTTGTGTTTGATTAGCCCTATGTGTGCCGAAATGGCAGCAATTAAGCTGTATACTCCCCAGGGAGCTGAGATGTTTCAGGAATGACTTTTGCGCCTGATGAGCAGGGATAATAATGTAATGCGCTTTGAGCACCAGTTTGGTGGATACATGTGCTATTTAAGTCCATATTATTATTATTATTATTATTATTTCGCGTTAGCACAGCATTACACTTCAAGTCAAGCTACGACCCGTAGCCTTAGATTTTGAGTGTTTTTCACAGAATCCTTGCTGTAGTAATTCTTCTCTAACAGATGTTCCTATCTCCTTGAGATGTTTCTCCAACGCCTTCGGGATTGTACCCAGTGCTCCCACTACCACGGGAATAACCTTCACCTTGACTTGCCACAGCTTGCGGAGTTCTTTCGCTAAATCCTGATATTTCTGTACCTTCTCATTCTCCTTCGATGCTACTCTACTATCACCCGGCACAGCTATATCGATAAGATGACGCATGTTCTCATGCTTATCCAAGACAACAACATCCGGCCGTCTATGTTCTATAACATGATCTGTCTGGATGTTGAAGTCCCAGAGAATCTTGACATGGTCCGTTTCTTCTACATTTTTCGGCACATGGTCGTACCACTTTGATTCCACCTTGACACCGTACTTCTTACACAGATCCCAATGGATCACCTTGGCCAACTTGTCGTGTCTGCCTTTGTACTCTGCATTCGCTGACAATGTGAAATACATTCTGCACATAGAAGAGACACCTGACATCTCGATCTTTGCCTTCATCACATTCGTCCGCAGAGACTGGTCTTGCACTGTAGATTATTATTATTATTGTTATTATTGTTATTATTGTTATTATTATTGTTATTATTATTAAGTAAGACTAATTGCGGTGACACCATGTGGAATCTCAATTGAGTAGTAATTAGTTCTGAAAAGAACTGGAGATACAACTCGACGTTTCGATCAGTATGCTCTGATATTATTATTATTATTATTATTGTTATTGTTATTGTTATTGTTATTGTTATTGTTATTATTGTTATTGTTATTGTTATTGTTATTGTTATTATTACATGTAATTCTACAAGAGAAACTGAAACAGGTAATGCAATATCAGGAAGGGCGGCATAGATCAAAATATGCTGCATCTGATTGTTTTGATTGGAACCTCTCCAATCGATATTGTCCAAAAAAGGTTTTCTCTGGTACTCGGGAGGTAGGAGTTGTCCAAATATGGATAGCATTTCAGGCACAAATTGTTGATAACCATACACGGAATTCGCTGTTATTGATGGTGGATTCTTGGAGTGACTAATTTGTCTGCTAGATATTTCTCCTAATTATAACATGATGCCATTCATTGCAGAATTAATTGCAACATTAATTATCACATGGGGGAGAAGGGAAGGTAGAAACAAGTTGATTTGCATTATCACTGACATGTATTTTATTCATTGCTGATTAAGGCCAAATAAAAGTCTCCGGTTTCTGGTCATAGGTGGGCTTCAAAATCAGTGCGGTGACTTGTTGCTGCTGCTGCTGCTGCTGCTGCTGTTGTTGGGTTTTTTTTGGGGGGGGGGGGGGGTAACCAGTGATACATAAATTTATATACGCAGTTATTGGAACCAGACCAAATTTCCCATGCACAAAGTATGGTGGCTAACAGAGGCCGCACAAATCGGGCAAATGTTGTTTAAAACACAGCACGGCAGAATTCCAGCAATTTTGGCTGCAATTGGACATTGTTTCGTAGCAGAAAAAAAAAGGAAGACTAAAAATGCCGATGCGTGGGTCTGAGGCGATGCGTGTGGAGACCAGATACTGGAGACTTTTTGGGGGGGGGGGGGGGGCTTTATCCTGAGTAAACTCATCAATTACTGTCACAGTTTTTTTTATTGGAACATTGATAATTCCCTTTTAGAAAGGAAAACAAATACTTTGAAATGAGGTACATGTATGTCTCAAAATAGTTGTCAGAAGCTTGGTTTTGCAGTAAAACATTGCCAAAATTATTTGATGATGTGACCCACTTTTGGTACATATTTGCTGTAAACCTATGCTTCTCACAATTATTTTGAGAAATACTTCATTTTAAAGCATTTGTTTTCCCTTCTTCAAGTAAAATAGCATTACTCCAATGAAAAAAAGGAGATTTTCAGAAATTGCTGTAAAAATTTCCAACAAAAACACGGGCGAAACATCTTTAAGGAACATTTAGAATCATCTCATAATCAGTGACTGTCTTCTGCCCATTTCAGAGTGAACATTGATCAGCTGGCCGCCGCTGGCCGTAAGGCTTCCGATGCGGGTCAAGACAAGAGCGAAGGTGAGGACGGTGAGGACCTAGGGACGTTAGCCCTCATGGATGCATCCAATCAACTCACTTACACCACAGTGGTAAGCCAATTCTCTTCATCGCTGCTGCCCTCAAACGTCATCGCTAGATGGCGGCAGACTTCTCAAAACCCCCTTTAGTTAAAGGGACACTATTGTCACGATCAGAGCAGACTTTCAACAGGGCATGGAATCGGTGTCCTAGCTTCAGATGAACACAGTGACTGAAAAATTACTGGCAACGGTAATATGACCTTATCATGTGGGGTATTATTTTCAGTCACTGAGTTAATCTAAAACTAGCACTCCGATTCCACGCCCTGTTGATTGTGACGATATTGCCCCTTTGAGACAAAAATAAAATAAAATTCAATTTGTTTTGTTTCTCTATTTGTTTAGACAAAACGAAACAATAATAATAACTTAAAATTAACTCAGAGTTGATGTTTTTTTTATCTTCGCTTATTCAGGATGGCAAGAGTCAAATCAAAGGAGGGCCTTTAGATGCATTGATCGTATACGCTGCTGATGCAGACAGGAAAGGTAAGGACAATTATCTTATAAAAGATGAGGTATAGAATTGCTATTTCCAAAAAATTCAATAAATAAATAAAACATTGACAATTTGTTAAGGTAAGGTTTAGGTTTAGTAATGAAAAAATTACAAAATTTGCAAATATTAATGTTAAACTTACTTGGTGTTAAGCTGATGGTGTTATTAAATTTCCCTAGAAATAATTTTTATCTGAAGTGAGGTAATTTTTTAAAATATTTGAATTAGAATAAATGAATGCATTTTCACAATTTTCTTGTAAATGACATGATGTAATAAGCTGAAACATTTACACGATAGTTTTTAATGTGTATCTATGAAGATTCAAAGAAAGTAAGGATATGTTAAGAAGTATTTTTCCCACATAAGCAATGTTATACCTTCCTGGTACATAGATTTTGGGAGGTGTGAACAAAGCACCCCTTTTTTGTTATCAAGACCATTTCTTTCTACCAACTTTTTGTTCCACTTTCTACAAATAGATAAATCATATATTTACCAGTGTTTTAACAGGGGGCACTTTTTGGGAAAAATTCAGCACTGTTGGAAACTGATACTTTCACCTCTTCAAATGGGGCAAAATTACTACCTGGTAAGAAGTACAGGCCATAAGTGTTGAATATGAAAGATCAACGAAAATGCATGGTGCATTTTGAAGATAATGGCATGTTTCCACAAGTGCACTAATGGATTTTGGAGGATTCAGGAAGGTTCCTAGCCAGAATCACCTAGGGGGCTAGGGCTAATGTGGTTCAGTGTAGTTGTAATTCTCACTCATAGAGACTGTGTTTGTTGTGTTTTTTATTTCAGATTTGGTTTATTACGAAGCCTTTCTCACGTCATATAGGATGTTCATCGGATCGAATGAACTGCTGGACAAGCTATTGAGCAGATATCCTTTTGTTACGCCAAGAGTACAGATCATATAACTGACATTGTGATGAGCATATCCCTGGCGTTGTTAGTTACTCTACATTTTCCTTCAGTGTGTCACTTATATTTGCCACCCATTTCCACTTGTATCGCATAGAAAAATGCCTCACAATATTCACACTTTCCTAATCAAAATTCAGGATTTGCTATGCAGGAGTAGCATTACATACAAGACAATTATTTCTGTCTAATCGTTTCCTGATCATGTGTAATGATGATAATGAAATGAAGTATCTGTCGGCCCTGTGATTTCTCAGGATTTTTCCTGATTTCAGGAAAAAAAATTTTTCAACTCTTCCTTTGCCTTAACCCTTACATGCGTCTGGAAAAATTTTGCATTCCCCTGAAGCACCCCTACTTTTTTTTAAAAGTATGTAGGGAAATCTTAATAAACCTGGGTCAATGAAGCTATTTCCAAATTTTTTTAAAAAGCCTTTCAAAGGGTCTAGAGATGATTTTAGGGGGAAAAAAAAATCCAATATTTGTTTTGGGTAATTAATTTGCTAATTACAGCCTGAAAGTTACATGAGGCCCACTGTTTTTTACAGAATATTTGTGCACAAAGTAATGGGAGAACACCGAGCAAGGCATATGACATAAAACACAATAAAGGGGGCCACTTTCCTACCGTCACGTTAGCAGTTTTTCTAATGGTTGTAATTTTTTTTTTGAATAGACATGCATGCTTATCCTAAAGATAATTTGAGTTGATTATTACTATTATTTTTTTAATTACCCTAAAATTTGCATCAACAAATGGACGGAAAACTGAGGTAACTTTTTCCGTCCAATTTTTATGGAAATTTGAGGGTAAAAAAATAAATAAAAAATAAATAAATCAAATAAATCAACTCAAATTAGTTCTAGTATAAGCCTGCATGTCCATTCACATGTTGAAACACTTTTTGGTCGGTTTCAGGTACTTAAAAAATAAATAACCATTGGAAAAACTGCTAACGTGACGGATGCAAAGTGGCCCCCTTTATTGTGTTTTATGTCATATGTAAACAATCATAGCTGGTCAACCGTGTATGCCAGGCCATTGAACTTTGGCAATTTGTTTCTCGATGATCAAATATATAGTTTTGTTCAATCCTTTCAAAACAAGAACATTTCCTTAACCACTGTTTTACATATAAGAGGTTTCGCCACAAGACAGACATGAAATCCAAGCGAGCCAACCGCAATGCTTTCTTCCTTCTGTTGAGAGTAGCTGGGGAATTACTGTAAGTTTTTCCTTTCTTTTTTAGTTGGCAGCTTAAAAATAAACCATCAGTAAATTGTAAGATTTTAAAAATGTTGACTCTCAAGTTAAGTTCTTCTTGCCTATTGAATGAAGAATTTCATGAAAAAAGGTGACTGGAAAAAAAGAAAAAAGAAGAAATAAAAATCATAATTTAATTCTTGAATTGATTCATTTCACTATCGCTAAGAAGACCCTGTGAAGTCCCCATGGTTCTCTCTGAACCACATTGTCACTTAGTGATAATTTAGCAACGAGTTGCCCGATATTGGTTCTCCCCTGTACCATAATCTCACTTAATGCCAAGTGAGATACGAGTTGTGCGATAAGGTTTTTTTTTCTTTTTCCCAGAACGATAATTGAGAAAACCACGATAGTTGAGATAAACACATGGTGTTACTGTAAACTGAAAATGTAACAATAATTTTCGCTGGTTTCTCCAGAGGTCAAGTCGAGGACGACATCCTTAAGATGCTAATGGAACTTGTCTTTCAACTCCTGTGCGACGGGGAACTCATGCTGGCCAAGATTCTACGAGATAAAGTACTGAAGAAGATCGAGAACAACAAAATAGCACAACAACTGAGTAACAAGCTACCGCTGTCTGGTCTCGGTGTCTCCGTCATGTAAGATTATTTTTCTGTTGCACAATAAATCCTCAATTGCACAATTATAATATCATGAATTGCTTGCAAAGAATTCCACAGTTTTTATGATAATAATAATAATAATAAAGAAAAAACATTTGTATATAGCGCAAAACACATTTAGAACAAAGACAGAGCTGCCAACTCTTCCGGATTCTGCGGAAGACTTCGCGTATTTGACGGTAATTTACTTACTTAAAATATATGCAAGGAGGCCTCTCCTTTTGGTGCCAAAAGGAGAGGCCTCCTTGCATATATTTTAAGTAAGTAAATTACCGTCATATACGCGAAGTCTTCCGCAGAATCCAGAAGAGTTGGCAGCTCTGCAAAGATGTGTTTTTTCTATTCCCAGGCCTCCCAGCGAAACCTATAAAAACCTATATTTCAAAATGTGAACCTTTTATTTCCTCAAAGAAAACCTATGTTAACCTATAAAATCTATATTTTTAATCTCCTACAACACATTATCAACTTCCTCATAAAATCCTCATGACTTTGAAGAAAAATTACTTCCCAAGTATAAAGAGATGAAGCCAAAACAGTAGCCAAACTGTAACATGTGTACCGCTCTTAGATTTTCTGCCGGACAGGGTATGGGGTAATGTACTTTGTTGCAAAAAGTACTCAGAAGGTAGGCAATTTACCAAAAACTTGTTACTTAACACTGCATAATCACGGGAAATAACCTATAAAAGCCTATATTTTGGCATTTGGTAAACCTATAATAACCTATATTTTGCTTTAAAAAACCTGAGGACGATCAGAGCATACTGATCGAAACGTCGAGTTGTACCTCCAGTTCTTTTCAGAACTAATTACTACTCAATTGAGCATTTCACATGGTGTCACCGCAATTACTCTTACTTAAAGAAAACCTATTTAAAAAACCTATATTTGGTAGAGTAGGCACTGGGAGGCCTGTATTCCAACCTAATTGTTTTATCTTCATTGGAACATTGCTTATATCATTTATAGAAAGGGACATAAACATTTTGAATTGACATATTTCACAAGATATGTGTTGGAACCTCGATTGAACCGTTCTTAAGTACCCAAAAGGAAATTGGTACCACAATAAATTAATTTTGGGACATATTTTGCGGTAAAACCATGCTTCTTGTAAGAAATGTGTAAATTTAAAGCAATTATTTTACTTTCCCCGAGTAAAATTACAGTGTTCTGATGAAAAAGAAAATTTCAAACATTTGCCGGTTAAATATACAAAAAAAACATGGGCAATACATCAGTAAAGTAATCAATAAAATGATAAGTTTTGACATGTTTGGAATGAACCATTCTTGTGTACAGGAAGGCTACCTTGCTGGATTTCAGCAGCCAGGAGCTAGCCGAGCAGATGACCATCCTAGACTCGGAGTTGTTCCAGAAGATTGAGATTCCCGAGGTCCTCCTGTGGGCCAAGGAGCAATCGGAGGAACTCAGCCCCAACCTCACCATCTTCACCGAACACTTCAACAAGATGTCTTTCTGGTGAGTCGTCGCGTCAGATTTGATTCGAGGGACAAACTCTGGGGGAAACTTCCCTTGGGCCCGATTTGTGCTAAGCAGAAGAAAAATTGCTTAGTAGAAAGTGATGCTGAGCAGATTTGAATAGTTATCAGGGTCAGAATCGCGTAGCGTAGTTATATTGTATTTTCAGTTTTGTTTTATTTTCAAATTAAATCACCCATGACAACGGAATAGTTGAATCCTCTAGCCGACGCGGCCATTAGCCAATGATACATGTTTAAATTTTCCCGCGTAGACTCTTGCAGCCTCTACTATTTTTTGCAAAGCGCTTTTAGTATCGTAGGAGGCTTTTCTTGTTGCCACAGAAATTACGTAAGAAAACCGGCCATGGTTATTGTCCGAACATTGTTTTGTATTGTTGTGGTTTCTTTGTCCATTGTTTGTCTGTCGTAATACCATTTAAGTGATTTGAATCTGGTGAGTTTGTGTGAAAGTGAAAGCTAGCTAGGTTTGATCAGAACGATTTTGATCAACGATCTGTTATCATCAACAACAAAAAGAGTGTGTTTGCTGAGTGAGTTGACCGGTACCAAAGTTTCATATAAATAGTACGAATTTTGGCTGGTAGTCTGTTTTACAATGCTAAGCAAAACATTTTAGCTTTTTTTTAATTAATTTTTTTTAGAAAGAACCTGCTAGGTATGAAACATAAGGCCAATAACTACTATTTTGCATTTATACTACAGGGCCTTTAGGTTGGTAAGCAGTTTGCAACGGCTAATTCTCTATTTATCAAAAAAGTTTAGAGTTGACGGCTGTTTGTATATTCAAAGAAGAAATAGCCGACAGCTACTTGATGAATGTTTGTATATTCAAAGCAGAAATAGCCAATGGCAATTTGACAGCTTTTTTTCATATCCAAAGAAAGAAATGGCTGACAGCTATTAAATGGATGTTTTTATATTCAAAGAAAAAATTGCTTTTATGCCACATTGTCAAAGTCTGGCTCCTGGCCCGTGGACTATAATTGTGGATTTCAATGCGTGCTGGAAATGTTTGATGAACCCTCCTAATTTAGCTGAACTTCAGCGGCGAGTAGCTATAGCAGTCAAAATCAGTCAACTGCCTGTTTTTGACTGTTGACCCAAATGTGCACACAGAGGCACATTTTCTCTCTGGTTTTTACTGTCATTTTGACCACCCTTGACAATACCAGACATTGCTTTTACCAGTCGAAAACGGTTGACTCATTTTGACCTGTAAATGTACTTACTACACGTAAGGTTTGACAGTGTTTGACTTTTAAGTGCATTAGATATACCTTGGCAAGTATATGAACATTTTGACTGATTTTGACCCTTGTAGTCACAGAAGGGTTAAAAACTGTTTTGAAATTTGTGTTTTACAATCTCTTTTCCTTTTAAACAGGGCAAGATCGCTCATCCTTCAAGAGAACAGACCTCAGGACAGAGAGAAGCTTGTTACTAAATTCATTAAAGTCATGAAGGTAAGTGAAAAAAAAAACTAGAATTCTGCCGAAAACTTGATATGCCGAAATCTTAGTATTAATTTCTGTATTCGTATCATATTGTTCTGTCGCCAGAAAGAAATTCAGAAATTTTAATGTTTCAAAATTCACTAGCCAATTATTTATAAACATTGATTCAGTTATAGGCTCTTTGAATCATTAGCTGTTAAACAAATATTTATAAATGTCTATAATAATTACTGAACTTTCATTTTTTTTCTTCCTGTCACCGGATGTGAATGACTTTCGTTTTCTCTTTGGTTTCCTGTTTCGATTGGTCAAATAAACCCCTTTGTCTAATTGTTTGGGTTTGGCGTCAAACGGTTTATGTTGTAAAATGCAGTGAGATGTTTCCAACCCACTCTGATGGATCCCTTACTCTTCCTGTTTAATCCTGAACAACCTTTTCGATTTGGGTACCCCCCCAAAAAAAATAAAATAAATAAACAGGAAAATTAATGAAGCCAAAAAGTTGTTGCCCAAAATAATAGACCCAAAAGTAGGTGAGACTGGGCACCCCAAGGTATTTTGTTTTTTCTACATGCCTTTGTTGAGGGAACAGCCTGCACCCCCTTACAATTCCCCCCCCCCGTCCCCCACCCACCACCAACACTAAAACCAAACCCAGTGGTCAGGCTGTTCATTCACACGTCACGAGGACCAAGAAATATGAATAGAAATCAATTTAAAGGGACAGTATTGTCACGATCAGAGCAGGGCATGGAATCGGTGTCCTAGTTTTAAGATGATCACGGTGCCTGAAAATGACTGGCTCATTTATGCAACAGCAGTGGTAATATGACCTTACCGTGTGGGGGTATTATTTTCAGTCACTGAGTTAATTTAAAAGTAGCACTCCGATTCCATACCATGTTGGTCGTGACGATATTTTAAGTAAGTTTAGGTTTAATTGGTTGGCATGTATCAAAGAAAACTATAGACAAGGGGTTAGCCAGGATTTAGAAATACGGTGTCCAAATTTGCTGGAAATTCCAAAACGGGGTGTCCAAATTGTTCACTTAATACAATACAATACAATACATGTAAATGACAGATGAAATAGGGTGTCCAAAAGACACCCAGACACCCCTCTGGCTAATACTATGTTTTTCGGTTTTCGCTTTATTACAAAATAATAATAATAATAATAATAATAATGAATTTATTGTGCGCATTTTCCCATAAAAATGTACAAAAGCGCATTACAATCTTAAAAACTAGCACAAAATACACGTAGTAAAACAAACAGATTAATACATTAAGTCAAAAGATGTAAAAACAACAAAGTAACACTTAAAAATAAATAAATTAACCAAATGCTTGTTTAAAAAGAAAAGTCTTAAGCTCTTTCTTAAAGACAGACAGAGACTGAATTAATTGGATATTTGAGGGCAATTTGTTCCATAATGTGGGCGCAGCCTGCAAGAATGATTTGTCTCCGGTAGATTGACGTTGTGACAGAATTGACAGAAATGACGTTAGACAGAATTATTTCTCGGGACGATTGGTAAATCTTCAGATGATAATTGTGTCACTTGTAATCCATTACTGAAGGTGTACACTGGATATAATTGTCATGGGGGAAGCAATCAGATTGCGTTATTTACAAAAGAAATACGTGGAACGTATTCAGACGCAAGCTTGTTACTCAAGAATAATTGAGTTCAATCTCTCTTTATCACTTTCAGTATCTGAGGAAGCTGAATAATTTCAATTCCTATCTGGCCATCCTATCAGCATTAGACTCGGCTCCCATCAGACGATTAGAGTGGCAGAAACAAACGGTAGAGGTGAGTGACATGAACAGAGTTTGATATATGCAACCTGTTTACATGATATGCTTGTGATTTCTCAGGATTTTTCCTGATTTCAGGATATTTTACAAATCTCCCTTTGCCTCAGAATTTTCTTGAAAGAAAAGTAACCACCAAGGAAAGAATGAAGTAGCCTGTATTGCGTCCAAACCTCTAGTTTCTTGTTTGTGGGGATGTGGAGAGTCTGTAAATCTTCCAAAATTAAACATCCAGGAGGTTCAGGGGGGCTTTGTCCTCTAGACCAAAGGAAGACCCAGGCCTGATACCCATTTTTCAGGATTTTTTACTTTTGTGAAATTACACTCCTGATATAAATATCGCTTCCTGGTTCCTTTTCAAGCATTTCAAATAATTGAAAAGTTCTACCCATTTTTTTCAGGATTTGTTACTTTTGTCAAATCAAACCCCTGACACATATCTCAAAATATGTACAGAAATGAATTTGTGGTGGGTCCTGTCGATCCAGCAATGTTGGCTGCAATTGGACATCGTTTTATAGCCAAAAAGAAAAAGAAAATTACAAATGCTGATGCACGGGTTTGAGGCGACGCGCGCGGAGACCAGAAACCAGAGACTTTTTTTTGTGGCCATGAGGTCTGTCTCTGAATGTATTCATTTATATTAACCATTTGTGTTTGTGTTTTATGGTAGGGTTTGAAGGAGTACTGTCAACTGATTGATAGCTCGTCATCATTCAGAACATACAGAGCTGCGTTAGCCGAGGCAGAACCCCCTTGCATACCTTACCTGTGAGTAACTATGGAGTAGTCATCAGTCTACCTGTCTGTTTTTGTTTTTGGCATTTTTGTCGTCATACAAAGTTGATTAACAAATTTCTTTTTAAGGGATCTCTGTTTAAAGATAAGGTATGTGATAAAATAAATAGAGAATTAGCTGTTGTAAACTGCTTACTAACCTTAAGGACCTGGAAGTAGTATAAATATAAAATAATGGTTATTGGCCTTATGTTTCGAACCTAATGGGTTCTTTCTCAAAGGCAAAATGGGACAGAATACGGACAACATACATACTGTACATAAGCACAAGAGTAGACAGAAGTTGGTTAGGTGTGAAATGAACACAAAAGAAAAAGATATAATTAGGTATAGGATTAACCATTTTTGAATAGTGCTTCTTCCCCTGAAACTCAGTTTAACCCTAACCACCCCAAATCCTGCAAAATCCTCCAAGGGGCACTTTTTGGGGAAAAAATTCAGCACTGTTGGAAACTTGTACTGTCATCCTCTTCAAATGGGGGAAAATTACTACCTAGCAAGAAGTACAGGCCATAAGTGCAGAATATGAAAGATCAACGAAAATGCATGGTGCGTTTTAAAGATAAGGGCATGTTTCCAAAAGTGCACGTTTCCAAAAGTGCACTGATGGATTTTGGAGGATTCAGGAAGGTCAGAATACCTAGGGGGTTAGGGTTAAAGATGACGGCAGTATTAATGTTCCCTAGACATTATATTGTCTGAGGTGCTGTGTTTTTTTTTAAAAGGAAAATCGAAGCAATTTTTGAAGATTTCCGATTGAAATTTTGGAGTACATTTTCCCGAAATGATATCAGAATGAATTGAAGTTTTGTGTGGTGGAAGAGCAGGAAGAGGAAGTTTCTGGTACCGTCGTTTTATATCTCTGATGATTTAAAATATATATATTTTTATTTTGCCTTTGATATCTGTTCTGCTATGTTTGATAAGAAAGTCCACCACAGTTTTCAATTGGCTCTGAAAAGAACTTGTGCTTCGACAGCACATTTTGATCAGTATATTCGGATTGATTTCAGGGGAATGGAATATTATTATTATTGATTATCAATGGACGATATAAAATAGGTTTTTTTTTTGCCTTTGATATCTATTCTTTTATGTTCGATAAGAAAATCCAATAATAAACTAGAATCTTGTACTAGCATGTTAGCTCTGAAAAGAACCAGTGGTTAGACGCACAACATTTCGATCGCTGCACTCGGATCGTCATCAGGGGAATGGAATATTTAAAAAAAAAATAATAATTATGCAATTCGCCCCACACAAGGCCAATGGCCAAGGATGGGGCTACTCAGTCATTAAGTTGTTACAATGACTCCACACTGAAGAAACCAGCCCCTTGCACCGAAACAAGACAAGTTAATAACCAGCCTCTTCATGGTGCGAATAGGACTGGGAGGGGTAACTAGTCCAGAACCAGGCAGTTGTTAAACTGCCTCTGCCCCTATAAGCAATTATGGTTAAGTGTCTTGCTCAAGGACACAAGTGTCACGGCCGGGACCCGAACCCACATTCCGCTGCTAACACCAGAACTTGAGTCCGGCAAGCCAGACCGACCACCCGGCCACGACACTCCACGACATATCATTTTTCTTGAGCATAAGTGGCCGATAGCCACGATCGTTTTCCTAAAGTAATTCGCCCGTTTCTTGTGTTCACCCCCAGGGGACTGATTCTGCAAGACATTACCTTTGTGCACATTGGCAACCCAGACACTCTGCCGGACACGGATAACATCAACTTCACT
Organism: Zoroaster sp. YZ-2022; assembly: GCA_029582265.1. Classification (NCBI taxonomy): domain Eukaryota; kingdom Metazoa; phylum Echinodermata; class Asteroidea; order Forcipulatida; family Zoroasteridae; genus Zoroaster; species Zoroaster sp. YZ-2022. Next base: position 22,260,175 of record CM055835.1, on the reverse strand, counting down.
AAGTGTTGGCAGTTCTTCAACATTCTGGACAGTATGAGAAGATTTAAACAGCAGTAAGTAGCTAGCCCGCCCTCTAGGTTGAAATGGACTTGGGAACCCATCATAATAGACCCTCTGCAAATACGTCACAGATCTCAAAACGTTACCAGTCTGACAAAAATTTAACCAGCCTGACATTCAGATATTACACAATTTGGTGTTGCAGGTGGTGTACTCTACAATGTTATCCACCAGTCGGCTAGTAATTTTGTTATTTGTTCCAGCTCTACAGACATTTTACCCACCTGTGGAAGGACATACTAATGTTCAGGTTCAACCCTGTTTAAAGGGAATAGGATGTGTATAGGATAAAACTGATGACCTGCCTGGCATGTTCTCTCTAATAGAAATAATCAGTTTACGGTTCTAACAGTTTTTTTTAAAGAATTTTTTAGATGATTTTTTTTTTTACAAAGGGTTAACACATTTTTATTTGTCTATGCAGCCACTATGACACTCTGAGAAAGTCGCCCAAAGTCTTGGCATTCTTCAATGATTTCATTGACTTCCTGGACGAGGAATCTATGTGGCAACTCTCTAAGGCCATCAAACCTCATAGTAGCGGACGGCCAAAGACGACGTCTTGATGACATCATGGCGTCAACACGATCACGCACTCGAGGGGCTGACCAATCAGCAGCCGTGTCAGCATTCGTACAGGGTACCAGCTGCATTCTTCTCTTGGTTACCGAAGAGAGGATAAGATCGAGGGGCCTTTGTTGATTGAAGCGCCGACTCCCTATTTGCAGCCACTTTTTCTTTCACAGGGTAAACCAAGGGAGGGAGCCCTCCATACTTGCCGCAAGAGAGAGAGAGAGAAGACATCTCTGACCAGAAGCTTCCTGTGTCGGGCATTCCAAGGATGTCTTGAGTGATTGCTCGATTGCTCAAACGATTTTTTGGAAAATCGAATTCCATTTATTTCTCATGTCGGTGTATTTTACAAACTTAGCATCGTCGGAATCGAAAGTGTAACGTGGTTTCAACGTGCCGGACGGCACTGTGGTAAAAACTATATATAAACCGAGGTCAAAGGTCGGTGAAATGTTTGCTCACAGGAAGGCCAGTATTAGTTTCAAAAAAAAAATGCTTCTTAATAATAAAAAAATGTTATTGAACTTGCTGAATGTACATAACTGTGTAATCCTCCAATTTAAGACAAATTATACTATTTATGAAATCTAGAAGTTCCACTGCTGGTCATTAGGAATGACAATGTCCCCTTACATGTATATAAGAAAATACATTTGTACATGTTAGATTACTATAAATGCAAATTCCTTGTACTTTTTTATTCATCAGTTGTCAAAGTACTGCAATCGATTATTATCAGTGCGTTATGTATGTCTCATTGTCTGAAGGTTGTGAGTCCAGCGGGTTGGAGTGAGAGACAAAGTGGAGACTTTTTGGGGAGGGGTAGGGGTGGAGATGGGACAAAAGTTGTTATTGTACCATTGTCTATTGTTATTAAACAGCAAGTCTTGTGTCTTAAAAATGTGGAAACAACTGCCTGCAATTTCATGTGCATGTATGTTTTTAATATTGATCGTCTCCATCCGTGCCGCAGTCTTGATCGAGCAGTGGTTTTTAAATTATGCAAATTTGTGCATCGTGCAAATCTTGTGTGAATATGAAGCAAATGTTGTCATTGTTTGTGCAATGTCAGAGACTTGTGACTATGTTTGTAGAGATGCTTTTTACCGGCGCCCGAACACACAAAAAAAAGAACGTTGTACAGTATTATAGGTGAAGAGAGCGCCCCCTCGTGTCTCTGAAAAATTAGTGGAGATATCTCCGAGACGATAAGCTGCCAATGTCTTTAAATTATTTGGGACTTTATTTTTTATATATATTGTGTAAGATTGTTTTTTGCAAATATAAAAATGGGATCAGAGGACATAGCTATTTGTTTGTTTAATCCTGTCACTGGAATAGGTAGTGTTTTTTTACATTTAACTTATATCAATAGTACTTGTTTGGCTGTGTAAAAAAAAAACATCTCAATGGTGTTGTTCTTCTAATCCTCCTTGATTGAACCACCACATTTTTAAATTTTTTGTTTTTAAGCTTTTAAATTTCTCCAATTATTGAAAAACTGAGTGTACACATCCTATATTTACCATAGATGGGAATGCGGGAAAAATATTCCCTGAAAAGTGCTAACTGCCTACGTGCCAACCTCTCTCCCAATCTGTTATTATTAATTTTTTTGAATTTCAAGGGATGAACACCATTGATAACTGGTTATGGTTTGGATCTCAACTGTCATAGCTAAGTGAGATTGTGCAAACTTCTCCCCAAGCCTGTTTTTACTATTATTATTTTTAATTTTAATTTTAAGGGATGGACACCATTGATAACTGGTTATGGTTTGCAGTAACACCATGTGGTTTTGATCTCAACTTGTCATAGCTAAGTGAGATTGTGCAAACTTCTCCCCCAACCTGTTTTTACTATTATTATTGTTAATTTTAAGGGATGGACACCATTGATAACTGGTTATGGTTTGTAGTAACACCATGTGGTTTAGATCTCAACTGTCATAGCTAAGTGAGATTGTGCAAACTTCTCCCCCAACCTGTTTTTACTATTATTATTATTGTTAATTTTAAGGGATGGACACCATGTGGTTTAGATCTCAACTGTCATAGCTAAGTGAGATTGTGCAAACTTCTCCCCCAACCTGTTTTTACTATTATTATTATTGTTAATTTTAAGGGATGGACACCATTGATAACTGGTTATGGTTTGCAGTAACACCATGTGGTTTAGATCTCAACTGTCATAGCTAAGTGAGATTGTGCAAACTTCTCCCCCAACCTGTTTTTACTATTATTATTATTGTTAATTTTAAGGGATGGACACCATGTGGTTTAGATCTCAACTGTCATAGCTAAGTGAGATTGTGCAAACTTCTCCCCCAACCTGTTTTTACTATTATTATTATTGTTAATTTTAAGGGATGGACACCATTGATAACTGGTTATGGTTTGCAGTAACACCATGTGGTTTAGATCTCAACTGTCATAGCTAAGTGAGATTGTGCAAACTTCTCTCCCAACCTGTTTTTATTTTATTTTAAGGGAGGAACGTCATTGATAATTGGTTATGGTTTGCGGTAAGAACATGTGGTTTGATCTCAACTTATCATAGCTAAGTGAGATTGTGGTTCTTCTCTGTGTCATCACAAGTGTGCTTACTCTCTTTGAATCAAGATGTACATCAACCAACCAACCAGTGAAAGTTTCATCTTATGGGTTTATAGATTAATGAAATTCTTGCGTTGGGTGGTAAACAATTGATTTAATTTTGCCCTACACCGACATGTGTATAGCACTGCATACTCGGTGCTTTCCGAGTGTCTGTGAAAAAAAAAAATCAAAAAAAAATCACAAGCGACCTCCTGCTGATGTTTTAACCTCTCGACCACCGAACTTGCCTGATGGACAATTGGCCGGTTAGAATCCTATATAGCAGCAGATTCCGTGATATATATAGGTTGTTGAAATTCTTGCATCAGGTGATAAACAATTGGTTCGAATCCCGCCCGAGTTACCTGTGAATTACCTGTGAATTTTTATTTTTATTTTTTTTTCACAGACACTCAGAAAGCAATGAGAATGCAGTGCTATACACGTCTTATGGGTTGTTCACAAGAAAATAACGGAAAAACATTCAGATTGTTTGTATTCATTCTAATACAGAATTTAGGAAAGAGAAATCTTCCCTAAATTTGAACTGGAAATATTTCACTATTCTTAGACGCACCCGAGACAAAATAAAACATTACAATTTAACAATTTGTTATTCTTCTATGACTGCAAAGGGTCAAAATGTTGATATATTTGCCAAGGTATATCTAGTGCACTTAACAGTCGAACACTGTCAAACCTTACGTGTAGTAAGTACATTTACATGTCAAAATGTTTTTGACTGGTCAAAGCAACGGTAAAAACCACTCAACAATGCCCCTGTGTGCACAGTTGGTTCAGCAGTTATAAAGTCAAGTTGACTTATTTCAATCACTATAGCTACTTGTCACAGTAGGAGGGTTAAAATACACAGATTTTCTTTACCTTTAAAGGACAATTTCTTTATATAATTGTGTTATTTTCCCATGGCCTTAGTGTTTTCAATTTTTCCCACCAGTCTAGTCAAATGTTGGTCGTTTTCCAATAATACCTAATGTGAAGAAGTACAGACGCATCATCAAATGGATTGAATTCATGAATGTTTTTCTTCTTCAAGCAAAGCGCAGGGATGTTAAGTGTCTGAACTCAAATAGAGGTGTGCATTGAATTCAAATGTATTTTCTGTAGTAAGTACTATGACAAGAGAAGAAGCAATACAGTTGGATGACGGAATTAGGTCATATGACATTTTAAATACAAGGAAAATTATATTTTGTGTAAAATATTGTTCATAAGGATATTTGTCTTCTTGTTATATATTTCAAATTTAGTAACACATGATAATGCAATGTATGTACGGAATCATCGGATTTGGGCTTATTTTCATAGAGCTGCTTAGCAGAGAATTTTGTTAAGCAGTTTTGAGTAGCAGTCATTTTGTATGGCAACTATTAGCGCGTGCTGGGACTTACAGGTTAACCGAATGTCATCACCCGATGGCCACACAAACTAGATCGTCGGCAAATGGGACAATCAAAAAGCATAAATAAACTTCCCACAATGATTGTTCAATAACCAATGCGGCAAAAAAGAAAGTCTAGAACAACAAAATGCGTATCAAATTCTTCCAAAATTGTTTTCGGTTCACCGGTTCAGCACTAATCTTATGCTTAGGAGCTCTGTGAAAATTTAATTGAATTTTTCTAAGTTTGATATGCAGTTAATTGTCAAGTCTTCTACAATTTTATTTTAATGTACAGTGTACGTTTGTACACATTTTATTCTCTTTTAATGAGGGGTTATTCAACAACATATATTGATAACAAATTTATTTTGAAAAGGATGTCCTAAATACTTATTTCAATAAAAAGAAAATCCATTGAAATAAGGACACACAATAGATTTTCAAAGGTATTTTCTTAATTCATTTGTTGTTGTATCAGATTGTTATCCTGTATGTCTGGGGGACTAGAATACATATTTACATAACAGCAATTGTAGAATATTTTAAAACGCCGCATATGCCATATTGGCACTGTACAGTCTTGTCATAAAAAACAAAGCATTTATTGAACTATATTAAAATTGATGGAAAACATGAGCATAATGCAAAACACACAGGTCTTTGTTGTTCCTTTATCAAATGATATGTTAACCCCCGTAGTCCGACTGCCTCTTTCTCCTATGATTGAAGCTGTCATATTCTTCAAAGTGTAGACTGAGGGGAAAGGGGAAAGAGGCAGTCGGACTAGTTAATCCCACACTTGTTTTCATCTGTCTGTAAGCTATAGGAGTTCCTAATCTAATACAGTTATGGTAGTCAATCTTTTGTTTGATTTTAATCCCAACTCCCTAGGCCCATTTGCTTACACATAACCTGAATCCTCCAAAATCACTTTTTGGACAGACCAACATGTAACCTTCAAAATCCTTCACTTTGGCAAAGAGGATTTGGGAAGGTTAGGGTTAAAAAAAAATTCTAGGGCACTGCCATACTGGCAAAACAATAACAAATTCACGGCACGGATCACTCCATGATCCTGATGTACGTCACAAGGAAAGATTGCATAATACATCATCCACAGGTGTTTTTCTATAAACACAAAACCAAGAGGTTCGGGCATAGACATATGTACCCTTTGTGCTTCCAATAATAACTCCATTGACTTATAGGTACGAGACTGGACGGTGAAACTCATTTACTCAGTTACTTGTCAATTTCCCTTGATGCAAACTGGATGTTACAGTCCACAGAACAGAGGGCCGAATTAAGTTTGTTATAAACTGGAGCCATCGGTAATTTCCCTCGAAGCAAATTGGATGTTACAGAGCAAAGGGGCCAAATTAAATTTTATTGTCAAGGAGAAGCCAGAGAGATTTCATGGATCCTTATCAATCAGAGTTCCTTTTGTTCTTGCCTTCTTAGCAAACTCTTCTCTCAATGCCTGGGAAAGAAAAACCAGAAACGTTTCATGTTTAGAATGGATCAACTGACGAGGGTGGAGTCCGGTGGTTGAAGGTTTAATGTCGGGTAGTCTTTTCCTATTTTACTTGAGGAAGTGAAAACAAACGTTTTAAAATGACACATCTCTCGAAATCATCGTGAGAAGCATGGGTTTTTCAGTAAATATTTACGAAAATTAACTTATGGTGGGTACCATCGTAAAATCATGTTGACACTTTTTAACTGTTAAACCAAGCTTCTGAAAACTGTCTTGTGAAAGATCTCATTTCAAATGAATTGTTTTCCCTTCTAAAAGGAAAATATCAAAGTTGCTTCGCAAATTTCCTTGGTTACCACACGAACTTTCGTACAATGAGAAATGGCTTTTGTTGGTTGTCTGTATTTACGTTGCTTAACCCTAACTCCCTAAGCATTGTTACTAAACAATAAAAATCCTTCAAAATCCTCCAATTGCTTTTGTTGTCTAGGGAGTTAGGGTTAATAAATACCAAAGCAATGATAAGTTATGAGGCCCTGTAATGGGTGTATAAGTGTTTGGTATCGTTGGAAAGCTCATTTTCTAAAGAATTTGGCAATACAGTCATCTCAATTAAAAAATTTAAAAAAACAAGTAAAATTTTACTGATTTTGTGGAAGCAGGTCACATATTGGTTTAACAAGGAGATGCAACTTCCTACCTCGTCTGTTTTTCTCTTGGTCATGCCTTTCCTTTCTAGTTGCTTCTCGATGACTCGGGCGTTGCTGGCGTAGGAATCAGCAATCTCACGCTGTCAGTGACAAAGACAAACAAAATACGTCATTATAAAAGTGAAACAGAAATGGACCCAGATAGAAGAGCAAAACTGAGACAGACATACGGAACGACAAGGTATGTTGTTATCAAGTGTGGTAGTGGTACAATTCAAGGTTGGTGTTTGTGAAAACCTTCTGATTCTTTTGGTATCTTGTTGAAGGTATACATGCAAAATAAAAAATATATATATGAATATTAAAACAAAATCTGTGTTAATCATTCCAAACTATATCAACAAATTTTGAAGTTCAGAGCAAAATTTAAAAGAAATATACACCAAAAATTAAGGGTAACTTAACCTGTGATCTGTCTCTATTTATTCTCTATTCTGTAAACTGTCTGTGACAAACATATATATCAAATATAACATGCACAGAGTTACATGTGATGTTTATATTGTTTAAATTGTGGGTATGTTAAGGCTGTGCACAGCCGGGTACCCGGATACCCGACCGAAATTGTCATTACCCGGTTCCATTTTTCGACTTTTGAAAATTTCAACTCAACATTTAAGTCACACATTCGGAAGTCTCCGATTTTTTGTTAACAATATTTGTGTGGGGAATGGGGATGCTACGAGTGTTTTTTTAAATATAGAGACAGGAAATTATTTTTAAAAGTCCACATTTATTATGACTCTAATAAAACAAGAGAAACTTGTGTTCATATTGGTTATTTTATATTTTCAGGAGTATTTGTGACCTGATCTGTGAAAAAGGGTATTAAGGGATGCTATGCTATTACCCGTAAAGGGCTGTTCTATGTGGAGAGGGTGAACAAAAAATTCACAACGTGATTTTTTTTTTTTTGGTTTATTGGCTTCTATTATATCAATATTTTCATAATTTATTTACAGAAATATTATTATTGATGAGTAAAGATGAAAAAACAAAAGTTTAAATTTTACACATTATGCAAATTAGCAAAAATATTTGAAAAAATACTTCAAGATGCTTGATAATTCAAATTTATATTGCACAAGCATTCCTAAAGGAGCTCAAAAGGAACATAACTGTTGCTATGGGCATTCAAGAGAGTTTCTTCTAAGCTCATTTCTTTTTCCACTTGCTGTGTTTAAAGGGCTGTATCTCTGAAGGCACTTCAGTTAATTTGTACAATATGAATATGCAAAATCAGTATATCTCCAGAATGCAAAATGCCACAGGGTTCAAACCTACACCAAATTAAAGCTTATAATGTAACCAATTCAGCTATGTATGTAACTCAATTTTTAAATTTTGTCCCATAATACCCATTTTTGTGGAGCCGGTCACATTTATGTGTTTTTACAAAATTGTTTACGGGTACGCGGGTATCCGAAGATTTACAATTTCAGGTATCTGGTTCCTGAAATAACTGAAAATGCACAGCCTTAGGGTATATCAGTGCACTGGGAAGAATTGGCAACATGAAGGTAATACACAAAATAGGGCGGTTAATGGATTAAGAAATATTCACTTTTATAATGAACTTCACAGAGGGAAAAAAACAATCGGTGACATAAATCTACAGAAGTGCTTCACTGTGATAACGTTTGGCCATACGGCGTGACTTGAGCCCTGCCCTTTCCAAGATGTACTCACCGCCTCAATCTCATCTTCCTCCTCGTCCATGGTCGACACAGTCACCGAGGCGTACTTGCCCATCTCCTTTGTCTTCTTGGTAAGCATCACCTGAATCAGTTGTTGACAAGCACAGGGAGAGGGATTCATTCACATCAAATTGATCAAAATGAAAGACATTCCTGAGATCATCACTTCATTTATACAACGGAATTAGGTCAGCTTGGTTGTCTTTTGGACGCCCCATTTGCTAAATGGACACCCCGTTTTATTTGTAATACACATGTGCAAGTACATTTGGACGCCCTGTTTTGAAAAAGAAAAAGAAATTTAGACACCCTATTTTCAAATCCTTATACTCTGGAGACTGACGTCTACTCTTGTAAGGAGGCCTTGGGGGGGGGGGGGGGAGGGGGTTGATTCCTGTCGATGATACCTGCAATTTTGGTTCCTTTTCAGCAGAACAATTCACAAGCACTAAGCATTAATCACTGTATGGAAATAAATGTGCATTTGAATTGAATTGAACACAAGAATGAACTCAGAAGAGAAAATACTGTTAAAAACAGTATTGAAAAACCCCCAAACCCCAAAAACAGTATTTTCAGCAATAAATTCATCTTAAAAAAACCCAAAACAATAATAAGTAAAGACTGTTTGTGGTTGACACCATGTGAAATTCTGTATGCTGGAGGATTAGTGCGTTGAAGCGTGCAGGCGGGAACTGTTGGGACTGGGATCCTCAGTAGGGGGTAGGGGAGAGAGAGGAGTGTGTGCTCACTGAACTGAATCAGTTGTTGACAAGCACAAGGAGAGGGAGAGTGGGTGACTTAGGATGTATATACAAAACAACAATAACAAGAAAACAAAACAAAAGTGAATATCATGATACCTTCTTAGGAATCGATTTCTGAATGACGAGCGGCTCTTTGATGGGTCCTTTCTCGGGTTCGAAGATGGCACCCTCGATGATGAATGTTACTTTTGCGTTCTTCTCTTCGTGTTGATAGAACAGCAGCAGACCGCATCTGTGAAAACAAATCAACGCAAGGACGCATAAGGCAGAACACTGGACCAGCATTTGAATTTAAATGGTAAGGTGTAGTACTGGCAATTCACGGTCAAATTGCACTGTGAAACCTACTTCCCTAGATATAATTTTGTCTGATGTGATGTATTTAAAAAAAAAAAAGTAAACTAATGTCCAGTTTGAATTGATGGAAAGACTACTCTCCTAATTTTCATAAGCACAAAAATAAACCGCACGTTTAACCCTCCTACAATCAGTGCAATTTTTTGAAACAACCCATTCAGGCCACTCCAAGCCATTAGCTGTTGCCAGTGGCCTCCTATGGTTACCCTTCTGTGCACTGTCACACCACTGAGATTGCAGGGTCAAGTGGTCTCCCATTGATACATTGCAGGCCATACTATTATGTTCAAACAACCAGCTACAACCAGCTGTAAACCTGACCATGTATTTTGACTGTAAACACACCTATACAAAACCACTAAAGACTGTGGTTTGTAATGGCCTTCAGTGTGTGTTGAGTATGTAATCGGAGATGGTCGTATTTACAGTGGTTTTGGGTGGCACTGGGTTGATTTCGTAAGATTACTTGGAAAGGACATCAGTGGCTTGTATGCTTTAAACCTCCTACTGTTGTTGCACTTTAGTGGGAAGTTGCTATAGAGGTCAAAACCAGTCAACTGCCTGTTTTGACCGTTGACCCTAATGTGCAACACAGGGGCATTTTTGACTGGTTTTTACTGTCATTTTGACCACCCTGTAAAATACAAGATAATGCTTTTACCAGTCAAAAACGGTCGACTCATTTTGACCTGTAAATTTTTCTTACTACACGTAAGGTTTGACAGTGTTTGACTTTTAAGTGCACTAATAATAATAATAATAATAATGTGGACTTATATAGCGCACGTTTCCACCAAACTGGTGCTCAAGGCGCATTACATTATTACCTTGGCAACAAGATATACCTTGGCAAGTATATCAAAAATTTGACTGATTTTGACCCTTGTAGTAGGAGGGTTAATGGTTGGTGAAGAACATATTGGAAATTTAGTGGATCGGAGCGGCCTCCATGTGAAGTAGGGTTAAGGAGCATCTCATAACTCAGAACATTCGTGTTCTATTTGGATTATACCTTCAGGGAACACAGTGCATTCCAGAAGGAACATTCAGTGTTCCCAGTGGGATCATCGGCAAATGGTAATGCCTGATGTTCACAGCGAGCATACTGCATCATGGAATGTTTCTTTTTTGGTAACACCAAGTATTCCCAAATTGAATTCCGCCTGTTTCCAGTGACAACGGTGTGCATTTGAGAAGCTTCCTTAAAAGCTCCTCACAAACTAACAACTTACTTTTTACACTTTTTTCTAAACTGCTTTTCAATCCCTCCTGGTCTGTAGAAAAAAGAAAGAACAAAAAAAAAAACAATTGTTCACTAAAACATAACCAAGAAAAGTTGTTCAATAAAAAAACCAAAAAACCAATTAAATAAAAAAAATAACAAGTTATAAAACAAAAATTTAAAAAGAAATTGTGAATGCATTTCTCATTTTAGGAGTTGTGTAACAGTAAGCTTTTGAAAAAAAGAAACAAAGTTGATACATTTTGTGGATGACAACTTGAGTTAGCATTGTGTTTTCAGCCATCAGATCTAACTGTTTTTCTAATGCTATTGGAACAGTAGGATGCATGATTGGATTTGATTCTACACTCAGTATTTTCCAGTAGCCAGACTACTTGGAGTGCTTTGTCTAGTCTGCTGCTGTTTGCTAACGGACCAGCGTCAAGGTGAAACTCTGGCCAGAGAAACATTTGGGAGAACGCCACTTTTCTATCCAAATATGACAAAATATCACAGATTTTCCTTTAAAAGATGATAGAGGACACACTTAAGGAGAGGAAAGTGTAGTTGAGTGAGGATTGGAAATGATATTTTGGGAGATTTTGAGCAATGAAGAATGTATGCACATCCAGTGAGATGTTGGCCATTTTGTTGTCTGCTAAAAACACATGGCTAGACATTGTGCACAAGTGGCGGTTGAGTTCCACATTCTTTCCCATTTGGGTTATTATATCACCTCTCAATTGTGATGTATTTCATATTAGTGCACAAACAAATACAAATCCTCCTCAACTATTCAAGGTTTGGTTTATTCACAGTAAATTACCTTCTGAGATGAATAACTTCATCATTGTCAAAAGTCATCTTGTTGACATGTTTGGCGCTGTCGATAACTCTAGCATTGTCTCGTCTTCTTAGGGGTAGCTTTTCTATAGCACAATCTGCAATCGAGAATAATAACGGGAAGGTACAACATTAAACATTGGTAAATTCTCAAAACCATAAATGATCACAGTTTTGCATAAAACTAATTACTTGGTGTTAAGTTAATGAAAAGATTATAGCACTTTTGAGAAGTTGGGACTATTTCCTAGAACTTGAAAATCAACAGGAAGAAATTTTCAAACCATATGCAGTACTTTATAGTTATACTGCACACGTCACATTTTATGTGTCACAATGACAAGGGACTTAGGCTACCTTCGCGTACAATCAGAAATTCCTTGCTATAAACCTATATGCATAATGTAACACAGAATTAATTTTTTTTTTTAAACCGGGACCCCGATTCCATGCCCTGTTGAATATCTGCACTCTGATGATCGTGACGATATTGCCCCGTTAACGTCATAGTCATACGAAAAAGTACGAACCAATAATGAGAACCATTTGTCCAAACAGGCAAAAGTAAGTTTGGAGGGTCGGTCTTTTTCATATTCTTCTTTCTCTCGGTTGTCGGACACCACGATACTTCGAGATATAACTTTAGGCATACTGACAAATCCACGTATTTGTTATTATTAATATTGTTTGGTTTATTTGAACAGAATTACATTAAAAAAGAATAACTTAGATCATAGATCCGATAAAAGAACAACAAACTTCTCAGCGCTTGTCTGTCTGTCGATGTGTTATAGCGCCACCAATCGACAAACTGTTTCCAATGCATCAGAGAAGTTCCCAGACTTCTTAAAACATTTTGATAATTGAATATAAACAGAGACTCTGACTATATTTATTTTGGCGCGGCAGCGCAGATAGTCCAGACTGAAGTCAGCACCGAATTTGGTGCTAGCACGAAATTTGGTGCTGGCACCGAATTTCAAATACCGCAAAAGACCGTCAATATACGTCATTAAGTGTAAACGTACAGTACCATAGAAAAATACACAATGATGATTCGCACAATTTTGACGAGAAGTGTTCCATCGTAAAATAGCAAAATTTTAATTTTTTTCTTCATAGATGTGTTCATCACATCTCTAGCTATAATCTATTAGCGCCCCCAATTAATCGATCCACTAATTAACCCAGCCGGACTAATTAAAGTGTGCATACAATTATCCAATCGGCATATCCATATGTACAATGTACGAACGGCATACCTATCTTTGAACGAAAGGTTTCCATTATAAAATGGCAAAATTGTAATTTTTTTCTTCAAAGATGTGTTCATCACATCTCTAGCTATAATCTATTAGCGCTCCCAATTAATCAATCCACTAATGAACCCAGCCGGACTAATTAAAGAGTGCATACAATTATCCAATCGGCATATCTATATGTACAATGTACAAACGGCATACCTACCTTTGACCGCAAGGTTTCCATTATAAAATGGCAAAATTGTAATTTTTTCTTCATAGCTGTGTTCATCACATCTCTAGCTATAATCTATTAGCGCCCCCAATTAATCGATCCACTAATTAACCCAGCCAGAATAATTAAAGAGTGCATACAATTATCCAATCTGCATATCCATATGTACAATGTACGAACGGCATACCTATCTTTGAACGAAAGGTTTCCATTATAAAATGGCAAAATTGTAATTTTTTTCTTCATAGATGTGTTCATCACATCTCTAGCTATAATCTATTAGCGCTCCCAATTAATCAATCCACTAATTAACCCAGCCGGACTAATTAAAGAGTGCATACAATTATCCAATCGGCATATCTATATGTACAATGTACGAACGGCATACCTATCTTTGACCGCAAGGTTTCCATTATAAAATGGCAAAATTGTAATTTTTTCTTCATAGCTGTGTTCATCACATCTCTAGCTATAATCTATTAGCGCCCCCAATTAATCGATCCACTAATTAACCCAGCCAGAATAATTAAAGAGTGCATACAATTATCCAATCTGCATATCCATATGTAGGCCTACAATGTACGAACGGCATACCTATCATTGACCGAAAGGTTTCAATTATAAAATGACAAAATTTTAATTGTTTTCGACATAGATATGTTTATCACATGTCTAGCTATAATCTATTAGCGCCCCCAATTAATCGATGTACTAATTAGCCCAGCCTAACTATTTAAGAAATGCATACAATTATCCAATCGGCGTATCCATATGTACAGTATACAAACGGCATACCTATCATTGACCGAAAGGTTTCCATTGTAAAATGGCAAAATTGTATTTTTTTTCTTCACAGATGTGTTCATCACAAGTCTAGCTATAATATATTAGCGCCCCCAATTAATCGATTTACTAATTAGCCCAGCCTAACTAATTAAGAAATGCATACAATTATCCAATCGGCATATCTCATGTATATGTACAAACGGTATACCTATCTTTGATGGAAAGGTTTCCATTATAAATGGCAAAAATTGTAATTCTTTTCTTCATAGATGTGTTCATCACATATGTGGCTATAATCTATTAGCGCCCCCAATTAATCGATTCACTAATTAGCCCCGCCCGACTAATAAAAAAATGCATACAATTATCCAATCGGAATCTCCACATGTACAATGTATACGAATGGGATGCCTATCTTTGACGAGAAGTGTTCTATCATAAAATGGCAAAATTGTAACTTTTCTTCATAGATGTGTTCATCACATCTGTGGCTATAATCTATTAGCGCCCCCAATTAATCGACCCACTAATTAGCCCACCCCAACTAATTAAAATAACATACAATTATTCAATCGGGATATCTATATGTACAATGTACAAACGGCATACCTTTCTTTGACAGGAAGTGTTCGATCGTAAAATTGCAAATGTAACTTTTTTTCTTCATAGATGTGTTCATCATATATATTAAACAAACATTACAATTTTTGTTTTGTTTTAAATATTACTTAAACAGACACTGTCCCTCAGTAATTATGGAACACCCCTACTAAAAATGGTATGGGCCGGCTCCTCATATTATGCTAATGAAGTGTTACGTGGGCTAAATCCAGCCTTCTGATTGGTCGAGAGGCTCGGAAAAAGGGGAAAAGGGGGCGGGGCTTTACCTATACAGCGGGCATCATATATAGGCATCCCGTTCGTACATTGTACATATAGAGATCCCGATTGAATAATTGTATGTAATTTTAATTAGTCAGGCTGGGCTAACTAGTGGATGGATTAATTGGGGGCGCTAATAGATTATAGCTAGACTTGTGATGAACACATCTGTGAAGAAAAAAATTTCAATTTTGCCATTTTACAATGGAAACCTTTCGGTCAAAGATAGGTATGCCGTTTGTACATTGTACATAAGGATATGCCGATTGGATAATTGTATGCACTCTTTAATTAGTCGGGCTGGGCTAATTAGTGGATCAATTAATTGGGGGCGCTAATAGATTATAGCTAGGCTTGTGATGAACACATCTATGAAGAAAAAAAATACAATTTTGCCATTTTACAATGGAAACCTTTCGGTCAAAGATAGGTATGCCGTTCGTACATTGTACATATGGATATACAGATTGGATAACTGTATGTATTTCTTAATTAGTTAGGCTGGGTTAATTAGTGGAACGATTAATTGGGGCGCCAATAATATTATAGCTAGAGATGTGATGAACACATATGTGAAGAATTTTTTTTTTCAATTTTGCCGTTTACAATAGAAACCTATCGGTCAATGATAGGTATACCGTTTGTATATTGTACATCAGGATATGCCGATTGGATAATTGTATGCACTCTTTAATTACTCGGGCTGGGCTAATTAGTGGATCGATTAATTTGGGGCGCTAATAGATTATAGCTAGACTTGTGATGAACACATCTATGAAGAAAAAAAATACAATTTTGCCATTTTACAATGGAACACTTCTCGTCAAAATTGTGCGAATCATCATTGTGTATTTTTCTATTAATGACGTAGGCCCTATATTAAAAAAGAAAAAACAGTGCATTGTGCCACTTGCCTTTTTTATATGTTCCTGATATTCAGCGTTAGCGTTTGTCAAAAGCTATAATTAATACAATATTTCATCCGAGGGTATTAAAACAGGCAAGTCGCATTTTAGATTTTAGATTTTAGATTGATTGATTGATTGATTAATTTTTAAAGTTATTTATTTATTTATTTATTTATTTATTATTATTTTAATGTTTATAATTTTACACTCGACTGACACCCCAAATTTATAATCATCATTATTTTTTAATCTGTTGTGGGTTTAACCACGGTTTGATCATAATGCTTAATTTGCTTTTAAAAAACGATGAAATTATCTGCAATTTACCCCCTTTTTAAAGGAAAAAATAAGAGACTAATATCGTCGTCACACCCGGGGATCAAAAATTAGCTGAGAGTTCCTCCATTTGCGTAGTTTTCGGTTGGGGGGGAAATCAATTCTTTTCTTGATTACAAAAATGTTCTGTTTATAATTTAACTGATTTCATAAAGATTGTCTCCATAATTTTGCTATAAAACATTAAAAAAAAAAAAAAACTTTCTCCTCCATTGACTTGGTGCACAAACATAGTGTGTTTGTTGACAGCGTTTTTCCAAAATCCAACTCCCATAATTCATTGCGCGCTCAATTCCGAGAGATCTGGGCCGGTGTCACGGTCTCAGCTATCCGGCGTGCTCAGCTATCCGGATGACCAAATATGGTAAAATTACGTCATGCTATGTCTGCGCACAGCGTACGAAAGTAGTCCATTTTAGTGCCGTGCTGAGTCGTGTACGTATACGTGTACATACATTGTACGTACATACACACACTTGCTGGAACTGTCATGGCGGCCTCCACGAGCAGTCAGTGACTACAGCGTGCTGAAATGCCCTGCTACGTCATCCGGATAGCTGAGCACGCCGGATAGCTGAGACCGTGACTACAGCGTGCTGAAATGCCCTGCTACGTCATCCGGATAGCTGAGCACGCCGGATAACTGAGACCGTGACACCGGGTCACAATGCAACACATTGTACCAAAGATGATTGTACTCAAGACTGTACTAGTACTTAGGGGCCTACATTCCCACGTGCACAAAGTTTTGTTTTCGTAAACTCGTTGTTGGCGCAATTAAAACTCTGAGCAGTGACACAAAGAGAGGCTTTTTGTTCCACTGTTATCTTGCATTGCAGTTGTTTACGTATTTTGCATGATTTGCATGCACTTTCTGAGTTCGCAAGTTAGTGTCTGTTCAATGCACGCCAGTCAACAGTCATGTAATCGAAAGTGTCATCGTGATCATGGACGAGAGGAAAATTATGATCATGGCTGCAGAATCGGCTATAGCTAGCTAGCTGCATCAGCGCATGAGGATGACGCGACTTCACCAGGTGGTATGCCGTTGTTTTTAATCTAACCTCCATTTATTTCACTCATACACTTATTTAGCGCCAAGTTATGTGGCACAGACCTGCAGCTGCTGGCTGCTACTTTATGCTTGATACAATGTTGCAATTAGTTTGAGCTGTGAATGGTTGAAGTTGGTATTTCTCATTTCTAGACCATCCACATTTATTGTTTACTGACAAAGGGATCTGGTGTCAGACATAATGTGTAGCGCTTCACAAATTACTCAATAATTCCTCTGTCAATCATTCTGAAATATCACAATATCACATAGGGCCAGGATTATATAGTATTTATTTATACTACAATGTTGTAAGAATGTGAATTTTATTCTGGATGTCCCAGTGTGAGGTCAACTTCACGGTTCAAAATCTGACCTCTCCTTCCGGTCGAAATCAGAAGTTTAAGTGAAAAATATTCTGAAGCACTCATTCTGTACATTTGTACACAGCCATTTCCCACACAGGCCTATCATTTTGTGCACATACAGTTAACGATACAGTAGTCTTAAGTCGAGTCGCACGCCAAACTGAACTCTATGTGTACATCATGGAGGAAGGTTCTTCCTCCATGAATAATGTACATGTAGCCATAAATAGTCTCTTGTCAAGTTGCACACAGCACCATGGATGCGAGTTTTGTCGTGAAACGCGTTTCTGGAAAGAAAACCATATTTGCAGTGTTCAGACTAACTTATACTTCACAAATAACTTTTACATTGACATGAAGGTAAATATATTTAATGTCATAAATTTGTGATGTCATGATGATGTCATAAGATATCAAATTACATCATATAGAGGTTTAATATTTTTAAGTCATCTCATGAACCACACCAGATAAATTAATAATCTTGGCATCATCGTAGTGACCTCGAATTATGTGACATTTCGTACACAGACATGAGCCAATTTTGACTTTTTTTCCAGTTGAAACCCGGAAGTTCAACAGAAAAAGCATTCTTCAACACTGATATATAGTCTGCAGCCAATGTGATCTAGGGAAGATGAATATTGGTTTCTGTGAATAAAGTGACTGAGTCATATCTCTTCATTAACAATTGTTTGATGACGTCATCACAGATCAGAAGCTCCCTAACGCTTGCAGTATTTAAAAGGAAAATATTTCATATCTCAGAAATTATCAAACAGAATTTCATCACATTTAGGACGATGGTAAAAGACATCCAATGTATTACTTCAGTGTGAAGTATAAATTCAGTCACGTGACTGAACCCGAAGTTAATGTATTCAGTATAGCACATTATAAATTATGTCATTTTAATTATATATTATGAAAACTCATATCTCCTGAAGTAAGTCTTGTCTTTTAACAAATTTAGAACACTGAGTTTGTTTTCTACAAACTCAATACCTCTAGTTCTAATTGATTCTTAAAATCAAATATGGATGCATTAAATAGATGTTAGGTGTTTAAAAATTGTGCCATCTTTGCATGGAGTTTTAACAAAACGAGAAGACTGTTTATTTGACATACAGTTAAGATTTAGTCAGTGTAGTCTGTGTCACAGCAGTGAAAGTGTACAAAAAAATAAATAACCAAATTATTGCTAGCCTGTATAAGTTGACTGATTGCAAACTTGTGAAATAAAATTTAGACAAGGTACTTGTTCAATTGTTATGCAAAAATGAACATGATGTTGCATTGTTTCCTGCTATGTAAATAATAGCTGCCAACAATATCCAAAAAGAGTGTTGAAAAAGAAACACCCCGAATCATCAATATCAAGGTAGCAAAGAGAACTTGCAGTAAAAACAATGGAACAAATATCACAGAGTGATTTGTCCATCGTAGTCAAGACATACAGTGGTTTTGGTGGCAAGAAATTGTAGTAAACTTCACAATTTTCTGATTAATCTGATGAGTAGTCATTGAACTATAACTTTTAACCCTTCTACTATAGCTGCACTTTAGTGGGAAGTTGCTATATATAGAAGTCGGAATCAATCAACTGCCTGTTTTGACTGTTGACCCAAATGTGCACACTGAGCCAGGCATTTTTTGACTTGGTTTTTACTGTCATTTTTGACCACCTGAACAATACCAGACAATGCTTATCAGTCAAAAGCGGTTTTGACTCATTTTGACCTGTAAATGTACTTACTACCGTGGGTTTGACAATGTTTGTCTTTTAAGTGCACATATACCTTGGCAAGTATATCAACATTTTGACTGATTTTGACCCCTTTAGTAGTCGGAGGGTTAAAGTGCAATACATATAAGTGTCACCCCCACCCCTGAAAACTGATTTTTTGTTACATAATAAAAAAATTACATTTTAACAAAAATGATTAATTGTGACATAGATGCCAGAAAGTAAGGCTGTGCGTTTTTGGATATTTTTGGAACTGGATACCTGAAATCAGGAAAATTCGGATACCCGTTTTCATTTATGTTGAAAACATGCCTCTGGTGATGTACAAATTATTTGTAACATGAAATACATGTACTGTAAATGGTAATAAATTGACTTATATTATACAAAGGATACCATACTATCGATCTTTTCTATAATTGGAGTGTAATTTCTTGAATTTAAAGATAATTGTGTCAGTAAAGTGTAAACATTACATTGTTCAAGAGTCACAGATTTCTGTTCGCACGCTCAAATATTAAAAGTCCAATTTTAAAAAGTCGTTTACGGATAATTCAAACTGAAAAATGGAACTGGGTAATGACTGTTTAGGTCGAATTGAATACCTGGATACCCGACACAGCCCTAATACCAAGTGTTATGTATAACACTTTTATTGGATCAAATTTTCTTTACTCCTTCACACATTGAACCCCAAATCTTATATAGCCTATATATATGCATTAGAGCAATATATCTTGTGCTAAAACATAAAATATTATTATTATTATTATTATTTCGCGTTAGCACAGCATGAAAAGAAAGATCTTGTTTTCCTTTCTGCCGGTTACACCTCGAGTCAAGCTACGTCCCGTAGCCTTAGATCTCGAGTGTCTTCCATAGAATCCTTGCTGTCCCTAAGGTGCACGCCTTCTGTAGTAATTCTACTCTAACAGATGTTCCTATCTCCTTGAGATGTTTCTCCAACGTCTTGGATTGCCCAGTGCCCCCTACCACAGGAATAACCTTCCACTTTGACTTGCCACAGCTTTTGCGGAGTTCTCTCCAAATCCTGATATTTCTGTACCTTCTCCTTCTCCTTTGAAGCTACTCTACTATCACCCGGCACAACTACATGTATATCAATAAGATGACACATCTTCTCATACTTATCAAGACAACAACATCCGGCCGTCTGTGTTCTATAACATGATCTGTCTGGATGTTGAAGTCCCAAAGAATCTTGACATGTCCGTTTCTTCAACTTTTCCGGCACATGGTGCGTACCACTTCGATTGCACTTGACACCCTGGTACTTCTTACAGATCCCAATGGATCACCTTGGCCAACTTATCGTGTCTGCCTTTGTACTCTGTCTGAGCATGCACTCTGCATTCGCTGACAATGTGAAATACAGTCTCCTCCGCCGCATTGCATTCTGCATAGAAGAGACATCCGACTTCTCGATCCTTGCCTTCATCACATTAAATCGTCAGTAGAGACTGGTCTTGGCGCTGCAGTAATCAGAACCCTCAGTTTCTTTCTTTAGTTCTCCTCCTCAACCATTCCCAAGTCTTGCTACTATCCTCTTCCTCCCTCTGACCTCG
Source organism: Zoroaster sp. YZ-2022 (assembly GCA_029582265.1). Classification (NCBI taxonomy): domain Eukaryota; kingdom Metazoa; phylum Echinodermata; class Asteroidea; order Forcipulatida; family Zoroasteridae; genus Zoroaster; species Zoroaster sp. YZ-2022. The sequence goes on along the minus strand of CM055835.1, from coordinate 22,239,324 downwards.
GTAGATAGAGTCTGCTGACATGCGACCGGATGTAACATACATCGATACCTTCGTCATCACTTTTCTTGTTTTCCTGTCGGCAACATCTAGATCTGCCTTAGTCCACTCGACAGATTCCTGCACTGTATCTTATCAATGCGACACAGCCCAAGTGTTGATCGCCTTTATCATATTCCCCTCCATTCAGCTTGGACTTCAAACACTTCTTCCTCGTCTTATATACTCTTTCTTAAGCCTCTCTTTTGATTCTTCATGCAGTACGTGATCTGCTTCAAGCACTCCAAGATACTTATAACTTTCTTCTTCACCCAACGCTCTCAATTGTGTGCCATCTGAGAAAGTAATTCCATCCGAATGTACTCTTTTACCCCTCTTCATGGTCATCGCAGCACATTTCTCCAGACCAAACTTCATGCCGATGTCATCACTGAAGAACCGTACAGTCTGCACCAAGGAATCAATCTCTTTCTCGTTCTTCCATAAACAACTTCAGGTCGTCCATGAAGAGCAGATTGATGATTAATCCTGCATCCATCCTTCGTCATCTCGTATCCCGCACTAACCTTCCGCAAAATCATCGTCAAAGGGAACAGCGCCAAAACAAATGATGGAGACAGAGAATCCCCCTGGAAAATACCTCATTTGATATTTACCTTCAGATTTGTTCTCCACCCAGAAGACATTTCACCGCATCAGCTGCCCCTATCATATCCAAACATTCCATAATCCACGAGTGTGATACCATGTCGTATGCCTTCTTGTAATCTATCCATGCCATGGCCAGATTAGTTTTCCTGTTCCTACAGTCCTTTAGCACCGTCTTATCAATGATGAGTTGGTCTTTCGTTCCTCTTGACCGCTTCTTGCAACCTTTCTGCTCATCTGGAAATAACTGCTGATCTTCTATGTGGCTATACAGATCTTCTGCAATGATACCGGTCAGAAGTTTATACACTGAACAAAATTATAAACGCCCCATGTGGCACTTTGAAACTTTATTAGCCTTAGAGGTTGCAAAATCATACAAAATTCATTTTGTTGTTCAATATGCTACAGATTACTGTCCGTTAGAACACGATAGTGGCGTCCTGGCAATCATGGACATGCATGTGGACACGGTGGGGTCGGGGTTGAAACATGGGGCGTTTATATTTTTGCTCAGTGTACAATAGACATGTAATGGGTCGATGGTTACTTTAGCGTTACCCTTCTTAATGTCCTTCATGATGAGAACCGTTCTTGCTTCAGTCATCCGTCGGGAACGTTGCCACGCACTAAGCATTGTTGCAGCTGCTGGGCTATTCTTCGTGAAGACACTGAAGTTCTTTAGCCAGTATCCGTTGGCACTTGGTCTGGTCCCGGGGCTTTCCAATTCGGCACTTTCCTCAACTGTTTCTTCACCTTGCTCACATCAATCTAAAATCCTCTTGTTGTACATTCTTTAACTTCGTCTTTCGTCCGGCTAACCATTCTGCTTGTCTGTTATGATCACCAGGCTGATCCCAAAGGCCACCCCAGAAATTCCTTGTCTCTGCTGGCTCTGGGCCCACTTGTGAGTTGTCGCATTTCCCGTCCATTTCTTTGAATAATTGACGTTGATTTGTACTGAATAGGCGATTTTGATGAAACTGCCTGACTCTGTCATCATACCTCTTTACTTTCGCAGCCTTCGCCGTAACCCTTTGCTTTATTTCCTCCTTAACTACACTCATCCCCTTTCCTTTTACTTGATACTTCTTTATTAATCTGTTCCTCATATGACGACGACTACGACTATTTCTAAATTCTGGCTAACACCTTGAACAGAATTGTTACATTTGTTGCATCATGTTGTGTTCAGCATGGTTAGGATTTGAAGATCAAGTAATATGGTTGAGGGTGGTGGGTGATTCCCCTTCTCCTATGTCTTACACTTCGACCCTAGAAGAGTTTTTCTTAAAGTCAAATGCACAATAATAAACATGGTATCCCAATATTTGACATGTGAATACTTGTGGGCCTTGATTTACTGTGAAATAAATAGTTCATGACAATTTCATGATGACACAACACCGTGAAATTGCCATAAAATACTCTTGGAATTCCTTCGCTGTGAAAATGCCATGAACTTCTTGTGGCAGTTTTGGGGCAGCTCATTAATTCTCAAGAGCACCATAAATTTGCAGTGAAATCACCGTGGACATTATTGCTAATATCTGAGAGGAAGAGGAACTGTGAAATTACGGTGAACTGTTATTTCAAGGCAAAACAGATTTTCAGGGTATTTTCAAGGTGAAGTTGTTCATAGTGAGATATGGTAATTGGTTAGAAACTAAATCTAATAGTGATCATTTCAATTGGCACCTCAGCATTTAGAGGTTTTCACTGTTAATATTTGTCATGTCAAGTTTTATGCGCTCTGCAATGCCGTGTACAAATTTCCTTAAAAACAGGGATTTAGGTAGGCCTACATGTTCATAACTCCCAACCCTTTATTTTACAAACTAGTTCCAAATAGAAAAACATTACTTAATAATTCCCTTTTCAAATGCTATAAATTTAAACATTTTGGGGTTTATTTGTGCAACTTAAGCTATCTTCGTTATAATAAACTTTGTTTTTCTACCCCCAGTCTAATGATCTATACAGTGTCAGCCAGAGACCCAAGGTAATCACTGAACTACATCAAGCAGAGCGAGAGAAGATCTAGACAGTGTCGGCCAGAGACCCAACTTCATCAAGCAGAGAGAGGGAGAATGATCCAGACAGTGTGAGCCAAAGACCCAAGGTATTCAGTATTCGCCTCGTGCATATTGTAGCCCTCTAGCGGTGAAATATACTTCAGCTGCGAGCTCCAGGGGCTTTACACGGTTCCATTTACAGTGTCTTTACTGTACAAACATATCACAACGAAATGCACGGTCAACGGCGTCCTTGAATGATTAAATAAAGTCATTTATATGCAAACCGGAAATTCTCACTGCTGAATTTCACCTCTCATCCATTACTTTCCAAATCACACCTTTTCCTATGTTTTTAACTTATCATTAAGTATGAAGAATTTCTACCTGAAAAAAATAGAGATCTCAGCGGCCATTTTGTTAGAAGTGAAAACTTTCCCTGGTAACCGTTAATACTAAAATGGAGCCAGTAGCGCATGCGAGCGGTTAACCAGTGATATGCTAACTTTCACGTCACAACCATAGTTATGATTGCCAAACTATGAGTAAGTTGTAGTGAAGATTGGCTATCGTGTAGCAACTGTGCCATTTGTAACCGGCCACATATTATGTACCAGTGCTGTGGGTCTCGAGACCAGTCTTGGCCTCAGTCTCAGGCGAGCAGTCAAAAATATGCTGGTGTAAAAATCAAGGAAATCCTTGTTTTAAAACATACGTTTTTGCACTTGATTTTTTTTCATAATAAATTATTCTTGATCATGTTATCGTTAACAGTACAGCTCATAACTAAAACCTTTATGAACTCTCATTTATATAACTCTAGGCTTGGGCGATATCGATATTTTTTTTTTTTCATCCACGATGTCGTCAAACATATATCGCGATATTCGATAATATCAGCGATTATTTATATTTTTCACGCATGGTGCTTTAGAGCTGGTAATGACGAGGGATGTAGCCGTCTGCAAACGTCTGTCAAATTGCCAGTGCTTACCTGAGAGACACGCGTGCAATTGCGCGTTCACGAGTGCAACATATGGGCGAGGTTTCGCTACCCAAACCAGAAACAAAAGCGGCACAGCTACTGGCGAAATCTGACGTAACCAGACAATTGTTTTCAGTTTGTGACATGTTCAGTCGTGCGTTTCTCAAAATAGAACTTGCTCGTGAGTGCTAGTAACTTGAAAGATATACTGGTATACGAACAATTACTTAATCATGTTTTTAACACTTTACAATCCGCCATCTTGAAACTAGGTTCGGTTTATGTTTGGTCAGAACCATGATGTCCAGCATGCACAACCGAACTTACGAAAATCTTAACCAATGACCAAAGCGAAGCATGAATCTGGTTCACGATTGCATAAAGGCACCCATCGCCATTGGCAAATCGTTTGCATAATAATTATGTGGGAGGCCGGTTACTGCGTCGTGCATCCCAATCAAATCATCAGCCCAAGTTCACGTGATTCCGCAGTTCCATTGACTGGGTCATAGTATAAACATGTGATTCAGAAAATGTGGATTATGCGTCATGGTTCATCAAGAGTATGTGTGTATGTATTTTGTCATACGAGACAAGAGTCCCAGTATGGTACAACAGAATAGTGTCCTAATCCTCAACTTTGATCGAGCCGCTGCCGATCCATGCTGATTTAATTCATGATTATGTATTTTTAAGGCAACGCCCATATTCTGCATATATTTAAATATGTATGATATAATATACTCATACTGCCTGGTGCGCCAGCCAGAGTCACAGACCACCCTGGATAGACAGTGAGGCGTAAACATTGTCTCCACATTGTTAGAACAAATACCCCATTCAATCCCAACACTTAAATCGGTCTTAATAGATTTCTTTTGAGTGGCGATTGGATTATTAAACAACACCCTGTCAGCGGCTCCTTTGTGATCTGACAGTCGGTTTACTACAGAAGTAGTTAGATTTTGTTTCGAGCTAAAGCTGAAAAGACTTCCAAGTTTTTCCCATGGAATTTCTGGCCCAAATGACAATCGAGGATTTTTGTTTAATCGCGATATATTTTTTCTTCACGGTAATTTTTTTTCATCGCGATATATTTTTTCATCGCGATCTGCCGATATCTCGATGATTTAAAAAGTTCTCGATATCATAATCGCGTAAAAAAAATATCGCGATATTCGATATTATCGTGTCATCGCCCAAGCCTATATACATGTAACTCCACTAGGCACAATGAATAAATGAACTTAAAGGGTAGATAACATATTTTATATTATATTTTAAACATACAAGGAAGTTTATTTTTGACGTAAAGTAAGGATTGATTATTAAGTGTTCGTGCACAAACACTTTCTTGAAACTGTTCGTTTTTTTTTTCTTTCTTTACTTCTCCTTCTCGGTGAACCTAATTTTCCTGGAAATGCTCATACTTGTCAAGTTCAGAATGACATCACATTTTGCAGTTACACTCCTAGATAACTCTAATGTGATGATGTAAGAGTTTCAACACTACTTGATTTTCTATTTAATTATTAGTAATTAATTTGAATACATACATTGCGCCCTCAATGCCTAAGACACAACGGTCATATGCATGTGTGCCACAATTAAGTGTACTGTTTATATGTATTGTATGCACACATCACATTCACTGTACTGTTCATGTACATAATACAGTGTACATGTCCGGTACATTGTCTACAAAGTTGAATACACATTCTGTTATCGTCTAAAGGTTTTTTCGAAAACAAACAAGCTTGCATAATTTATCACATTTGCAAAATACCTAGTAAACTTAAGGTGTTTCATTAGCAATTTTTCAGTTCTGGAAAAGTTGCGGATTCTTCAAGAAGAGGCAAATTCTTAAAAACAAATTGTAACCATGATGAAGCACATAAGAGAAGTTTATGAGCAAAGTATAAACTTCCCAAAACTATCATCATTCCTGGGGCTTATGTCCAGCCTCGTACCCACTACTAATGAATGCTTATAAATAACACAGATGACATGATTTAATTTAAGGATTAGAGATTTAACTCTATACAAGTGAACCTCAAATGAGACTGGATACTTTACAGCATCAATGACCTTACCATGCAGATGATGTTTTTAAATAATTGCATCACCAGATTTCAAATAACATGAAAAAAAATCATATCTCTTGAAACCAAAAATATAAAACCTTTCTGTTTTAATGATCGTAAATAACGTGAACTGTGTGTTTCTTCACATACATGTATCTAAAAATGACCTTAACATCTACTCCAAATGGGAAGTTCAAATTTGTTGAAGACAAAAATCAGAAAATCGTTTAAAATAATTGCATGAGTTATACTAGTAGTTCTATCATCAGACAAATTATATGATAATTTGATATTGTTGACATCAAATAGAGGTTTAATATTTCAAAATCATATCTCATTAAACACAAAGATATTCACAATCTTTGCATTATCTTACAGAACTCAAATTATGTGGGGAAATTATCTTACCATGACAGTCACCAGCCTTGGTAATTTTTTCCTCCAATGTTGAGGGCAAGATTTTAAAAAAGCAAACATTTCACCGAACAAGTTTCACCCTGTAAAACATGAATGAAGTAATTCATGCCGAAATATATAAAGGCCAAAAAAGCTTTGGAGCTAGTTGATGCCAGTCCTTTGGGCTGGGCAACCGAGTAATGAAATTAATGAGCTTGGGAACGACTGCGATGATTAATCACACATGCAGAAGGAGAGCAGCGAAAAGCCCAAAGCCAAGACTATGACGAGCACAAACAAGAGGTTCAGAAGAAGCTACAACCAGGCCATGGTAATATTCTCCCTCCTCTACTATTGCTTCTGCGTGTCAGCACCAGCACCAGTTTTTTTTGGGCCAAACAGTATCCAACTGGTCAAGACATTTGCTACGCCTGTTATGAAGGTCAAGGCCACTGGCAAAAATCTTGAAAATGAAATGTTTGCTTTTTTAAATCCCAGAAGGATTTTATGACCTCAGTGGAAGGTCATTTAACATGGCGTATTTTAGATTGTACCATAACAAAGTTTAAGTTTACAAAAAATATTTACTTTTTTACTTTTTTACACATTTTAACAACACTTTATTTCTGGGTTAGCCCAAATCCTTGTAAGACCAAATCTCTTGCCAGTTCACAAGTCTTTCTGAGCTGAATATCTTGCCACCCAAACCTTCTTGCCAGGCAGTCCAAGTGTCTTGCAAGCCAAATATTCTTGCCAAACAAACCTTGCCAAACAATATGAGATACTTTTATACATTTTAACATAAATTTATTTCTGGGTTGAGCCAAATCCCTTGCCAAGCCAAATCTCGCGCCAGTTCACAAGTGTTTCTGAGCCGAATATCTTGCCAGTCCAAGTGTCTTGCCACCCAAACCTTGCCAGACCAAGTGTCTTGAAAGCCATATTTTCTTGCCAAACAATTTGAGATCCTTTTATACATTTTAACAATTTATTTCTGTATTGAACCAAATCTATTGCCAAGCCAAATCTCTTGCCAGTTCATTTAGTCTTTCTGAGCCAAATATCTTGCCAAACCCTCTTACCAACTCTTGCCAGTCCAAGTGTCTTGCCACCCAAACATCTTTCAAGCAAAATTTTCTTGCCAAACAAATCTTGCCAACAATATGAGATCCTGGGGATGGGTGGTTGGGGTGACTGGGTGTACTTTATATGCTAACATTGGCTGCTCTTGTTTGTCATTTGAGCAGGTAGGGGAAGAGAGGGATGATGGCAGAGGCTCGACCTAATTGTTGGCTAGTAAATGACTTGCAAGTTTGTGACTCATGTTCCTGTGGATGGTGGTAGAGTCATTGGAACATATCTGGCAAAAATCTGATGGCCTGGCTGTATGCTGTGCTGGTTTGAGGTGTCGGGAGATGACAACTGCTGGAATGAGGGCATTTGATGTTTGGCTGTGGGTTTAACATTAGAGATCTTTGGTGATCTGTTGTCTTGAACAGCAACATCCAGAGAACTGATCTCTCTGGATGAGTATTCTGAGGAAGTGATTTGGTTGGTTCTGTGAAAGGAATTCATGGGATGGGAGGTACTGAAGCTCTCTTCATTACTGGTCCAAATGGAGAAGACATCATCGATGTATCAAACCACTAGACCCTTGGCGGACATGGAGCTAGAGGCAACATGCACACTAGTTGCTCTAAAGGGCGAGCAATCGATGCTGCCCTGCACTGACCCATTTTGACCGGATGTTCAGGCCATGGGTTGAATGGGCGAGGCCATTTGATCAATACATCTTCTTTCTACTGACATGGACAGGCTCTCTGTTGTTCCTGGTGGCTTCAATACCAGAATCATGTCCATGTCAGGAATCAGGTGGTTAGGCAGACCCGAGTGATGGCCTACTGGAAAGTCTGATTCTCTTGGCGTTGACCATGGACCTTTGGTCATGAAACTGTCTTATGAGGGTGGTCTTTGTCTCACCAACGCATTTCAACACCACACCTTGCAAGACATGGGAGCGGATGAGATTGGTGGTGGTAGGTGGTATGACCTTTGGTCACTGTATATAGCTCTGATGGCATAGCTTTTGAAGGAATCCCACTCCTGGACACGTTCTCAACAAGCAGTGCACAAGGAAATATACCTAAAAAGTACTCTGTTGGATGTGAGGACTAACAGTGTCAGAATAGGGGATTCTCAGCGAACGATGAGATCCTAATTCACTGATGGATGTCTAAATGTCAACATTAGCTCTTCTGGAATGGCATGTTGAGGTGATCTTTAGTGAGAAATATGGTGCATTATTTTATGTATGGGACAGAGAAAGAGGGGTGATAAATGACAATGAGGATCTTTCTTGTTGGCACTGTCTTGATGTTCGGACTTCTCAGCAAAAACTAAGACCTTGGACAGATTGACCTACTTGATAGCCAGACGAACTACTTGCAGTTGTGACCTCTGGACGTAATATTTCTTTAATTCCTGAAATGCGTTCAAAGTCCATTGGAAGATATCTGGTGAAATCTGGGGCCCGACTGCATGTTCTGTTATTTTTGCGGTATCGGGGATGACAACTGGAGGAGGGAAGCTATTGGGGTTTGACTGTGAGTTTAACATAGAGATCAGTGGTCTGCCGTTGTCTGTCTTATGCCATTTGAAAATTGTTCTCTGGATGGCTACTCAGTTGATGTTATGTGGAAGGAATTTAATGGTCTTTAGAGATGAAGTTTTTTTCATTGGTACAGATGAAGGAGCAGATCAATAGTCTGCTAGACCCCCAGCTCCATCGAACTGAGGCATATGGCATCAACACGTCTTTTGCGCAACTCTAGCGAAAACCTATTGGGAAGATGCCATCAATGGTGTTTTCTCTTTGGACTTATACTGAAGAATGCATGTTTTTCTCAATTCCATGTCAAACCCTCGAGGTCTGAGTGGCTATATGCCTCCATCTGATACCCTCATCTCGTCAGTGATGAAAAGAACTCATTAGAACTTCATTGTAAATCCATGAATTCCTTTCCAGAATCGCAATCGAGCACCCATTCACAGAGACCTGTTTTATGGATTATGTGTGAAAAATACAATGGCTTAACCATTGGTAGCTATGTTTAACCTGAACAAACGCAATAGTTTCACTCAAACAGTTCTCTACCCCGGTATTGCAAAATTTGGTATAATGCAGCCAGACCCTCAGATTTCACTGGGTATGTTCTATTGACCCCTACTTTGTTCATCATTCACAGGAACAAAGAAATATCTTATGTCCAGAGGCAACTTCAAGTTGCTCGTCTCATCAGAAGGTTAAGTCTCGCCCAACTTGGGTTTTGCTGAAAGCTCAACATCAAGATTGTACCAATTGGAAAGTTCCCCTTATTGCCACTTATCACCCCTCTCCTTCCCATACATGAAATAACTAGTACTAAACCATCATATCCTGCTTACTTCAGATTGCCTTCATCATGCCATTTCGAAGAACTATATGTTGCCATTTAGACATCCACACAGCTCAGGGAATTCATTGTTTGGGCTGAGGTCCCTCTGTTCATGATACTGTTCATCCTCATATTCAATGGGGTACTTTGAGGTATAATTCCCATTGCATTGCTTGTGCCCGAGGACATGTCAAGAAGTCGGATTCCTTCAAGTCATGTCACCATAGCTATATATAAGACCAAAAACCACATTATCTTTATCATCATCAATTCCATCTATCTCATATCCTGTGGTCTGTGGTACTGAACATTGGTGTGACAAACCCCCAAAAGAGGGTTTTGTACAGACCACATTAGTCATCACCGTAAGCTAGACACACCTGTTGACCACCACTTCTGTGTCTATCTACTCTATTTCTGGCATGATTATGCGGGCTATGGGTCACCTGGAGAACTCAGAGCTTGACCATCTCAGCAGAGAAGATGTGGATCCAAGTGTCTTCACTTCACTCAATCTGTATGGTCTTAACATCCAAGGTCAGTTGGGCAGTGAGGACACCATCTTTTGCCGCGTTTCTTTAGGAGTAAACTAGTAGGATGCATGTGTGACCTCCGCTCCATGGGCCTTTGGGCTGGTGGTGGTACATCGATGATATCTTCTTCATCTGGACTGGTGATGAAGACAGCCTCAGTGCCGCTTTCCCATAATTCCTTCCACGGAATCATCTGAGTCACCTCAAGACTCATTCAGAGACCCATCTCTGGATGTTGATAGAACAATGGTTGACCCACTGATCCCTGTGTTGAAGCTGCAGACAAACACCAAACTTCACTCTATCAGTTGCCTTCTCCGGCACTGAAAACTGGCATTACATGCAGACAGACTTTCAGACTTTGCCTGATATGTGATAATGACTCCTACTTACCATTCACAGGAACACCACATGTCCACAGGTCACAGCTTGTAAGTTGTTCTTCTAGCCATCAAGAAGGTCAAGTCTCTGCCAGGACCTATCACCCCTGTCTCTCTGTACCATACAACATCTTGTACATGTCCTGCTCTTGTCATTCGAGGAGCCTTTGTTGGCATTTAGTACACCCAGTCATAGGATATCTCGCCAAATCTTTTGCCGCCAAATCTCCCTACACGCCAAATCCCTCTTGCCAAAACGCCACATAAATCTCTCCTTGCTATGCCAAATTTGGTTCAAATCTTGGTAATAAATAGTTATCTGTACTGGATCTAAGTGAAATAAGTAATATTTTGTTATTCAAAAGGGAATTGGCATAATTATAGATGATGTTTAAATACTATTCCAATTCAAATCCTCTAGAAACTATGTTGTGTTTGTACCAAAATACATGTGTACATGTTAACCTATGCATTTAATGGGGAAAGAAGGCTGTTTATGCTTTTATAAATGTGTTTATTCAAGTTTACAAAACTCCACAGCAGCAATATTTGCGAAATTAAGAACTTCATTGAATGTGCCTGTTTAATAACTTTTATCCCACAAATGGGTGTTGTGTCATTGCCAAAGGAACAAACCAAATAAATTGTTTAACTCTAAACAGTTCTTTCTTGATAATTTCTTGATAGTGGTGGCATCTGGGATTGACAGTTTTCCCAGATGGAGCTTTTCTACAGATGAGGGTGCCACCCCTTGACCAACTGATTTGATGTGATGAGTGTCTTGGGTGTCATGAAATGGTTAAAGACGCCGAGGGTGTTGAAGTGTCTTGGAGCATGCTGTCATGATGCTGGATGGTAAGAAGATGCAGTGGGTGCTGAAGTGTCAATTGGAGCATGCTGTCATGATGCTAGATGGTAAGAAGATGCAGTGGAGTGCAGGTGTCAATTAGAGTGTGATGTCATTATGCTAGATGGTAAGAAGATGCAAAGTGTTTCTAGTTCTTTCTATTTACAAACGATAGATATCATTAATAATGTTGTCATCTCTGGATTTGTACCATCTTCTTTGTTATTCATCCAGTTATTATAAAGTGCACATATCAAAGTCAAGATCAAAGGAAGTCAACATAAGAAACAAGCAATACAAATGAATATATATAAGCACATAATAGTTCTGTCTTAGCAGTTTCTTGAAAGTGTTTTGCAACTTTGGCAAGCTAGTATGGTATTCTTTTCCTTAGTTTAAGATTGGATTGACATTTCATGTACTTATTTTATTTTAAATGATCTCTGATAATATAAGTTAAATAGATATGATTGTGCCTTCACTGATACTCTATAGTCTGTATGCTTTCGAGTGTCCACTGGTAAACTCTGTGGTCTAGAGGTAAGACATCTGCACTACTATGCAGAAGGTTGTGGGTTCGAGTCCCACCTGAGTTGCCTGTAGACACTGGGAAGCACTAAGTATGTGCTGAACTATGTTAGTGAATGGCACAATTATATCAATTGAAATTCTATTAGCTGGATAACAATTATAATGATAGAATTCCTCCAATGAGTTTAAAGAGTCATTTCTAATTTAACAAATTGTTCACTTGTCCACTTGTTAATGTCTGAATCAGTGTCTTGATTAGTATAGGTGGTAAAACAGTGGTCATCGGTATCAAACTCACAATAGCAGTTAATTTCTTTTAGTTTTATGTTGATGAGAAACTGAAATTCAACTTAAATTATGCATATAGAAACAAAATGTGTATATCTTGATTTGGCCCAAGTGCAGCTTACACTAACACACTACGCACTGAAAATAGAATTTATCATAGAAACATGCATGCGCAAGTGAAATCATTTAGCTGTATGTTAAGATGCATGTGGTAGACAATGCATCGGATTGCAGGCTACTTGCAAACGTTCTGTTATTAGCTTATGTTTTTGCGCTGCAAATTTATCTCAACTTGATGTGGGTATTGTCAGACCAACGGGTCTGACAAACATCTACACATGCATTTAACCATAGAGCAATTTTTCCCCATAACTTGGTATCCATTAAATTTTTCCTAAAATGTTATGCACACCTTGATAGATCAACATACATCCCTTGCAATGCATGACAATGTTAGTAGGACATAGCAACAGATAACAATCTAATCAAGTGAGTTAAACTTACTGCAATTAGATCATTATACTGCTTGAATTAAAATCACATGTACACACACATTGTACTATTTAGCTGACATGGCAGACTGTACATCCCAATTTTCATACTTATCCAAAATGTTCTGTTTTGTCATCTTGTAGGTGCTATAGGTATTACTATATTGTTTGATTGACAGGCAGCAGTGTGTATTTATCGACGGAATACATTTATTGGTTTCAGAACCACTACTATTTTCAACTCGTTAGAAGTTACATGGTGCTACTGTCAAATTTTTTCTTAGTTATGTACATGTATGATAGCTTTTCAGTTATTTATTTTTAATAATGACTAAGTACTGTATTTTATACTCTGTATAAAATTAAATTTGGTGTTGGTTATTTTAAAGACCTAACAGAAATGATAACAGACATTTATCATGCATGCAGTGGCCATCTTGGTTTCTGACACATCAAATAAACTGGTAATGCTGTAGAGGGCGGCAAAGAGAAAAATGTTGAGAATTATCCTCACTACCGGTTCTTTTCACATTGATGTGTCGGAGAACCAGATTTCTTAAACATGCCTTTAAAGTCAGGATTCAAAATGCCTACTGCACGTAGGTTGGGGACAAAATCAAAATGTTAATTTAAGCAACAGTTGAAGATCTCAATAAAATTAATGTAAAGCTCAGTGTTGGACATGCATGTTGTTCTACATTCCACTCATTTTGCATTTAGGTTACAATTGCCTTTCTAGTTTCATCTAGTTACTGGGCAATGGGCATGGCATTACTCTGTTGTTAATCTCCAATGAAGAAATTGTATTTATAAATATTTGTGACATGCCATCTGAAAATGAGTGGAAATTTTTACAAATGTTTACAGTTGCCATTTCATTTATAGCCACTAGAGGCAGGATATTCTGCATTTAATGTTCAATTTTGGTTTTGTCTCAGGTTTTTCTTATACCCTAGGCCCGGAACGTGGCAGACTTAAAACATCATTTATCAACAGTAAGATATTTTCTGTTATATAAAATGAATGAAAAAGTTCAATGTTGGACATGCACAGTTAAATTTCACTCATTTGCATTGGGTCACATTAAATTTCTCAGATGTGCCATCCTTTGACACAATAAAGTACTTCTTGAAGTGCTCAAAAAATTATCATGTGCAAATTTTTGTTTATGCTAAACAATTCTACTAAAGGCATGAATTAAAGGCCTCTGCACATTATGGTGAATTGATGTGTCCAACTATTGCCAAAGAAACCTCAGAGAATCAGGAGTGGATCTGGCGAACATCTTCAATCGCACAATCGGAACTTCTTAGCATTATTCTTCAGTATAACACTTCAGGATGCTCAGTTAGACAAAAAGGCATTCACATCTAGGGCACTCATTCTCTTCTGCATCTTCTTCACCAGTGATGCTTCAGGATGCTCAGTTTATTAGACAAAGGCATCATCTTCATCCTGATCCAGGAACTGATGGAAGTCTGTTTGACCCTTTTCTCAAGCCAAAGTCACTGCAAAGATACAAGTAAAGGTGTCAAACAATGGCTGTGTACTATGAGTGCTCTACGCATCTTCTGCCATCTACTTCAGTATAGCGCTTTCCAGGATATCTGGCAATAATATAATATTATAATAATTCAGTGGAGTGTCGTGACGGCAGTACCAGCCTTATCTGAGGACTCAAGTCTCTGGTGCAGCAGCGAGAATGTGGTTGTCGAATCCCGGCCATTGACACCTTGTGTCATGGAGCAAGACACCTTAACCACATAATGGTTGCTTACAGGGGCAGAGGCAGTTTGTTCTGGGACTAGTTTTGCTCCCAGTCCTATTACTGCGCGATGCAAGGGCTGGTTAGTTAACTTGTCTTGTTTCCCCTCGTGTGAGAGGCAGGTTTCTTCCAGTGAGCCGTTGTAACTACACCAATGACTTAAAGAAGCCCCACCTTGGATTGGTCATTGGCCTGTATGGGGCTTATTTGTTTAAATTTTTTTTTAAATAACAATATCATCTTCATCCTGTTCCAGACTGATGGAAGTCTATTTGACCTTCGCAAGCCAGAAAGTCAAAGATACAAGCATAAGGTGTCAAACAAAGCTGTGTGTGTGTGTGTACTTGTGCTCACCCGCACATCTTCTCCATCTTCAGTTATAAGCGCGTCAGGATGCTCATTACATTAAACAAAAGGACAAACCAGTAAATAAACAAAGGCATCTTCATCCTGTTCCAGACTGAGTGGGAAGTCTGTTTGACCTTTCTCCAAGTTAAATCAAAGAAATAATAAAATGTGTCAAACATAAGGCCAGTACTAAGCGCTCACCCTCATCTTCTCTCCATCTTCTTCAGTATGATTCTTCAGGATGCTCAGTGGCTGCAAGCAGTTGCATCTCCATCTGGTCTACTCTTTCTCCATCTGCTTCAGGATGCTCCAATTGTTAAACAAAGGCATCAGCTTGTTTTTGTTTCAAACAGAATCTGAAAGAATCAGGCCTTTTGGCAAATTGAGAATAAAACCATATTGTGTGTCCTTGGAGAAGCTGTTCCATTACTTTTGTATGGTGCTCATAGGAAACTAATAGTAGAATTGTTTAGCATCAACAATAATTAGAAAGAGCGTTATTTTGTAAATTTTAATAGTTTTATTATATAATTTTAGGTAATTATCAAAATTATACTAATATCATCAGAAGTCATCAAGGGTCATCAAGAAGGTTGGAGTGACACTGGCTTACAATTTAACACAAATGCATTTATTATATGACTGGAAAAATATGCAGGACTATCTGTCTGCTATACCAGCAAAATAGGTATAAAGCTGGAGATGGTAGAAGCAAATTTACAAGCTTTAGAGACAAACATTTGCATTCCTGTAAATAACTTATGCATGCTGGTGAAATAACTTCAGAGATGCTAGAAGTTTCTGAAGTCATGATGTGGTGAAATATGACCAGAATGAGGCACATGGGTTGTGTAAATTAATATACCACTCAGTGGGGCAGCATTGTCTCTGCGAAGTTTGTTCTGTTTCACCTGCTCATTGGCTATTACATCATTTATCTTTAAGCATGGCATTTCTTCACTGATTCTGCTCTGGTGATGAGATGTCTCAAGTTTGTTCTACTCCCATTCTGCATCAAGAATGTGATTAGCTTGATGGGTTTTCGCGTGATTGCGTATCAGCAGGATACATCTTCACAGACTGAAAAAGGTTGCACATATTGGGCTGTATACTCCCAGAGAGCTGGAGAAAAGATTATATGAATGATGTAAGTAAAGTATTGGGACATTATTTTGCACTATATAGTAAACATTTACAGACATTACTCTTCTTTTTAAAACCGACATTGAGTTTGCTCATTACAAATGTAAAATCTGGTCCAATAAGGTCAAGTATAGTATCCTACTACTGCATATGTACCCACAATGGGCGTAATTGAAATGGCATTCCGTATGTTTTTAAGTGAAAATAAGCTTTTTGTATTGACATGCACTGTACTGAATTGAACTGAAAGAGTTCACTGATTAACAAGTCATCTATCTTGGCTTTGAATTATAAATCCCCCCCAAAAAAAAAAAAAAAAATGAAGAACAAAATATATAATGAAAAAAAGAAAATTAATATAAAAAAAGAACCTCGAGAAGAAAAAAGAAAAAAAGTGATTAACTAAAAAAAGAAAAAGAAGGAAAGAAACCTAAAAAAAAATACCAAACCAAAAAAAAAAAAAAATTATATAGAAAAAAAATTAATTGAAATAATTATATGCTATGCATTATCATGATATTTCATATTTACGCCAAGAGTGTTATTTGATCTATAAATTATATTTAAGTAATGTTTTTATTTAAAGGGGATAGCATTATCACAATCAGAGCAGACTTCTGAACAGTCCTAATTTGAAGATGAACTGATGACTGAAAAATTGATATTGTCCACTTATAAGTATACCCAAACTGGCCAATTGTTTTAACTAGCCAAACATAGTTAAGGCATTCAGTCATGTATAATTTATATTAGGGTTATCAATCTAGCCTGTCACAATCAAACAGCACAAAATTCACCAGTAGCTACAACCCTAATAGACTACAGCAACTGTTGCTACATACTATTATCTCATGTCAAGTTTTCCAGGGGCTTTTTTTATCCACATTTCGTGAACAACATCCAACATGACCAGTTTATGATGAACCCTCTATTCCATGGTTAAACAAGCTGCTGTCGGTACTTGTTTGTTGGATAGCTAAAAATCTGGCACGATGCTCACATCCACATTGGTGTGTAAAAAGTTTATGTTTTTTCCACTATTTCAAGCCTGCCCGGGAATTATGTTATGTGGCCTCCTGCCCAAGCCGGTTATTTATAAGCTGCTTTTACACAGTGCTATTTTTGGTCCACACTATTTTTTATGATTTTCAAAAAACATCCATACCATGACCACTTTCTAGAGCACTGCATTAAGTTTCATTGAGAGAATGGATTGGAACAAGGACCCAAATCTAGGCAGGTATGCCTTTGTCACATGATAGGGTTTGTTTTTCCCATGGCAGACATCATAGACAAAACAGATTAGACAAAGAAAGACCTTTTGCAGACCAAAAGGAGCGAAGAACAGTGCGAACTATACCACCATTCGTTGCTAAACAAAAGTCAAGGCAATTTAATTAATTAGCAAAATAAAATGAGAATGACAAAAATGATTACAGTGCCTTGTAAATAAGTTGTCCTCACCCGGCACAATATCGATGCCGGTTCACCACATAATGCCAAGCACAAAATCCATCAGTTCTAAGGGAGTACTTTTATAGTAGTTTACACAGCGTCTTTGTTGGTGACAATACCTACCTGTTTATCAGTGTTTCTTGTGGTTGAACACTTATATTTTTCCCCAAGTCAATTGTTGTTATTTTATTAAAAAGGGTCTGTTTAGCACAGTCTAGAACTGGCTGCACGGTTGCAAAACCAGCGTCGGTAACATGCAACCAAAATCTGAGTAGCTACCTGTTTCGCATCTATATACAATATACAATTGTCTGACTACCATACACTGTACGGTTGTTCTTTAAGCCCAAAAATTCACAAAACATTTAGTCTATTGACTGGAGCAAAGATGTTATGGAATTAACCAGGATAAATAGTAACACAACATATCCTGTTAGGTTCTTTTGCCAACCACTTTCGCGAAACCTGTTAAAGTTGACAGTAATTAGAGTTTATATATTTTGTATTGTTTTGTTTTAACACTTTATTTTAAGGAGATTCAGGTCCATAATTTTCAAACCAATTTAGTCTGTTGACTGGAGAAAGATGCAACATATTCATTGGGCCAGATGTAAATATTTGATGATTTTGTATTAATTTTATGATTAATTTTATCAATGGCATTGAGTCTGTCAGGCAAAGACAAAAACCTGCGATTAAATCTAACAGAAAAAATGTGATTTTTGATGAAAACAAATAGTTTGCACACATTATTTTTAGGAAAACAAAAAATTCACGCTTCAATACTAAAAAAGGTGAAAAAGGTTAATTTTTTTTAGGGTGGAAAACAAGAATTTGCATGACACATTATTTTAGCAAAGGTGAAAATGAAGAAGAAAAGGGTATGTAAATCCTAACAGAAAAAAGTGTGATTTGCATATAAATAGAAAAACAAAAATGTAAATTTGGCATAAGTGATGCTTAAATCTAACAGAAACATGTTGCATAATTTATTTTAGAAGGAAAAACAATAATCACAATCAAAATATTTTAATTGTATACTATTAAAAAGAAAGGAGTATTTTGGGACTAAAAATCTGTATATATTGTGAAGTTTGTGGAACAAACACTTAGTAAGGAAATAAAAAGTGTGAGGAGTATGGCACGATGTCTTTACGGGTACTATATAAATGTGAAGGAGAAAATATTGCACTTGTGTATGGTGTAATAAGAAGCATAAGTTATGTGAGTAACAACCTGTTTTGGTATGAAATTAAAGATTAGAAGAAATGTTTAAAAAGAATCAGAACCGGGACAACAAATTAATGATATATGTTACATAATAAACAGCATTTCCTGGGTGAATACATTGCATTACATTACAACAAGTATTTATATGCGCCATTCCCGAGAGGCTCATAGGCTACGCTATAAAAGTTACTGGCGACATAATAAAATACAAATTAGGATAGAATAAGACATAAATATAGACAGTAAAAATTAATGAGGAAACAAGTGAAGGTTTTAAGAGCCTTCTTGAAGGGCATTAACAGAAAGCTAGATTATCTTCGAGTATAAAACATGAAGATTGTTCCATAGTTTGGATGCACAAACAGTGAAAGAATTTCACCAGCTTGGAATTTTGTTGACATGTATTAACATTATTGAGAAATGTTTGAAGTGTAGTCAAGATTTCAGCTTTTATCCAGCAACGATTCAGAAATTATTTGTTGGTAAAAATAAAAGCAATTCTTAATTATAACAAAGTGTCAATCCTTAAGCTGTAAGTTTAAAATATAATGTACATGTAGGTACTACTACCAATCAATATAAATGTTCAAATAAACAGGTATAAACTAATGTAGGTACTAATAAGGGTTTGTGATCTTACCACATGTGATTAAAATTGAATATACATGTACATTGTAGGTATCATTTACCAATAAATATAACAAATGTATAAACGTGAACAATACAAGACAATGCTTTTACACCTGTTAGAAACAGATCAAGTTTATTTTAACCTGTTAATGTTCTTATTACGCGTAACGGTTTGGACAGTGTTTGACTTTTCATAAATGTATTTGATATGCTCTTTTGAATTGTTTTGACCTTTGTAGTAGTTGGAGGGTTAACCATGTAAATTTAAAATGAAAGAGCGGCCTTGACATGGTGGAAGAATAAGAAACATAAGCTGTGGTAAACATAATAAGGAAATAGTAGTGGTTTGGAAATAAGGTTAAGTTATTGGAATTTGTGTTTAGGATATCTGGTATGAATATTTGCAATTTTAAAGGAAACCAACAAGTGTGGAGATGTAGAATTATTTCAGATAATTTTGTTTTGGATTGTTATGTTTTTGTTGTGTCTTTATGGTTTTTGTAGAACCAGTGATTGTTTTGTTTAGTAGTGTTGCTTTTACATCGCAAGGGCACTGGAGTCCTGCAAGTGTCAGCCTGTTATTGTTCTGTGACTTACAAGGAAATACTCACCAATTTCCTTGCTTGACCGTGGCTGGTCCTCGTATGGTCTCCCGATACGCCACCTGTCGCATAGTGATGTCTTTGTGATATAATAATAATAATGTGTGACGTTTATATAGCGCATTACATCCACCACAACTGAGTGGTGCTCAAGGGCAAGACATATTATTACCCCTGCTCCATAAGGCTCATAAATCATTCCTGAAACCATCATCTCGGCTCCCTGGGAGTATACAGCAGCTCAATTGCTGCCATTACAGGCGCACATAGGGCTAATCAACCACCCCAAGTTCCCTCATACAGTGGCACTCATTTTTAACCCCAGGGTGGAGAGAAGCAATTATGGTTAGGAAGTGTCTTGCTCAAGGGGACACAAGTAAACACGGGCTGATTCGAACCCACAGATCTCTGCACAGTCGCCTAGCACCAGAACTTGAGGTCCGTAAGCTGAGACCGCCTCGGCCACTCTATACACTCCTCTCCACATGAATGCATTGATAGTCATTGCAAGAGTCTCTTCTGGTTGTTCATATGTTTCTGTAAGTAGTAAAAGTACAAATGTATATGTTAGAATATTATATAAGGTACAGATTTTATTATAAAATGATCATTTTAGTGTGGGGAGATATTTAGAAAATTATTTCATTATTGAAAGTCTAGTATGGGTAAACATGTCATTAACATTAATGTTTACTTTTGTGATATAAACTATGGTAAAATTAAACTTTTCCAAATTGTTGTCCAAGTTTGTTTGTTATCTGTTTTGTGAGGAGTATTCAATACTATTTAAATTTCAAATACCAGTTCTTGAAGGTTTAGCCAGTCATTCAACAATGTGTCCGTGTGTTGTAAGTGTCAGGTCTTTGGCAATATTTGGGTTTGATATTGGAAGATACTGGAAAGTTCATAGAGATGCAGAGCATAAAGATGGGAGAAACATCTATTTGATAATTGGTGCGATGATGTTGTGAGTTAGCTTGAAGTTTCCTCCTTTGGTAGTGTATTTCTTTTACAATGACATTTGTGGCAGCAATATAATCTCCTCCTGAGTAGGTGTCGGCATGTGCTTGTTCCTGACATGACATAAAGTGCCATTTTCACGATTTCACCATGATGATTACTTAACTTAAACGTGATGTTTCTGGACATAGACATCTTCTCACCAACATGCACCTGTTCATTTAGTTTCATCCCTGAAAGAGTGATAAAAGAATATATATAACAGTAGTGTCAGTAAACAATGCAAACAAAATTGTGATCGCCAGACGTAGAGACGAGTAATCAACATATAATATAGGTATGGTTTGAAGATATTTCATTTTGTAAAATGAGGACATCAAACGATCCAAATCAATGACATTTGACCTCTCTGGGAAAAGTACTCTGCTATACTCTGTCAAAATTATCGAATTTTGGACGTTTGATGTCAATCATTTTAAAGTGGAAAGGTGCATTCTTTCAAAACCATACTCATACTATCTATAAGGTTACCTTCCTCCATCTGGCATTCCGTCAAACCTTGTTTGCATTTTTTTGGAGACACACTATGTAGCACTGATTGATGTTAATCACCTTTTATGAGAACTGAAACATCAAAAGAAATAATGTGTAGATTTTTTTTGTTTAGTGATTGTAAAAGATACTTTGTATTCTTGAATACTGCATATTTATGATAAATCTTACCAATGAGCAAGACGTGTAGCATACGTTGTATGTGTGTTTTTCCATGTGTATTGCCAAAGAAATGAAGAAATAAAATGGTGATGGAGAGATTTGCACAAGTTGTTTTAAGACTCACATTGTGCTATTCTTTGTCAGGGGTGAATGGATTGAGCTGAAAACAAAGACCATTATGCAATGGCTGCCAGATCCCAGGTATTTTTTTTTTTTAAATTGAGGTTTGTTTGTAGAAAAATTTAAAAAAGAGAAAAAAATTGGAAATATCCGTGTAAAGTGGTGTTTGTTGGGGGTTTGTGAGAGGGAGGATTAATTGCTTCCATGGTGTAAAGATGAATTAATTTTCTGTGCAAAAGTAGAGTACACACATTAATTCTCAAGAATGCCACTTCGATGATTAAGCCCGAAAGTGGCTACTCGGAGACCTCTATTGCATACATCTGTAACTTCCAGCTAACACCTTTAATACAACAATTGCTACAATAAATCGGGTCATGTTTTCATTGCTAAAGCAACGATTTATAAGTAAATGTTAAGACCGAATGGAATGTAACGTGTTTTTAATTCAATCAGCTTTAGTAAACTTTTGTACAATATTATAATTATGTTATTTGTGTGTAAGTTTTTATGCCACTTATTGTATGTAGAAACATGCCAAGACAAAAAGTGAGAAATAATTACATGAAGTTTTCTAGGATAAAACTTTAACTGCGGTATACATAAGAGTGTTGGTGTAGAATGCTAGTTGTGGCCATAAGCTGTGGGATGTTTTTTCTGTTTGAGGAGTTGTGTGAAATAGTGGACTAGGCTTTGGGCGATGACATATCTTTTTTTTGTATTTCATTATGACATTGATTTGTGTTTTCTCTTTTGCCTTTTCCAGGCGTTTTATTGTTTATCCATCAATACAATTACATCTCAAAAGCACACAATTATACAAAAAAAAAGAAGAAACGAAGCACATGTACAAATTAATTATCAGACAAATGTTTTGAAATTTGGTATAATACAGTTTGTGAATTCAATTTCATTTTTGAACGTTTTCCAAAAAGTTTATAATTGGGTAGTAGTTTGAACCAAAGCGTTAATTACTCTGCATTTGTACACAGTGATGAAAGGGGCTGTTATTAAGAGGGATTGTCCGTGTCGAGAATTAATATAATTATTACTATTGTAACCCATATATCTTTTCAACCTAATGTCATGCTAGCGATGCGTAAGTTAGAGACGCATGAGACACTGGCAGCCCAAAAATTGTTTTAGAGGACCCGGGAGAAACAAACAGTGCTTGAGGTCGTCAAGTTCATTGCATATACAGGGTGTCCCAGAAAAACAGGTAATTCTGACAATAAGGGTCACAATTTTGATTGAAAGATACGCTTTATGGTTATTAATCATGTTTCACCATAAAGTAGGAGGTAAACGCTTTCCAGTGGCATCTGATCAGATTTAGTTCCTCTGGTCAAGCATCACTGAGCAACCATTGTTTGGAAAAATGCCTATGTTATGTGAAAACCCTTTTGGGACAGTTCGGTTGGTCAGACATGAGCATACATTGTGATATGGCCTCGAGGGAAATTCCAACCTGTTTGAAAGCATGTGATACGTACCAAGATGTTTAGACAATTGGTGATATTTATTCAGCACTGAATTTATGCACCAACACCTTCCACGTGCCCACCTCCCTTTCGATGCCAAAGTCCCACAACTATGGCGGGTATGTTTTCCTCCTCCATGGTTAGCCACAGCTCGTCTCACCATTGTGGTGCAGTGATCAATACGCAAGATTTCGACCTCATGTTGAACGCGGCTTGGAAATCTAGCTGAAGGTTACGCGGTGGACTGAGTGAACACTGTTCTATTAAATACCCCCCACAAGAAAGAGTGCAAAGGGTGAAACTGGTGACCTGAAGCCGACCATTCCACATGTTACGTCTGACAAATGAACTGTCCCAAAAGGGCTTCTTCACACTTTCCAAAACAAATGGTGCTCAGTGACGCATGACCAGAGGAACAGCAATCAAAGATACCACTGGAAAGCAGGTTTTGCTCCTACTTTTATGGTAAAACATGATTAATAGCCATAAAAAGAATATCTTTGTCAAAATTAACCCTTATTGTCAGAATTACCTTTTTCTGGGACACCCTGTAGGAACAACTGGACGAGTTACTTAAATTCCATTTAGTCAGATTAGTTTTATTTGGGAGGATGTTTGTATATTAATTTTAAAACTGAATTCTCTTTATATTTATTTATAGGTGAAGTTTTTTAACAAGAATATTACATACATTGTCTGGTGATCTGTGATTTAGTTTGCGGGCCCACGTGCGAGTGAGTATTATTCATGCATATTGAAATATATATGCAGAATATGGGCGTTACCTTAACAATCGACAACAAAATGTTTGCAGTAAATGCAGGTGCTCTGTGCTCATATTAGTTATGAAATAAATGAAAGCATGGATCGACAGTGGCTTGATCAAAGTTGGAGAATTAGGACACTTGTATTACACTTGGCCCCGTCCATGGCTGTATGAAAAGGACTCCAAGATCTAAGGGCTGATATAATATCATTTATAATTATTTGACAAAAATCGTTTAGAAAATGAACTTCAGCAAGTTGTTATTTATTATTTATACCAAATAAGGGGAAAATCAATTAAATGTACACTACTCAAAAAAATTAAAGGATAAAACTTGTCTACTAATATTTTTCAAAAAAAGCATTGACATTGTAATTCATGAGTGCCATTTTATTCAGTTATGTTCAATACAATACAATACAATACAATACAATACAATGAAGGCATTTATATAGCGTTCTTACACAAACGGTATCACAGCGCTACCTAACTGACTGCCTAACAACGCTCTCCATTCCATCTAGATGGAAGCAAGCTAAAGTCATTGCCACCCTCAAGCCCATTAAACCAGCAAGCGACCCCAAGAGTTACCGACCGATCTCGCTCTTGTCTCACATCTACAAGCTGCTGGAAAGACTGATCCTTACTTCAGAATCATCTGACATTGTCGAGGTTAGCCTCCCGCACACCCAGCTGGATTCCGCAAGGCCGCTCAACAACTGGACCAAGTGGTGCGCCTAGTCAACGACATAGAATGTGCTTTTCAGAGAAAGCGAGAAGCTTTGGCGCTGTATTCATAGATCTGACTGCTGCTTCTTGACACTGTGTATGGCACCGAGGGTCTCTCACTCAAGTTACTTTAAGACCCTGCCAGACATGTTAAACTTTGTGAAGTTTATTATGCTGCGTTCCTCCAAGACCGATCTTTTACCACCACAACATCCAACGGAGCCTGCAGCAGAAAGCGCAAACTGCGAAACGGTCTCCCCAAGGCTCAGTGCTCGCTCTGTGCTCTTCAACATATACACGGCTGACGCGCCCCATGGTGACAGTGTTCGCAGTGGCACACCAACGCAAGACGACTCTGCCCTTGGTGTTGCCTGATGAGTCTTTCGAAGCTATTGAGACGACACTCGAGAAAGATCTTGCATACCTATGGCCAGTACTTCCATCAATGGCACCCTCAGCTCAGTTCCTTCCTATGACTGGTCTGCTCCCTGTTCCATCTAGCCAATCGCTGTGCCAACAGGACGTTGAACATATCTCTGAATTGACAAGAGCTCAACTTGACCTGGGACCCTCCCAAAGTATCTTGGCGTAACTCACGGACACCAGAAAGTGTGCAACGTTCTCCCATCACGTCAAAACTGTCGCGTCCAAAACTGAAGCTCCGGAGTCAACCTGCTGAAAAGACCAGCTGGCACTGGTTGGGGTGCCTCCTTCAACACCATGCAACAACCCTCAGACCTTGGCTTTTGGCATACTCAACTGCAGAATATGCCGCACCCAAGCCTGGTGCCACAGTTCACACACACCAAGAAAAATCGATGTTGTTCCCTCAACTCTGCTACATGAGACCATCGTCAGTGGCCCATTAACAGCCACCCTCTTGACAACCTACCTGTCCCGTCTGGCATAGCTCCCTGCAAGAACTACGCCGTGACTTCATGGAAGCTTGAAACTGTCATTGCAAAAGTCGGTGACCATAGTCTGATCCTACCTCCTATCAATCCCGCGCTAGATCAGGAGGATCTCCTGTAGGCACTATGCTGCAGACGTGTCCAACACTACTAGCCCAACAACCGCCCCACAATACATCCTGACTTAGCGACAGATGGGCCGAACAATGGAAACCTCAACAACTTTTCCTACATCAGGGTTCATCAACAGCTCCTTCAAACCCAAGCCAACTGGCTGTGACCTTCCCCTGCAAGCTTTGGGTCAACCTTAACAGACTACGCACAGGCGTCGGCCGTAACAAAGCACTTCCTTTACAAAATAGGAGCTGAGCAATCCGACAAATGTGAATGCGGTGAAACACAGACCATTGACCATATTGTCTCCAACTGCAAAATCTACCATGCCCCACATGGGTTTGATGGCATAATGATCCTTGATGATGACACGGCAGACTGGCTTTCTTCCAGCCTGCCTGTTTAATCGCCCACTGTACTGACTTGTTGGCAACCATACGAACGAACGAACAGTGAGATGCAAGTACAATTTAAAAATACACAGTGCCTAAAATAAATGAGTCTTGAAAGATGTTGACTCAATGAAGAAGCATGACGGATACCAGACGGTAATTCATTCCAAATGCTGGGTGCAGCAGTATAGAAACCTTTGTTAGCCGCAGTTAAATGTGTAGTTGGCTTTTTGAAGATCCGGGAACTCAGAATTTGAACGAGTCCCATCTGTAGTTAGGGTTGGTATGGTGTAATAAGCTCACCCAGAGATAGGATGGCGCAGGAAGTCAGTAACACATTACCTATATGCAATAGTCAATGCCTTTGAAATCAATCCGGTGCTTGAACGGGAAGCCAGTGAAAGCTGTCGTAGGAGAGGGACACATGGTCAGCTACTTTTAACCTTGAAAATTAATTTTGCAACGATGGGTTT